>QTSX02007187.1:0-323766 GCA_014839935.2 Entomophthora muscae
CAATTCCTTTATCATTGCCTCTAATTCTGCCATGTTTTCCTTGTACTTATCCCAGCCCTTTTCATACCAATAACTATCCCAATAAACTATATCTATTCTATTGTAACTAATAGAGTTCAAATAAATATATCTTGATTTTACTTATGATTTCTATTAGCTTTAAATACCACAATTTATTTGATATGATATTATGTAATTTTATTGTATATTCAACCCATTCCTAATACCATGAACAACATGTTTTGTTCTTATACATGTTTTGTCCAAGTAAAACGTAATTTATTCTTGAATCAATATGCCAAGTTTGACCCAAAGTACATATTTATTAAAAGATAGCCACTTTCACGGGTTATATGCAGATCATTTATTTTATAGATATATGTGTTGTAATGGATTATTTAATTAATTATATTGCTTTCTATTATACTTTAACATATTTGAGGCGCTACAATAAAAGCAAATTTTAAAATTACAAGTGTTACGGACCAACCAATCAGAATAGTGTACATGTGGTGGCTTTGTGTTTGGCTCCAACCAGAAACACCTCAGTTATTGCCCTCAGTTTAACCTGATGAAGTAAGCCTGTTGAAAATAAGACATGTCTTTGTTTGCAAATTGGCAGGCCAACTTGTGGTCACTCTAGCACCAGAGAACCCAGAGGTCTGGTGCTAGATTGACCACAAGTTGGCGTGCCAATTTGCAAACAAAGACTTCTCTTATTTTCAACAGGCTCATTTCATCAAGTTAAACTGGGGGCAATGACTGAGGTGTGTCTGGTTGGAGCCAAACACAAAGCCACCACATGTACGCCCATTCCAATTGGTCAGTCCCTAGCACTTGTGATTTATAATTGGCTTTATTGTAGCGCCTCAAATATATTGAGGTTACAACAGAAAACAGTATAAGTGATCATTATTAAAGCAGCCAAATTTAACTTGCGCATGGTGAAATCAATCCTTGCTGCATTTAAATGTAAGCTATTCATCATAACTATAAGAAATTGTAAAGGTTAAACCAACATAAATTAAAAAATAAAAGTTATTAAGGGCAAGCTTTATTGGGAGAATGGGATTGGGTGGTGCACATTAGGTGGCAGACTGGGTTGAGGGGGGAGGACTTGATTGGCTGGTGGGGTTAGTGCTGGTCACCTGGGAGGATTGGCTGGGGACTAGGGCAGCTGGAGGACCCAATAGGAATTGAGTGTCTTGATTGGCTTGGAGGAATCAATTGTACATGACATCATATTCCAACTCAGGGAGGACGGTGATTGGCTTGTACACCGGGGAGTCACAAGGTGGCAGCTGGGATCCTTTGGTGATTGGCTGTTGCCAAGAGCATTGAATTCCATCCCTGTAAACATGCCAGTAATCTTCTGATGGGAAAACAGCACTGAGGGGCTGTTGGCTGCACTAAGCACTTGGCTGAAGGTTGTGGGGTTGCTCTCATGGATGATGTCTCCAATGTTGAAGAACAACACATCACCCAGGTGTAGATTGGCATGGCTGGCAGGGAAAATTGAAACACTGTGGCCTTCTGCTTGTATTTTTTCAGAGGCCACTTCAGTGCACTCCATTTGATGGCTCAGGAATATTTGGAATTGGCTGAGCTCCAGGTGGCAAGCAGGTTGAAGAGGAACTTCCTGTACCAGTAACCATTGGTGTAACTGGTTGTAGACCGGTGAACTACAGTCCCTTTTAGGGAAACTACAAGTAATGCACCAATCACCTTCTCCTATGCTCCCTTCCTTTTGCCCTCAGGAGGGTTCTTTTCACTCAATGTGCCATAATAATGGAACTGCAATGACAATTTATAATAGGATATAAATACAGCACTGTCTGAAATAGAGGACACACAGCTGGTGAGGGTGGCACTAATTACATGGCCATAGGGCAAATCAGATCCATTATACAGCTCATTGGCTGGCCAATTGGTCATAATCAGAACACTGACTACAAGCCCATTCATCCAGAGCTGTTCAGTGCAACTGGCAATGAATATGCCCTGGAGCCTGAGTAGGCAACCGACCCCAGTCAGTTGGAGTTATAGGTCCCGTTGCGGAAGGTCAAGCATGAAGGGATAGACCTCCTTGATCTGAAAGTTGACCTGCTTCTTTGGCTTCTTGCCCTGCTTTGCACCACCTCTCATCAAGAGGGCTCAGAACTCATGCTTGATCACAGCCTCATTAAATCAAAGCCAAGCGGCCATTTTGGTAAAACTAACGCCATTCTGATTAAGGCTCACAACCTCTCTATCACCTCATCAGCTATGATCCGATGTTTTTGGCAGACTTTAGGAACAAGGGTACCCATATTATGCAGGTCAAGATTTGATTGGCCGGGATTCTCAAGCACGGGTTGGATCAGGATAGAGGGGGCTACAGTTTCCCAGTCTCCAAAATGCGGCAAAGGCAGGGGTTAGGCCTGGTCTTGGGGAGCACCATATTGGCTATTGAAAAAGCTGCTGGTGGATGGGCCTGGTGACACATACAAATCATCCTCCTCACGGCTGGCATTGAATTGGGTGGACACAGGAAACACAGCAGTTGCCCTCCCTTGATCAGCAGCCTGAGCTTGGAGCAGCTCCTGGTACTGCTCCTCAACAGCTTAAAGTTATCTTTGCTGGTGGAGCTTTTAGCAAAAAGCAATAAAAGCTCTATTAAAAGCAGAGAAGTAAAGAACTTTGAGGAAATTGATTTTATTTAAGCGTGTGTTCCCTTTTTGAGATATTCTCCCGGGCAGAAATGGCAAATTTAGATGTATGTACATTGAAAATAATGCGGTAGCTCCCTGAATAGATTCTGGGGGGGGTTCACTCCTGAAATCCACTGTTTCCGATCTAAGTCCTGATAATCAATCTTTTCAAAAAATGGGCTGGTTTGTGTTTGAGTCCATCGCTTTTGTGACTGAACCTCATGCGGTCTCAGTAAGTATCATATTTTCCCCACACTCCTTATCAAACTTGAGCCGGAACACTTCAGGGAGTGACTGGGTTGTGTGCATCTTGAATTTGAGTTCCATGTGTTTGGTATCCCGTTTTTGGAGCTCCATATTTGTTTTATTTCCGTTTTGTGGTTGACTAATTTTTGTTTTCCGGCCTAGATAAATGGAAGCTTTATTGAGTAAATTACCCTTCAACTGGTTCCAGTTGAAATAATTTTGTGACTGAGTTCATGCGTTCTAAACTGAAAAAATATATGTTTATCTCAATAGGTTTGAACACTACTGTAACCTTTTGGAAAAAATTATTCAGGCATAGTTTGGTAGAAATCCCCAAGCATTTGGCAGGAATTAGAGTAGAGGCCCAAGGGGAAGGCATAAAATTACATGAGAGGAAGTATTTTATTGAACTGGAAGGATCAAGCTGCCCAGGAAGGGGGTTAGAAGTTAGGCTACCTGGAGCCTTTGGGTACATCCTGATGAGGCAGCCCTTGGGTGTTTGGAACCTTTTTGGCTTATGAATACCACAAATGGCGGGCCTGTAAGCTGTTACCTCTTCCCCTTACAAGCTCCAGTTTGAAGACCAAAGGGTTAGCTGGGAGAGGATCAAGTGTGGGGAAGGGATGCCCCCAGGGGCTTGATTCCTCTTGCCACCCCCACTTTCAGCTGATTACCAGATCTAGAGCTACAACGGCTGAAAAGATGGCGGGGCTTCAAAGCCTGGTTTTTTGGGTGGCGGCAATTTGGCCCAGCCACACCTGGGGAACCAGGCCTGTGACACCCTTTGTAGCTTGGATTGCCATGAACGCCTCCACACACAGCCCTGGGGGATCAACCTACTTCTGGTTGGAGCTGTCCATGGTTTGTAATGAGAATCAGCTGATCAGCCCTGGAGATATCATTATCTTGACTTGACACTGCCAAGCCCATTCCAGCCCTCTGATGGACAGCATGTTAGCCATTGTTGGGGTTTACATCGGGGAGGAACCCCCTGACCTTGTAGGGAACTTGGGGGGTTAGGAAACATCCCCTGAGGAACTATAAAACTACCCGCTCGGGGTTGACTCTTAAACCTTTTGGGTCCGTTGAAGTTGGTCAACATCCTTTGCAGCTCAAGGCGAGTGGGGTATACCGGTATGATACGATCGGTCTTGGAGCGTCCGGCTCAGAAGATGTATAGAGGTCTGGATTTGACCTTTTGAAAAAAAATTAAATGTTGGATGTCCCGATTTAGGGGGATCTGGAATCTGAAAAGCAGTGGCAGGGATGGGTTGATTATGGCGTTTGCTGTAATTGGCGTGGTTTTATTATGATGCTGCCCTAGATGGGGGGCTTGTCCTTCTTTGAAAGAGAAGCTGTTTAGGAGTATTCAGGATATGGTCTATATCTTAAATTAGGCCGGTTGAAATTGAACAGCATGGATATGTTTTTGTTGCAAGGCGGATGTTTGATGGAGATGTATTTTTATAAGGTAAGCAAGGCCTTGGGATAGGCCCTAATGGGATGTGAGGTTTAAAGGTTGGCTTATCGTGAGGTTGAGGAATTATATATGGAGGGTTGGGATGAACTGTAGTTGAAATGTTTGGGTAGTTCTGGCTTGTTGAAAAAAGGGGTTTAGATTGAATTTTATTGGGAATGAAATGGTTTGCTGGGGGAAGTGTTCTGCTGATCAGATATGTGGGGATTGAAAAGAGGTATTTTAAATTGGTATTTTAAAAGGAGAAGATGGGTGGTTTATAGATTCTAGTTTAGGGCGAGTTAGAAGTGGGTTTGATGGCGGTGAGGGCGACTTCGCTGGAGTTGTGCAACAGGAAGCTTTGCTTGTTGGCATCGAGGGCGGGGGGGAATAGCTTGTTCTTGATGCGGGAGGCAGTGCTCTTCAGCTCGCGCCACGTCTCGTGATGCAGAACTAACAGCATGAGGGGGTTCACGGCGGTGATGCTGCACATTGTCAGAACAACCACGTCGTCCAACGTGGAGGAGAATTGTTTTCGCGTGGAGATCTCCGCTATCAGAAGGACAAGCAGAGGCATCATGACGACGTTGTACGTTAGGACCATTGCTAGGATCTTGGCAAGCACCTTGACCTTCTGCATCTGAAGGGCACGCACCTCCACCCGCGAACGGAACCCGATCCCCTGGAAGTGCCGCAAGTCAAACACGTAGCGCCACGCGATGCAGGGGTAGCACGCGTTCACTGCCAGCACAGTCATGAGATGGGATAGCATCAGGATGACGCGGCAGGCAACGACCCAAGCGTCCTTCTCAAACAGGTCGGGGTAGTAGAAGCGTTTGTTTTCTTTCAAAGTAAGCTTCTCTTTCTTCGCTGCCACAACCAAGGAAAGAAACACAAGCAGCTGGGGAAGAAGGAACCCTGCACACCACCAGCGCGTGTTGATCCTTCGCCGCAGGAAGATGACCCAGAACCGCAGCAGCGCAAGATACCCAACACACGCTGCCGACATTTGCAACAGAAATGTGATCAAGGCCCCATGCCACTGGCCAAACTTGTTATCATCCATCGGGTTCTTCTTGCTGATAACCACATACACCGTCTCCATGATCTTGTATGCCACCACCAGCACATCGCAGCCTGTCATCACCATGGCAAGCCACATGTCGATCTGCCGGAACCCCTGCCGCACCACAAGGTATATCGTCACAAGGTTGAAAATTATTCCCAAAGTCACCACAAGCACCACCAACTTGTCTAGCAATTCATAATTCATACCCCCCTCCCTTCCTCTCCACCCCTTAAGTAACTCTTCAAATGTACCCTCGCAATCTCATTCGCCAAGCCAATCATCTCTTATCCCATGCAACTCCAACTCAGTACCCATGCCCTGATAAATTTTAACCATTCCACCCAATCAAAATCACCCCGCAATCCGAACCTGCCCAATCAAAATTATCCCAAACCCTGCAAAGAATCTATTCCGACCCATTCGACTCGAGCTGATCCACAAATCACTTCCGCCCAATAGCCAATCATTTCAACCCCGGGTACCCAGACTGCCAAGATAGGCTAACCCCACACTGTGAATCCAAGCAATAACCCAACTACATGGTCCATCCATCCGAGCCTGAAGCCGAACCCATAGCTAAACTTCATGAGCCGACCCATCCGAGCCTGAAGTCACGGCCCCAGGACCCAGCATCGCACCGACCCGTAAAGCAAACCCACCGCATAAATCAAAGCACGCCCAACTATGCAGCAGAACTATTAAAGAATCCCTTCCAACAACCGACCCCGTTTGAATCAATAATTCCAGATCTCAGCAATGTCAACTCGCGACATGACCAAGGCTCCCATCCTAAACATCATGGCGGAAAGTTTCGCCAGGAATCCGAGGAACGGCCCTTGTTTAGGCCCTACAATGACCTATGCTTCCAGTATAAACATCACAAGTGGATCAATACAATAGCCAATCAATAAGTTAAAATTCCTATTCCAAAGTTTGTTCTATTCTAGCGACATTAAATGTTAGGAAGTCAAGGGTTAAACTAGATTATATCTAAATTAAATAGAAATACGCATATAGTGGATGCTTGGCTTCCAAGGGGATACTGATTCAGACATGACTCACTTATACCCACACTTGCCGTGTAGTCACTCAATGGCTGACGTTAGCTTCTATGCTCTGGCAATCAAAGTTGGATGGACATAGTTCCCCTGCTTGCCATTTATTAGATCAATCATAATGTATATGCAAGTCTAACCTTCCAACCACCAATAAAAATCACTCAACCCTTTGCTGCAATGACACCATCCACCTAAGCATGCCAATATCTTCCATCCCCAACTGATATCATAGAGCATGATGTGAAACAGGTATCCCAATCATCCTGTACTGCTGAGATACCATCTGAACATGTACATCAGAATCCTCAATCTGAATTCAAGTTTCATCCACGCATCATCCCATGCCAATTCTCCAATATGAAATGTCCATTCTCACACTGCCCTGCACCTTTTTGATCCATACATAGCTTCACATCAACCCCTTCAAGATCCCCAACATCAAACAGTTCAGCTGTAACACTCCATCATCAAACATTACCCAGATCAACTCACACTATCTCTATCTAAACAGTCAGACATACCATCCGGTAAAGATATCCTCCCCCAACATTCCCCCCTCCACTATATGTTACATAACCTACCAAGCTACCCCCAACATTTAACCACACCATCCCTCAGTACCCATACCCTTAACCAGGCCAATCTTTCCCAGATCAAGTTAACCCATATACCTGGGAGGTACACCATCCCCATTTAACTTTATCAATCCCTAACCCCCCTAAAAGCGTCCTCCCCCACATATACCCTATTTAGCCACACCACCTACACCAGCCTACCCCAGGAATGCTAGGTCCTGTGATGGGTTATAAACCAACCAGCTCAGAAAGTTTCAATAGGCTGAGTGTTACGCTTGAACCTCACCCCTAGGATCACCCTATCCCATCCCACCCTTGATGGGTTAGATGATATATTTTAAGGTACCCCAGGTTCCCTCCCAAAAAGAGTGTAAGCCAGGGGTGACAAGCTGATAGAACCGGGTCACATTCTTGGAGGTGAGCACTATCTGAACTGGGACCTGAGGAGCCCTGGGGAAGTTGATCCAGCCAGTAACCCACTAAGGTAAGGTCTACTAGGTTCAGGGAGTTATCCAATAAACCCAGGCCAAGTTCCCAGCTATAGTCAGTACAGGGAAGCAACTAATCAATCCTTAGATTTACAATGGTTAGACCCAGGGGCAGAGTTGCAGTATGGCTGGGAGTGTCAGTGGAGCCAATTCCAGTAAGCTCAGCCGGTTAGTGTAAAGTTCTGGGGGGCATTAGCTCTGGATATGGATACCTCCCCTAGGCCATCCCAAAATATGGTCCACCTTCAGGTGCAACCCCTTCTTAACCTGAAGGATCTTGCCCACACCATTGATGAGCGGTTTGTGTGGCCTTTGCTCCAGAACCCCCTGATTGCCTTTGGGGTCCCCCAACTACAGACAGGGCGCTAGTTGTCAGGATCCACCCTTTTATATGGCTTCTATGAAATTCTTTCCCCATTGGCCTTTTCATGTGCTATTCCTTGCGCCAGAACCTTCCTTTCCCATAGTATTGCCATAACCGTGCTGTTTAAGCAGATTTACTAGGGGAAAATATTTGGAAACTAGATAGTTATCTTTATTCAGAGATGGGGATTATATAGTTATAATGAGTTATGGATAATAGGAACATTATTGCATTGATCGCTCATTTGGATGGGAAGGGGGTGCTTGATCCTGGTAATAAGCCAAGGGCCAGAACGAGGTATCTGCTATAGGGGTCATCATTTGTTAATGCTGTTGGATCGGGAAATTTGAGTTGACTTCCTATTTTTGGTTACAGGTCTCTGGGAAGTCAGTTTATGGGTCAGGAACCGCTTAGCTGGAACCTTGTTGGTGGGTCAAGTCTGCTGTTTTGACACCCCCCGGCTGAAGGTTGGCCTCCTCTGGAGGCAGGTCATCAGGTGCAAGGTCTCATGGTCTGGGGAAGATGATTATAAACTAAAGCCTTTACCCCAGTGATGTTTATATTGGTCAAATACAAAAAGGTGGGCAAGGTCTGCAATAGCAACTGAACTAAGGCTTCTATGAGCTTATACGAGGTAACATAAGGACCAAGACAATTTATTAACCCTAAGAAGATAAAATACAGACCAGTCTTAATGACAGATGATTTGGTCAAAAAGTCAATCTCTAAATCGGGGAAATGGTCTACACTGGAGGGAGGATTAAAGCTATCAACAATTAAATTGTGGGTGCTACTATAAAAACTACCTAACTGGTGAAGAATAAGGTCAAAAGGAATCATGGGACCAAAGATTTAAACTAAGTCTAAAATTTGAAGGAAAACACAGGCCACAAAACCTGGCAAGTATCTTTTTGGGGTGCAAGCCAAACATTCTCAACTTATTGTGGAGACTGGAGAAACCAACCCTTTTATTGTGCTTTGTTGTGAAATGCAAGAATTGGGGTGCACAGTTTAATCATTTTTGATTAGGAAAAAAAATCTGAAAAATAAGTTTGGGGGGAAGAAGTGCTGCACATTTAACTTGAGTAAGTTAAACTGTATAAAGGAGACCAGAAGGAGAAGAAGGCAATTATGGCGATGCTCAAGGAAGTGAGAACAAGCAAAAAGTAAGGAAAAACTAGGTCCAAAGCCTTGGAAAACATAATTGAGTGTATATCAAAAAGTAAGTGGCTCAGAGAAAACTTTCTAACATCAGTGTGTAGGTCCAGGGTTTGAAACTGGTTGCCAAAGGTAAAGGAAGTTTGAAATGATATTAACCAGCATTTTGATCATAACTAGGCTTTAAAAAAAGCCTAATTTTAACCCAAAAGATGGAAAATGGAGGGGAAAAAGAGGAGATCATGAATAAAATAATAGTAACCATCATGCAAAGACTTACAAGCCAATGAAAGCAAGATAAGTATATGAACAGAATAGCAGCTATAAAAAGATGAATCCTGAAATCAAGGAGGTTGCCAGGGGCCTGGGCACCGTACTGAACTAGCTGTTGTTTGATCGCTGATAGCATGGTTTCTTGTTGTTTTTGCCATGCCTACGGGGTCTTAGTTGGCCGTGGTGTAAAATTTTGTCTTGCTCAGGTTTGCCAAGTCCTTGTACTGGGTAAGTGTTGTTTTTGTTTACCTTTAGGGTTATAGCAGGCCCCACTTCCTCAGGCTGTAACTTGCTTTTGTCTGTGTTCATTACCCAGACTTCAGCACCAACTTCATGTCTCTTTTGGATGAGGATGAATGTGTTTTGCAGTTGTTTCTCTTTCTTTTCCAACTGGTTGCTGTTGGCATACATCACTTGAGGGTCCAAGCGGGGTGGAACTTTGCTGGGTATTTCCAGCTTTGCTCTTGAGGGAGCTTGGATAATATTGGGCTGTGTGCTGTAAACAAGCTCAAAAAGACTCTTCCCGGTGGATCTGTTTGCACAAGTTTGGCACACCAGGAGTGCAGGTTGTAGATGCTTAGGCCAGTCTTCAGGTCTCCTGGCAATAGCTTGGCAAAAGCCTGCACTAAGCTGTGTTTAGCTGATCAGCCATACATTGGTCTGAGGATGGTATGACGTTGTCACTGTGTGCTGGACCTTATTCTTTGTGATGTATATGTTGGTATTTTTGGAGGTCAAATCTTTGCCCCCATTGGCAATCAGTAGTTCTGGCTTTCCAAACTCATGGATGATTTCCTTGCCTATGAATTGTTGAACGTTGTTGCCAGTATGTGTCTTCACCACCTGCGCTACCAGCCAGCAAGTGGCAAAGTCAATGGCGGTGATGATATACTTCTTGTTGTTGTGTTTCCCAGGAATGGGGCCCACAAGGTCAAGGGCTCATACCTTGAAGGGTAACTGGGAACAAACTGGCAACACAGACTTAGGTGGAGGGTTACTTTTTGCAAACTTTTCATATACTTCATACGGCAACCGCCAGAATTAACTCATTCCGCAAGTTGACAATCAGAATTAAAAATACTTTAATGTCAACAGCATTGAAAAGTCAGAATTAAGTTTTAACTCATGCAGACTACTAAATGTTGACACTTTTTTAATAAGCAGAAACCTGTTTCCTGAACATTTTACTTAATAAAAATTAAGCTTCAAGATATTTTTTAGGGTAATGTGACAACATAGATTTTAAAAAGTCCATAAAAAACTATACATGACAATTAAAAAATTTCATAAAAATACACTTTTATTTTATTTTACTATTAAACTAGCCATCTTTACTATAATAATTTTTCCCACTTATAAAAACAAAATAAATCCAATACACAAAAAGATACTACATAAAAGGTTACATATTATAGCAAAATATAACAATCAGAAACAGTAATATAAAGTTTTTTCTATATTGAAAACTACAAAAAACATATAATTTACTAGTAAAATACCATTATAGGCCATGTAATACAGTCTAAAGCATCAAACTATCAATAGAAAATCAATGATTTTATAAAAACAGTATCATAAATTATTAATGAGTTATTTAGAATAACTATTTATTTTAAAATATTTTACTTAACATATAAGAAATATATACAAAATTAGGCAATACTCAATAAATTAAATAGAAAGCTAGACTGTGATCACCTGGTTGCCATTAAGAACTGTGGCAATCTTCTTGATATTTTCCCCAATCTCTGAAAGCTTATATTTGGCCTTGACAACGTCCTTGATCTTCTCTTGATACTGTTTCTCTTTGGTGGTTCTCTTCTTCTTGGATGGGCGGTTCTCAATATCTCTGATGGATGCAGCAGTCTTCCCCTGTTGGACTTTGAGGTGCTTGTAGAAGGTGTTATATCTGGGCTTGATTCCAAAGGAGGACTTGATATGCTTATGCCAGCCCTCCAAAGATGAAGTTGTTTTTCTATCTCATCCTTAAGAACTGCCTGGTAGCAGTTCCAGTTGGCTTTGGCTCTGGGCTTGCTCCAGCGCTTAGTGACCTTACGTCCAATCCACTGTAGTTCATAATATTCAATGAAAGGGTAGAAGGCACCATCATGTTTCTTGGCATATGGATCCTGGCATAGGAGCTCAAAGGCTTGTCCAGTATGCTCTGGCTTTACAAAGGCTAGTGCTACAAACTGCTGAATTAAGAACTTGCACTTTCCTGATGTATCTAGAAGGTGGAGCTTGCTGAGCTCAGGTAGACCCTTTTGTTGCCTGTTGACAGCCTATCAATAATGGAAAAAACACCCCTGGACCTTTTTGTCAAAGGTATTTACAAAAGCGTTATACTAGCAGTTTCATAATCCATGATTATAGTTGAGGATCCAAGTGCTTTATTGTGAGCTTCTTGTTCTGAAGCAAGGGTGGCTTCATCCTTTTCATCATTATTTGGATTGGCTCTAGTGTTATGGCCAGGGGGACTCTTTCTATTATTGGGTAGGGCTTTGATGCCCTCCTGAAGAATTTTAAAGGCCTTTGTGTAGATCTCTTCTGTTGTCCCAGGAAGCAGAAAGTAGGCAAATGGGAGCACCTTGCCTTCAATAAGGGAATGTACAACCCATAGTTGGTAAAAAAAGGTGGGGGCATACTGCAAAGGTACCATCACATAACCAGGTCTCTGAATCCCTTAACTGCTCCAGGTTCTGTTGTGTAGCATAGCATATAATTCTTGCCTTTGCTGTAGGCCCATTGTCATTTAAAAGGAATACCTCATCATCATTGAACATCTTCAGCTCATATGTCAAGACTAACTCTCCTTGGACCCTGGCAGATTTCTTATGGGGGAATAGATCACAGCGTTTGTCACATATGTACTTCACTAACTGGTTGCAGTCAGGGATGAGCTTCAGGTTCTCATTACTTAGGTGTTTTGTGGCCTTAACTGCCAGATCAGAAGCCTTGACATCTTTGGAGACTGGGACCATTTGGTAGAGGTACCACTTTAGAAGCTTTTCAATAAGATTGATTGGAGCATTGTATGTGTGCTCTCCTTTTTCACTAGTGACTTTATCCCATCCTTCTGTGTTGATCCTGGCAGCGCAGCTTCTATCTTCACATACATAATTCTTGCTTCTTCCTGCTCTCTTTTGATTGTTGCAATTAAAAACATAGCCATCACAGACTAAACTTGCACCTCCTTTGATAGACATTAGAGGGGGAAACCAAGGGAACTTCTTTGGGAGCTTAAACTCTCCTATGACATTGCATATATTGTGAACCTTTAGGGGATCCCATGGGCCAATTTGTGCTTGATGATAGTCAGACAGGTAATCATCAGGATTTCTTTATTGATACTTGATGAGGAGGATGGAGGTGCAGATTCCTTGGGCAGTGGAGGGGAATAATCTGGAGTTGGATTCTTGCGCTTCTTGGACTGGGATGAGCTTGATTCCTTGGGGCTTGATTCATTTGAGCTTGATTCATCTGGGCTTGACTGGGGTTCTGAAATCTTGGTTATCTTCTTTCTTCCTTGCTTGTTTAGTGGAACCTCATCTCCTTCTGATTGGTACCAGCTTGGAGAAGAGGAGGGGGCAGGGGAGGGCTCTTTGATTTCAGGGTCTGGGGTCTTCTCCTTTGTCTTCTGTTTCTTTGAGGGCTCTTTGGCTGGTTTTTTGTTGGGGTAGGGACTTTGGGCCTTTCCAGAGGCTTTGGGTACTTTCTTGGTTGACTTGGGGTTATTTTGGGGCTTCTTGTAAGATTTGTCCTACAATAATTAGAGTAGAATTCATAAAGTAAGAATAATCATTTAAAACATGAATAAAATTAAATAAAAATTAATTGCTTTATTTTTTATTATTAAGTAAATAGTTTATAGAAGTATGGAATGTAATTTTAGATCTAGTTTATTAGTAAAAAATAGAAGAAAAACCATGTTTAAATAAAAATTTGACATTCTGGTAGTCACAATAGTCAAAAATATTTAATTTAGTTTGTCAGCATAAAAATTGCTTTACTTTTGACTTTGACATACTGACAGTCAGCATTAAAGTAGAAAAACACTATGTAAATCACTTATAAAGCTTGGTTAATATTTTCCAGAGTTGGTTTTTTAAGGCCAAAATTGATTATTTTTAAATTTAAAAAATTTAAAGATTTGCATATGTAACTTATGAAAACTAAATAATAGGGATTGTAGAGGGGAGTCTAAAGTACCCACTGCTGTACTTTGGCCTGAATTACCATACCATTGTATGTGTGCTTTTTGTTAAGTGGCAGTGTTTTACTAATAAACAAGTGAAGTTTTCAATATTCAGGCAGTCAGCGTTCTTTTATTGCAACTCTCCTATTAAATCTTGCTTAAATTATGTCACTTTGTTTTTTTAGCCAAACCCCTTTGTTGCAATTTAGGCGACGTGTCAATTTGACACAAAGTCAACATTATAATTATATATATAATTTCTAGTTTTAACATATGCGTTTTTGCTTAAGTGGACTTCCGGAAATAAGCTATAGTTTATCCAGTGAGTTTAAAATAACAGTAAATATCTAAATGATACAAAGAGCACTATAAAAGCTGGCCTATGTCTTTGTTCAATGCTTATCTTAATATATAAAAATAAAAACAGTAGTATAAAATATAAAAAATAGTTATTTTTAGAATATTGTATAATTTATTAAGAAACTCATGGATTCTTATTTGGGGTCAATATCCAGATATTACTTACTGTAGTTGACCTTAATGTAAAAGTACAAAGAAACTTACATTTTCATAGTAAATTATATTAGTTTTTTGGCTTAAAATTAAGCCTTTGTTTAAATGGTGTTGACATGATGTCTGTTCCTTTTTAATTTTGCAATTCTGACTTAATAATTCACTATGAAAAATTAGCTTAGTTTTGGAAATGCCCAGTTCCAGCGGATAAATATTAAAATAATGTTGACTTACTGAATGTTGATAAATTGTCAACATTCAGTAAGTTGACTTGCGGAATGAGTTAATTCTGGCGGTTGTCACTTCATAATAGTGAGAACTTGTTGGACATAACAATATAGAGTTACCACACCACACCTTGTACTTGAGAAATTCAAAAGGTTAAGGATCTTGGTATGGTCCAAATCTTTGTGATAGCGTAGAATGATATCAACTCTTTGGTGTGTGGGGATATACAGGATAGTGCTTCCATCAGTCATCTTTTGGTGTAGCGTCCCGTATATATCTGTGAAGAGATGTTCATTTTTGATGACCATTTATTTAGTGATGTTGGTAGTACCTGGGGGGATGCCTTTGTTTTAGTTTGGAGTACTAGGAGAGGCTAATCTGGGTCTAGTCCATTTTCCTCTCTTGTGGCTCTGACATACAGGCAAGAGAGCGCACCTGCCATGGCAAGTTTGGGTCCTGTTTATATTGAATAATCATGTTAAACCTTTAAAGGAGCTCCATCCAGCGCGCCTGGCATCTGGATAGGCTGGCATGCGTTTTGAAATATATGAGGGACTTATGGTCAGTTAGGGTGGTGAACCCTTCTTGATGCTCCAGGTAGTAGCGCCACTTGACAAGACAGTGCACAATTGCCAGTAGCTCCTTATTGTGGATGGGGTAGCAGCATTTTTTGTCTGTCAGTTTGCGCAACTTGTAGGCTACAGGTAGGAAGTTGCTATTGGTGTTCTTGATCCGCAGTACTCCCACAATGGATGCATCAGAGGTGTCTGTCTCCATTTGGTACTCTCTTTATTGCTTAGGGTACTGTAGAATGGGGGTGGCTGTAAGTTTTTTCTTTAGGCGCCAGAAACAGAGCGTCTTGTTAGGGGGTCCATATAAACTTAGACTTGGTGCCAGTTACGACCAATAGGGGTGCTGTCAGGACGCCACAGTCAGGGATAAATTGTTCAAGTAGGTGACCATTCCAAAGAATGTACAGAGTTATGACTTGTCCTTGGGAGGTGGCATCTTGCAGATGGCCTGGATTTTCTGGTTGTCCAGTTTAATGCCATCCTTTGAAACTATATGCCCCAGGAAGGGTAGCTTCTTGCAGAAGAACTGACATTTAGAGGGTTTTGCAAGTAGATTATGTTGTGCTAAGGTTGCAAACACTGCTTTCATATACTTGTAGTACTGTTCTAAAGTGAGGCTGTACACAATGATGTTGTCCAAGTATAATAGACACACTTGCTAATGTGGGGGGCAAAGACCTTATTCATAAAGGTAACAAGCTTTGATGGCGCGTTTGTCATCCCAAAGTTGAGCACATCACAATTGTATGATCCATAATTGGGGCAGAAGGCTGTCTTGGGTATGTCTCCTTCTTGATAAAAATTTGGTTGTAGCCTGCTGTCAGGTCAATATCAGAGAAGACAGTTGCTCCACCCAAGGCATTGAAGAGATTGGCAATAATTGGAAGCGGGTAGCAATTCTTGATGGTAACTTTGTTTAGGGCTCAATAGTCTGTTACAAGTTGGAGAGTTTTGTCCTTCTTTTACACAAAGAATACAGCAGCACCAAAGGGAGACTGTGAGGGGTGGATAAGTCCTTTTTCTAATGCCTTCTTGAGGTAAGTACACAGTGTGTTGTCCTCATTTGGGGTAAGACGTAGATGGGCCAAGCCATAGGTACTGCTCCTTTGGGTTGGATGGAGTGCTTTATGTGTTTTTCTGGTGGCAACCCTGGTAGAGACTCTTTGAATATGTCTGGATGGCGGGCTACAATTTCCTGATCCTGAGGTGTGTTGGTATCCTGATGGTCTTTGAAGTGTATAATTTTGTACTGACAGGAGTCCCAGTCAATTGCCTTGAGGCTTTCCTTTTCCTTGAGAGTCTATGTAATACCTACAAAGACAAGATACCGTAGAAGTTGGTCTACTAAGTCAGGGTAAATCTGGTGGTTGAACTCATCACGCTTGATGGTCAATACAGAGGTGACCCGGTCCATGTGGGGCTTATTCCTTTGCAGCCAGCCCAGTCCAAGTACAATGTCAAATTTAGGGAAGTCAATGACGGTTCCCTGAATAGTGGAATGCAGGTTCTCTAGCGCAATGGAGAAAGGGGCAGTCTCTTATGTCACAGCAATGTGGTGTTAATCAGGTAAAACCATGTTCTTAATCCTTAAATGATCAGTGGTTAACTTGAACTTGTCCACAAAGTTGATGTTGACAAGTGTACAATCTGCGCCTGAGTCCAGGAGCGCTAAGCCAGTGTAACTAAAAAAGAAGAAAGGATATGACATCAGTTTATTAGGATGTCTGGTAATGGTGTGGATTACTGGATCTTCCAAGAGCACCTGGATCATTGGACACTTATTGTTGTAAATTACACCATTAATGCTATTTAAATCTGGCCTTCAAATAATGATATGTGCAAAGATTTGGTTGGTTTTACTTTTGACTTTGTATATTCCTTGCCATCCATAAATGGGTTGAAATCAATGTCCACCCATTCTAGAATACCATACCTGCCCTTGACTGATCCTGGTATAATTTTAACCCAAAATGACCCCTTCTTTTACTCTATCTACCTATTGAGTGATCATCAGCCCTTGTCTACTATTTAAGTAGAATCACTTCTCCTAATAAAGATAAGTTTATCCACATTTGTGTTGGCGTTTGTATTCTTCAAGGGGTTTCCATTCCTTTTTGCCAAAAGGAATTCCTCTTCTTTCATTCCAGAAAATTGAGATACATGCCCTTAATTTTGCCCTGAAGGCTAACCCAAGGCTAGCTTTGAACCTCAAATATTTTGTTATAAAGATTTCCCATTGAATTCTCCTGGATATTGTCCCCAGGGGCCAAACACAACAAAATGGTGCTCACTACAGGAGGTGCAAGCCCCTCAGTTACTCTGTTCCCCTGCACCTTCTCTGTTCCTTCTCCTTAGGTCTCTGAAGTACCCAAACACCCAAAGTCTCTAGTCCTCTGCTTGAGGAAGATATCACTGATTCCCACTCTACACTAATGGTAATGGTGTTATCTCCTGGGGCTGTGTGGGTCCCCTTCCATCTTTCTTTCTCAATTATGATTGAAATTGCGCCACCATGCTCTCGCTCCTTCACTTGGACACAGTGGCAATGCATACTATTCCTGGTCTTTGCCCTGGCTATGCCTCTGAAGATCTGTACTCCTTTCTACTGGATTTAGGTCTCCACCTGCTCTAATGAAGTCCATGGAAACTATTGGCATGCTGGTCAATCAATTTATCCAGTCCATCCTAGTTCACCACCAGTTGGCTTTAGGGTCACAGATCCAACATCTGTCTGCTGTGGCCACTGCCATCTCTAATAATCACGCACAGACCATGGCTGACCAGGAGTGGACCCATATCATATTTACTTGTATTTCTAATAACCAACATGACTTGTTGGCTTCTTAAAAGTACCTGACCTTGTCCTTGAACTTGCTTTGCTCCTTGCTCCCAGGATATATTACGGATCAACTATGTGAGCTAGACAAACATCAAGCTATGTGGTGAGGACAGATTGAAACAACTCTCTAGAAATATCAACAAGATTTTGATACCTTGGTTGACAAACTCAATTAATTCCGGGAACATATCAATTCTAACTTGAGTTGGTTAGAGCCCACATTGATAATTAGGGCCACCAATTACACCAGCAATATGGCCTTGACAAGGCAGCCCTAGGCAAAACTCTGTGCCAAGTACATAACTACATTGATGACATAGTAGCCTCTATCAAAATACTTCCTTGGCCCCTTCTGTTGAAACTCCATCTGCCTTTGAGGCAAAGGTATGGGAAGCCATAGCTGATCTCAAAGCCACTCTATGACAACAGGAATTGGTTCCAAATTCTCCACCAGTAGAACCTATGCCCTAACCCTATATCACCACTTTGAAAGACCAGGTAGTCACTTTGCGTGGTGAAATCAAGTATTTGCGCCAACACCTCTCCAATAAAGACAATTTCTCCTCTGAACCTGGTGAGGAAGGAGAGGCAGAGGTTGCTGATGTCTCTGTCCATACAGACCACAGATGCTGTTCTGGTTTGGAAGGGCAACCCCGCGTCAAATGTGCCCTTGCTCTAGACCATTTTGCAGTAGTGATCAATGACGTTGTAGACAGGCAGGACACTTTGGAAAGAGAGATGTAGAGCCTTACCTGCTTAACTGAGACTATGAATGCACTGGTTGTTCCTTTGACGTCTCAGGCTAATGCTTTAGCCATCTGTGTCAATGGGATTGCAGGTACCTTGGCTGTTCAACAGATACAAGTTGATGAATTTGGAACTGTTGCCACTAACTCTAGAGACATTAGTGGGCAAAACAGCTCTACTATAGACACCTTAGAGAAGAGCCTTTGACTCTTATGGGCTAGACAACCTGCCAGGCAACTGTGGTAAGATTGACTCCCTGGTACTTGACACTTTGTCAAGTACCAGGGAGACAAGTGCCACATATGTGGATCTATTAGTATTTTTGGCTTAACTAATTTTAAGCTAATTTTTACTAGTAATATAGGAGTTCAAACCAAAAACTAAGCTTAAATTTACTCAAATTTGACTCTATTTAATAATTCAGTTAGCTAAAAATACCAATTTAATGGGATATTTATAAGTAAATTTACTAATAGAAATGAAAAAACTTGTGTTCAACACTCTAAAACAAAAAGTGGTCAGTTTGACACTTTTTAAGCCAAATCAATATTTTATTAATAAAATCCTTATGCGCTTATATAAAATTTGTTAGTTAATATTAAAATTTTAATTATTAGTGTTCATAGTTGTTGATTAAGCTCCCAAGCACCACTATACTTGATTTAGTGGTTTAAACATTAATTAAATACACCACTTGTTTTACATTATGGAATTTCTGGGTTTGTGGATTAAGTGGTGCCACATAAATTAAGCCCAATTTATTAAGAGATTTCATATGTACTTTATAAAAAACAGAAACTCAACTCCCCCTCTGTTTGACTCTATCCACTTGACACCCAATTGGTTTTGGATTTAACTAATCAAAGGCTAGGAATTAAGGCTAAATTAATATGTGACACACTATGAGCGCCACTCAACACTCACCCACTTGACACTTTAACTTGGGTATTAGTACAGAGAGCTTCTTAACGTTTTAGCCAACACTATTGTAAAAATTCACTCCAAGCTCCTCACAGCATACCCTAATCACTAATAAACACATTTCCACTCATTTACTTTTTTAACTTATGTTTTTTTTTAATTTTTGAGCATATGATACTGCCTTGCTTTTGGGTTAACTTTCAAACCTGTTTTAAATTTAAGCAAGTTTTATATGTAAAAATAGTAAATTTAATTTTTATGCTTGACTTTGGCATACTTGACAGTGAGAATTCAGCTTTTCTGTAAGGTCTGAAGGCTTGGGGTAAATTATTATAGACTAAGGCCTTTAAACCAAGAATTTTATGTTTGTCAAATATAAAAAGATGGGCAAAGTTTGCAATAATAACCGCACTAAGGTTCCTAAGAGCTTATATGAAGTGAAATAAGGACTAATGCAATTTATTAAACCTAAGAACACAAAATAAATACCTGTCTTAATTACTGACAATTTAGTTAAAAAGTCAATTTATAAATCTGGAAAGTGATCAGCACTAACTGATGGATTGAAACTATCAACAATTAAAGTGTGGGTACCACTATAAAAATTGTCTAACTGATGAAAGATATAATCAAATGGAATCATGTAACTAGGATGAAAGGATTCAAGAATAAATTAAAGAGGAAACACAAGCCACAAACCCTAAAAGTACCTTTTTTGGGGTGCAAGTATAACAATCTCAACTTTTTTGTTGAATTTGGAAAACCAAGCCTTTTTATTCTGCTTGATTTATGTGGTGCAAATTGAGGGAAGAAAGTTTAACCAAAAGTGGTTATAATATATAACTGAGGCCAGAAGACAAGCACATTGGTTTTGGCCTTTCTAACTCAAAAAGTTAAGTATCAGGTAAAGGAAAGAAGACAGAAAATCAGTTGATTGTTTGGCTAAGCCAAAAGAAGAGCAAAGGCAGAAGAAGATTGAGAAAACCTGGTCTGAAGTGATGTCATAAGCAAGAAAAAAGCAAGAGGTAATTGACTTTGGATTTGATTAAAACTAACTAATGTTTAGGTCTGTGGTTCAAAAATTATCCAAGGATCAAGGTAAGCTTTGAAAGATGACTTTAACTGTTAATATAGATTAATCTAAGCATTAGAAGTAAGAGAATGAAAGAGGGGGGTGGTGAATAGTGGAAATGTTGTGATTTAAACCTAGGACTAGGAAAGAAATAAAGTTGATATCCTTGAAATATACCAGCAGCAATAAATAATAAAGGATAATCCTGACAGTACCCCCTTAGCTGCTAGTATGAAGATCCTGATAGGCCTTGAGCAACTGTTGGCAGTGGTCAAGATTTCCTTCTGGTTACAAGTGGAGTCCTCAAGTTCATAGCCTTTCCATAGGATAAGGTATTTGGTACCAGAGTGGATGGTGCAATGAGATAGGATTTCCTGTACTTTGTATTCCTTGGAACCCTGGAGAAGGAGAGGAGGGGTGGAGCCTTTGTTTGATGACTGGGCGATGGTTGTCTTAAATTCAGGAGGAGAGAACAAAGGAAGATATTGTGAATACAGAAATGTTCAGGGAGAGATAGTCTGAAGGCTGTGTTTCCAATCTTCTCCACAACTTGCAAGGGTCCAATTTAGCGGGGACAGAATTTTCAAGAGGCAATGACAACCGGGAGATTCTTAGTTGAGAGGAGTACCAAGTTGCTAGGCTAAATCTCATTGCCTGGGATTCACTTCTTGTTGTAGTGCTTCTTGTAGTCTAGGATGGTAGACTGGATATGAACAACAAGTTGTGTTTGTGTTTCCGTGATTGTTGTGGCAAGCTTGGCTGCAGACTGTGAGCAGAAGTAACCTTGTAAGTTGGGGAGGAAGAAAGGAGTGTAACCAAGGTTTGCTTAGAACAGAGTCATTCCTATAGATCTGTGATATGCTTAGTTGTATGAGTATTGGGCTATTGAGAGAAGATCAGACCAGTTGTCCTGTTTCTTGTTGAGGAAGTAGCAGAGGTACTGTTCCAAGGTTTGGTTTGTTCTTTCAGTTTGGCCGTCAGTCTGCAGGTGGTACGCGGTACTGTAGAGAGAGTTTACCCCAAGGGAGGTCATGAGGTCTTGCCAGAATGCAGAGGTGAACTGGGGCCCACAGTCAGATAATATGTTGCAAGGAACTCTGTGGTGGGGGATAAATACTTGAAAAATAGCTTTGTGGTTTGTTTGGCAGTGATAGTTGTGTGGCAGGGGCAGAAGGAGGCTTTCTTGGAGAAGCAGTTGACTACTACTACTAGGATTGCGTTATAGCCTGCAGAAGAGGGTAGTTGGGTGATTTAATCCATAGAGAGACTTTACAAGAGACCTTCAGGAATTGGGAGGGGGCAGAGAAGGCCAGATGGCTTGGAGATACAATTTTTGCTTCTAAGGCATACTAGGCAGCTGGCAACATATACCTTGATAATATTTGCCATCTGTGGCACCAGCAGTGTGAATTTATAAGGGCCAGGGTTCTCTTGTAACCTAGGTATCTAGAAAGAAGGAAATCATGGAATCCAATTGTGATTTGCAACTGCAAGTCCTTATTTGGTACCAGAACCAGTTTGCAGAAGAGGAGCAGGTTGTTCTCAAGCAAGTACTCCAAGGGGGGCATCACTTTGGATAACAGGTCCTGGATGATCTTGTTGGAGGTGGGGTCTTTTGATTGGGACTTCTGGATGGAGTATTTGTCTGGGAAGTAAAATAGGGTTGAAGAGATCTGATTGATGAAAACAGATGCTGTAAGGACTGCCTTGGTGTTGAGGCGGTTGTATCCAGGATCAGAGTTGGCAGTGGTAGGATGGTGGGAGAGTAGGTCAGGGAGGACGTTGAGGGATCCCTTCTTGTAAGTGATGTTTAACAAGAAGTTGGTAAGTTTGATCACCCAGCGGGCATGTTGTTGGGATATGCAATGGGCCTGAGTGAAGAACAGCAAGTTCTTATGATCTGTGAAAATGCTAACATGGTCCAAGGTTCCTTTGAGGTAGCGGTGCCAATGCTTGAGGGACTTGATAATTGCAAGAAGTTCCTTGTCATGAACAGGGTAGTTCTTCTCAGCAGGATGATGCTTTTGGCTGTAGTAAGCTACAGGATGGAGCATACCATCCCCCCATGCTGAAGAAGGACGGCACCAACAGCGTAGTTGCTGGTGTCAGTCTCCAAGAAGAAGGGTTTGCTACTATCAGGAATGAGTAGGACAGGAGGAGTGGCAAGTAGGTGGCAGATCTGCTCAAAGGATTCTTATGCTTTGGCAGACTATTTGAACTCAACTTTGGTGGAGGTCAGATTTTTGAGGGGGAGAACAATGCTGCTGAATCCTGGGACAAACTTGCAACAATAATTTGCAAGGCCAATAAAGCCACAGAGCTCCTTGCAGTTCTTTGGTAACAGCCAATAGAGGATGGTGTTGAGCTTGCTTGGGGAAATGGCAAATACTTCCTTAGTTACAATATAACCAAGGAATTCCACACTTGATTTGAAAAAGAAACACTTAGAGAGATTGCAGTAAAGATGATGCTCTTGGAGCCTGGCTATGGCCTTCCTAAGATGATTGATGTGGTCATAAGTGGTCTTGGAATAGATTAAGATATCATCAAGGTACACCACACAAACTTGTTCAGGAAAGGGAGGAGTACTTTATTCATAAAAGCTTGGAATGTTGAGGGTGCATTGCATAAGCCATAGGGCATAGCCTTGTATTCATAAAGACCAAAGGGAGTGCAAAAAGCAGTATTCTATTTGTGTCCTTTGGCAACATGGATCTGATTAAATGCTGCATAAAGATCCACTCTGAGAAGATTTGACTTCCAGAGAGGCAGTCTGTGAGAGCTTTGGCGGGTGGAATGGGGCAGCAATCTTTGACTGTGACCACATTCAGGGCACAATAGTCAATGCATGGCCGCTTGGAACCATCAGACTTGGCAACAAAGAAGATAGGCAAGGAGCAGGGTAATGTTGAGCAAGTGATGAACCCTTTGCTGAGCTTGTTGTTGATGTATTCCAAAAGCAACTTGTTGTTGGCATTGGATAAAGGTATGATTCTACCCCAGGGTGGGTTTGTTCCCTTCGTCAAGTTGATCTGAATGTTGTAGGGTCTGTGTGGGGGTAGGAGCGGCATTGCTTGTTGCTGAATACCTTTTCATAGTTGCTTATGCAGGGAGGAATTCCATTGTTGGCAAGAGCTGTCTCTGATGAAGGGAGGATAGTGCAGGAGTTTAGCATATTGAAGTTCCAAAAGCTATTGGGCAGCTGCTGTTTTCTTAGGAGATCCAAGGAGCAAGGGACGTCATGTGCAAAGAAATCAACCTTACACTCTTAGCATCTGACAATGAGGCCAATATCCTCACACCAATTCATGCCCAGGTAAACAGGAACATTTAGTGCATCAGAGCTGAGAAACTGGGAGTGGAAAGCGGACTTTCTCAAGCGGAATAGAATGGGAGGCTTTATCTCAAAGGCTGTCACATGAAGATTTTTGGGACCACAGGCATTGATCTTGGAACCAGGCATGAGCTTCAGAGCCTTGGCTAGTCTGGAGTCAATGTAGTTTACATTGGCACCTGTATCCAACAGGGCAAATGTCTTGATGTTGGAGACAGGGCCATGAATCACAATCCAGATAAAGGAAGAGAAGACTTTCCAGGGGCTTGGATGTTGTTGATATGGGTATTATTGGAAGAGCCTGTGGAATTTGATGTTGTTTTGTCCAGTGTAGGTTCTAGTTCTGGACTTGGGCAAGGAATTTGTCTAGGATCAGGGCAGTTTGCCACCAGATGGTCAGCTGGCCCACAATAAGAGCACAACTTGTTTAGTTATCTGAAAAGAGCTTTGGCAGCAGTTAGACAGTACCCATCACCCTCTTTTGGTTCATAGGCAGAAGCAGGTGAAGTATTGGACTGGCTTCTAGTAGGGAAGGAGCTTGAGGCAGGTGTCAGTTGGGTGGTAGGCTGGTTAGTGATTGGGGCTAATCAAGGCTGAACTGACTTTGATATGGTTCTGAACTTCTTCTCTCACTTGGAGACCGTCTTCATGAGTGGTTCCAACTCTTTGGGGAGGTTGTGATGGATTAAGAAGGCCTTGAGGTCAGGATTTAAGCCAAGAATATAAAAGTTGCAAGCATCAGAATGGGTAGCATTTAATTAAGATTGTATTTCACAGAAGTGCTTGTTGTAGTTGGTCAGAAAACTGTTCCTTGGGTGCAGTTTGAGAAGTGTGTGTTTGGGATGACAGTGGACTACTCTTCAGTTCCTTCCTTGGCAGCGTGTGCAAGCAGTTCAGATACAAATTGGTCGTAGCTCTCAAGAATGGAAGGATAATAAACGGGTGACTCACAAAGCCAACTGCGCATGTAACCCTTGAGTTGCTTTGCAAGGTGGATGACCTTTTTAGAGTCTGAGTGGAACTCCAAAGGGTATGCTAGGAAGTGGGCTTGTGTGAAAGCTAATAAATTAAAGGTGCTATCTGAAGAATTAGCTAATTGCTTAAATCTAGAAATGTTATTTAATATAACAGTCTGACTATGGGAAGTGGAAATGTTCTCTGTATTATCCTTATCAAGTGTAACTTATTCTTGAAGAATAAAAGTAAAATAAGATATAATAGAAAAGACAAAACTAAAGTGAAAAACATTGTAACTGCTAACACAAACAAAAGAATGGTTGAGAAAGAGAAGTTTAATTATGGCATATTGCCATGTGAAGTTGAGACAATGTAATGTCTGATGGCTTGGGGTAAATTATTGTAGACTAAAGGCTTTAACCCGAGAATATTAATGTTTGTTAAGTATAAAAAGATTGGTGAAGTTTGCAACAACAACATCACTAAAGCTCCTAAAAGTTTATAAGAAGTGAAGTAAGGACTAAGAAATTTTATTAAACCTAAGAAAAGGAAATAGATACCAGTCTTAATGACTAAAGATTGGGTCAGAAAGTTGAATTCTGGGTCTGGGTAATGATCAGCATTAGCTGGAGGATTAAAACTATCAACTATTAAAGTGTGTCTACCACTATAACTATTTCCTAGCTGGTGGAAAATGTAGTCAAAAGGAATAATAAATCTAAGGATTCAAAGAGAAGGTAAATTTCAAGAGAAAGATTGAAAAAGAAGAAAACACAAGCCACAAACCCTAACAAGTACCTTTTTTGAGGTGCAAGTCAAACAATATCAACTTATTGTTGAGACTGGAGAACCAAGCCTTTTTATTTAAGCTTGGGAAAGTGAGGTGCAAATTTGGAATGAAGAAGTTAACCTAAGAAGGTTAATAGTACTTTGGTAAAGAAAACAATCTTAAAAGAACACATGGATTGAAATTTAACTTAAAGAAGTTAAGTTTGCGTCAGGGGACACCCAGAGGAGAAAGACGGTTACAGTGATGCTTAGACGATGTTAAAGCACGCAAAAGTAAGAGAAAAACTAGGTCTGAAGCTTGGGAAACATAATTAAGTGTATAGTAAAAGGTAATGAGTTTGAAACCAGATTGTTAGCTTTCTGCGTGTAGGTCCAGGGTTTGAATCTGGTGGCAGAAGGTAAAGGAAGTTTGAAATTGATGTTAAACAACATTTAGGTTATAAAAAGGCTTTAAAAAGCCCATTTTTGAACCCAAAAGATGGAAAATGAAGGGAAAAAGGAGGGGATCATGATGTAATAAATAGACTGAACTGAGTAATCATGGATAATCTTGAAAACCATAAATCCAAATAAGTGTGGATAAAATAATAGCAGATACAAGAAAAATGTGACTTCTGACACTTAATGTTCAATAGCTTTTTAAAGCTACATATCAGCTTTATATATTAATAAATTTTAAAGATTAACTATTAAAAATATCATCCCAGCATTAATAAACTTTATATTAAAACCCCAATTATTTAGAATATATATATTTTACTTGGACATACAATTTTACTTAAATAAATAAAAGTTGAATTAACTTAAAAGAAGGCATTTTTAAATAAAAAATCTAATTAAACAGATGATAAGAAATCTCGGTCTCAAAAAAATGGGATCACCCCCAGAAAAGTTTGCACAAACAACCCTGTGCCACTTGAACTGACTTTCCCACCACTTAAAGCCAAATGCGGAAGCCATCTTAAATTCCTAAACAATGCAATAAGAACTATTGACAATCCTCACTCAAGCCCACTTGATTTAGCATTGTTGTGAAAGTAATTGGTTAACTGCAAGTTATCTTGATCTTGAGATCTTTTATCCTAATTCCCCAAAGACTTCTTAAACCTGCACTACCTCACCTAAACTTCACTTTTAGTCTAGAACAGGATCAAGATCTCACATGAGAATTGATTCCCCCTTATCTTGTTCTGGATCCCCCTCAAGAACTGTCCCAGATTAACACCCATTCATGCATGGAAATGCATGAATATAGTGGGGTACATTGGTTTCACCTCACTTCCCATTCAGTATAAAAAACTCCAAATTTTCCCTCAATAAAGACAGTTCCTATGTTAAATCTTTTGTGCACCCACTTCTGAATCACTATCCAATCCACTCCACTAGTTTATAAGTCCCAACACTATTATCCAAAATAGCGTTACAGCATTTACTTGTTAACAGGACCAAGCCACCCCCACACAGTCCAATTGAGTGATTGTCTCAATCTTGTTCCGTTTAATGATCCAACAATTCTATATAATCTCACACATTCCAATAAAAATATTGCCTAGTTCCCAAACATTCTTCCATGTTTACCTCTGCCAATACAGCACATGTATGACATCAGCCTAAAAATACAATAAAATATATTCAATTGACTTGTTAAATTCAACTTAATATCTTTACTTAGACAGGGAAACCACCTAGTTCATGATAAAACATGTTTGGTGCACAAAACACCTGTTTTAGAAAAAGGTCATATCATGGATCAGTAGATGGTTATCTCAGGGATCTAGCTATAATCCACTATTGGGATCAATCCCACATTCATTAATAGCAATTAAACTAAAGTTTTGCTGGATATCCCAGCAGGATATATCTTTCTTTCCTAAAGCTGGCTCATCTAGTCACTCCTTGGCATGAAATTGAAAGCATGTAAGAGAAGATTAAAATAAGGAAAGTTAGAAGTTTAAGATATGAATAGTATTTCAAAACATAAAGATTTAATCACTCATTTAAGCTTGAGGTTGGATGTGGACTTATTTAGTGTTGACTCCAAGGGAAAACTTAATAAGGAGAATTGTCATAGCTTTTTCTAGGCTTGTAAGGGCTTGTAGAGGCTTTTCTTCCCTTTGATGCATTAGGCTTCTTGGTCTGAGAAGGTGCTCCGTAGTTAGGTGATTTATCTCCTTTGTAAGAAGTTTGTGGTTTGGTGGTGTATCCCCTTCCATAAGCACCTCTGTTCCCTGCCACTCGGGATCGTTGATTTCCTGCAGCAGGCATGCTACTACTTGGTTCATCTTTCTTTTCATTTTCAGGCTCAGATTCATCATCGGAGTCATTATCAGATTCATTATCTGATCCATCGTCGGATTTAGTTCCAATCTCTCTTTGGCCTGCCATATCGGTAGGTTTCTTTTCTGCAGAAGGATTGTTGGGCTTTCGTTTATAGCCTGATGCTCTGCATTTGTTAGACGCCCGAGATCCGGCACTAGGCTTATTTTGTATGTTAGACTTGATATCTGGTTTATCATCATCTGAGTCGTCATCTGAGTCATCACCTGAGCCTTCATCTGTGGTATCTTGTTTCCCTTGGCTTGTATAAAGAGGTTTGTCCATGCCGTTTTCTTTGTTTGGAGGAGAGGTTGGGGTTAAGTCGCGAGCTGGCAATACATTAGGTTTCCCATAGAGTGGTCGCTGTGCAGCGGAATTGTAGGCAGGCGATACAGCAGGATTCCCAAAGCGTGGTTGTTGTGCAGTGGGATTGTAGGCTGGAGCTCGGTAGTAGTTGGAGCTACGGCGCTGGATTTGGTTTGGAGACGACCCATCGGTGGGAGAGCCTTGAGCCAGAAGAGTGCAGAGCAGGATTTGAATGGACTTTTGCATGTTTGTGCTTCTATCTTGTTTCTTGGTCCCATTTTTATACTGCCTTACTGCAAGTTCCCGTATTTGCCTCAATTTATTGTTCTTTAATCTTGGCTACTATAAATATAGTTGTATTATGCATGCAAAGTTACGCTTAAGCATGCATTCAAATCAGTTCTGGTTGGTTGATCCCATTTTTTACCAGGTAACCTTTAAGTGGTACATACAGTTTATGACTAGCACAAAGTTTAGCGTTTAACTTAGTTTAGAATTTATCTGTTGAACAGATCTAGGCTCACTTCTATACAACCATGTGTTGCAAATACCGGACCAACTTATGTTCCGTCACCTTATTTCCCGTCATGAATGTCTCCACCAATTTGATGAAAAAATAAGGCAACTGAAACTTTGGATTTAATTTTTTAAACTGACGTCTGAAATTAGTTTAATTTTGCATAAATTGCTTCTAATTGAATTTTCATTTTTGTATTTTTATTTTTATCAGCTAATTTTTACCACTGTCTAAATATTCATCATGAATGCTATTTTAGTTATCTATATAAAATTTTAATTAAGTAAAAAATACCATAACGAATTCCACAGCCTGAGTTTCCGCCAATACCAAAGGATTTGATCCATCTAACATTATCATTAAAAATACAATAGTTTTAAAAGCTATAGCGCTAAGCGAAAAAAAACTCACTTGCAAGCGAAATCAATTCGTCTGTAAACAAATCAACTCAGATGCAAACGAAATTAATGTATTGTGGAACGAAATAGAAGTGAACCAAATCTGTTATTAATTAATATAAAATCTATATTTAAAATTTCATTTGAATGGGAGTTTCTTTCGCTTATATATGTTAATTTTGTTTACAGATGAGTTGTTTTCGCTTGCAGGTGAGTTTTTCGCTTAGCGCCATAGCTTTCTAAACTACCATACTAATAAAATTTAAATGTGGCAATTGATAAGCACCAAGAAAATGAAGTATTAATTAAATTTAAGTTATCTTAAGGCTAATTTTAAGCTTCCTACTTTGTAATAAAAGATGATTAATATGCAGCAATCGAATATGTTTCAAAAATAAAATAAAACCAAGGCTAAATTTTAATGTATTTATTAGCTAATTTCAAATAATTAAAGTTTTTGTATATTATTTGGTCAATTCTGATATTTGGCTTTTGTTTGAATTTAAAAAAAGAGATGCTCCTTGTCAGAACTTTTAGTTCTTGCTATCAGAACTGACAGTCCAATTAATGGCCACTTTATTATTTGTAACTTTGGTTTTGGCCATTTGTAAAATGGTTGCGTGTATGACAACAAGCTTTTATCTACAATGTCTATTTGCTTCTTTGATTTGGCGGCAACAGGTGGCAACCAGGCGAGGCAATAGACATGAAGCAGCAGCATCTCTAGGTGGTGGCTTGCTGGGATCTTCAAGATCTGACAAAGGTCTTTGAACTCAGATTAATTATCTACTGTGAAAATGTTCTACAGTAGACGTGTCAATGGTTTGCCTTCCATTAATCCAATAAAAGGGCTTTTATAGAGCTAACACCCTCTTGCCAGGATAATACATCTGACACTTCTAACTCTTTCTTGGCCCATCTTTCCATCTCCAGTCTGCAGGTCAACCCCCAGAATCAGGCATTTATGCAGTTACAAGGGACTTGATTTCATAGTACCCTGTGCTGGGTACTATTCACCTCATAGCTATGCATAATTCATTGCATGCCAGTGGTGTGGTACCAATTGATTATTCTATTTTTAGTGTATGACTTCCCCATAGTCTGATACCCTTTTACAATAGGAATCCACAGTGGCACTGACAAGTTTTCAGTGCAAATTATTGCCAACTATTCTTATTCTTGGGGAATCTTGTCATTCTCTTGGTGCCTCAATATCAAACCTATTTTCCTTCTAACCTGGTGGGGCGCTAAAGTATTCTGGGATAATTTTAGCCAATCAGGACTTGACTTCTATTGATTACCTTGAGTACTCCTGGTTACATTTACATATATTGGTCAATGCCTACTTTGTCAAGGGCTTCTGGTATGAATTAAACCTGATTGTAATATATCATAAGCTTCTTAGATTGGCGTCTTGACAGGCTGCAGGTTAAAAGGGGTTTCAATAGCCTAGAAGTTATTATTTTACAGAGTTACTGTAAATTCATAACCTGAACGTAAAAATGTGGGATTGTCAAATCCTTGTCTAAATTTTAAATTACTTTTGCAGGAAACTCAGCAGAGTGAAAAATAAAATTTTAATAAAATCAACCATTTAATTTGATTTTTTTGATTTATTTAAATTGGCAAATTTTGAATCCCTTGAGCAGATAACTCAACTAACTAAAGACAAAAAAACAACCAAATGCAGGATACATGAATCAGAAATGTGGAATTCTGTCAGGAATATTCCTGACATAAACCAGATTTCTACTGAGGAAAAATGTTGGAAACAAGTAGAGGAATGCCCAAGAGTAGGGGCAAAATTTGATAGGGAATTTCCCCCACTATCAGGGGAAAAGAAAAATCAAAATTCAGGAAAAACAGATTTTTATGGAAACCGGAATAATTTAACATCCGGGTAGGTGCCCGCCGCCACCGCACAGACGCCCACCCCCCTCTGCTAACCACCCAGCCAATCAGAAAAGTCCCTTGAAACAAGGGACAATTTCAAAAATAATTCTTGTGCCCAGGAAGAAGGGAAAATTCATGTTTCACAAGACAGGTCAAATTCTAAAAATATCAATGAAAAGCCAAAAATAACTCCATAAGATAAAAATAACAAGACCTACAGCCAATGGAACCAGGTGGCTGATAACAATCAGCTAGGTCTAGAATACAACCAAACTAGCATCCCCAAACCAAAAATAGAAGTGTTTGAACCCAAGAGTTGTCATCACTACCTGACCACCCATCCAGAGGAAATTATTGGTCCCAAGCAGAACTGTCTAAAACCCCAACAGATTGCCCAGGAACAAGGGTTTGGCCATCCCTTCAAACACCAATTCCCATGACCAAACTTTTGGGGACTCCAGTCCCATGTTTTTACTCCCACTTGCAATAATTTGCAAGTGGGGGCCCACTATAAATAAAGGATCTCCTCTCAGTAGTAGCTTGTGCTATTATTGAGACTAATACCCTCAATAAAGTGAAATTTCCAACTCCAACTACAGTTAAGCTTACAGATCAAGCACCTGCTAACCCTCCAACCCAGTGAAGATGAATCACCTCATCTTCACAGCTGTGCTCACAGATTGCCTTGGGATTGGAGGCTACCAACAGAGTTCAGAGTTCTTTGGCCCCTTCACAGAAGGACTAGGTTATGACCCATACCACGACTCTGGCCAACTTAACTTGTCAAACACTGGACCCTGGCTGCCTCTGGTATCTCCCCATTCAACACTCTCCATAGCCATGTATACATCTGCTTACTACATCCTCACCTACTTTGCCAGGAGCTTCGGGCGTTTCAACATACACACCAAGGTATTTCGCTGGCTAATGATGGTGTATCCCATAATCACCGCCTTGACGGGTTTCCAGTTCTCCAATTTGCTACCATACATATTCCAAGTAGTGCCCAACATTCTAGGGTATTACAGATTCTAATGTACAGTTTGTGATTTCTTTTATGGCTAAAAAATCATATGCAACATGTTAAAATTAACAAATATGAACCTGCGGGATTATCAAATCCAAGAACCAAATTTCAAATCAAAAATTAGGTGAATTTGAAATAAAAATAATTTATGGGTGTCTCAAAAGGATGCTAAAGGATCTAGAGTGGATTTTTGCTAATTATTTTAAGAATCATAGGCATTCTCAAAAATCACCCTATTCCATTTTAGGATGGCTAAAATTTAGATGCTTGATTACAGTAGATTTTAGAAAACGCTAATAAAAATAGAGTTATATATTACAATCTATTTTATCATGTTGCATTTTCCTTGATGTGTTGATAGTTTATTTGCTTTTGATTATGTGCTTGAATTTAGTTGAATAGTTTCACCTACAGTTGCCTTGGTAATAGGAAATCAAGTTGCCTCCCCAAGACCAGCAGGTCTCGGGGAGGCAACTGTAGGTGAAACTATTCAACTAAATTCAAGCACATAATCAAAAGCAAATGAACTATCAACACACTAAGGAAAATGCAACATGATAAAAATAGATTGTAATATATAACTCTATTTTTTATTAGTCTTTTCTAAAATCTACTGTAATCAAGAATCTAAATTTTAGCCATCCTAAAATGGAATAGGGTGATTTTTGAGAATGCCTATGATTCTTAAAATAATTAGCAAAAATCCACTCTAGATCCTTTAGCATCCTTTTTGAGACACCCATAAATTATTTTTATTTCAAATTCACCAAATTTTTGATTTGAAATTTGGTTCTTGGATTTGACAATCCCACAATTTCATATTTACTAATTTTAACATGTTGTCTATGATTTGTTAGCCATACAAGAAATCACAAATTGTACATTAGAATCCCACATTTTGGATTCATATATCCTGCATTTGTTTGTTGTTTTTTGTCTTTAGTTAGTTGAGTTATCTGCCCAGGGGATTCAAAATTTGCCAATTTAAATAAATCAAAAAAATTCAAATTAAATGGGTGATTTTATTAAAATTTTATTTTTCACTCAGCTGAGTTTCCCGCAAAAGTGATTGGAATTTTGGACCAAGGATTTGACAATACCAAATTTTTACGTTCAGGTTATGAATTTAAAGTAAGTTAAAGCCAATAATGTGGAATGCATTTTCTTGACACTCCTTAATTATTAAGGATCTTATACTAAGTTTCAGATACTCCAGTTTTTGCCACATCATTTTTCTGTCAGGGATTTGCCTTGATTTAAATTCACTAAAGCTTAATTTTTTCAATGAACATATAGTTTTAAAAAAGAGTTATTGAAATTATATCTTTACTCAGAATTCAAACAACTGAAAAATTCTTTTATTTCTTTGTACTCTTTACTTTTTATAAATTAATTAAAAAAGGACAGCTTGAAAACCAATGCAATGGCCATAGAATTTATTTAACTATGGGTTTATATATGAGCCTGTATATTTGAGAGACATATGCTCTTTTTGCCTTTTTTAAACAGCCCATACTTTCCACTATAGTGCTTTTTCATTTTACTTAATGTCACTCATTTTTATTTTAAGAAGAATTATTTTGTAAATAAAGCATTTTATTATTCAAATTTAAAAGATCTAACTTTTTATAGTATTTTTTAACAATTTACAACATTTTTAATTACCCCTCCCAGAGAAGTAATTCTCCAAGTGGTTCCCCAACTAATCATTAAGTCAGTGGCACTCTTATCAAATGCCCATTCAATACAGGGATCAACCCTAATGAACCCTAGGAGGATCAATTAATTGGATAAGCCCCATGACTATCATGACGTACATGGACAGTATATGGCTTTTTATGATACTAAATAATACTCTAAACCCATAAAAAAGTATCACTCTCTTCTTAATTCCCCCCTTTATTTTGTTTTATATACTTCCCAGAAGTATATACTTGACAATAAATATATCTAAAATGGTTCATGATTTTTCCTTTTTTAAAAAAAGACAAAACTCAACATTTCTTGAGAAATGGAAAAATTGATCAACCCTTGGATTTCATTATGGATTTTTTAAGCCCTGCTATTTTTAAGGAATTATTTTCTTTGCTTCATTAATAATTAAAAATATTTAAATTGCTGTAGAATTTAACTAAGGTGGCTTTAAACCTTTTTTTAAAAAAAATGGTTCAATAACATAACAAACCTGACTTTTTTTGATATAAATAGGAGCTGATTTCATAGAAAAAGTGCACTAATTAGAGAAAACCAGACACACAACTGTTGAGTATATACTTATGAGAAGTATAATAAACAAGATAAAGAGGGAAATTATGAAGAGAATAATACTTTATTGGATATGAGTTTGAAGTATTATATAGCATCATAAGAAGCCACATGTTTCCATGTAATCATGGCAGTCATGGGGCTTGCCCAAGTAGTGTTCTGCTTAGGACTTGAAATGTTTGATCCCTGTAATAGATGGGAAAATGATAAGAGTGCCAGCAACTTAATGATTATTCAGGGAAGTGTTCAGGGAGTTATTTGGGGAATTAATTTATCAAGAGGGAGTAATCAAAGATGTTGTGACACAACAAAATATGAAAAACAAGAAGAATATAAAATTGTTTTACAACAACTGTCCTAATCATTAAACTGAATCAATTTCAGTTGCAAAACAAGGATACTATGCTTGCTAAGGTTTTTGAGAATGAAAATGCACCCAGTGACTAAAGTGAAAAGCTTGATCTAACAACAAACCCCCATAGCAAAAGAGACAGATAACAAAGATATCAAACATCAAATCAAATCAGTAAAGCTATCAAAATGTCTTAGTATATCCTAAATAAGATATAAAAGTGTCAGGAATCAACAAACCATGGTATTTTATCATCCACCAAGATGATATCCTAAGCATTCTGACATTAAGAAAGTACAGGAGAACCTGTGACTTTGGTATAGCCTGTGTCCCAGAATAATTTGTTGTAGTCATCAGAAGTAACAAGTCTGACAGGGACTGTGGCCCAGAGAAAATAGAAGATTTCTTACTATTTATGGTTATAGGTTCTTAGATACAACTTCATATGAAATATAGGAGTGGTAGTATTTTACCAATGTTGTAACTGTGATGTATTAGCAGAGCTAAAAGAGAAAATGTTTGGAAAGTAGATAATATTCTTTATTGAGAGATAATGATTATATAGTTATTATGAGTCATTGATAACAGAAAACATGATAGTGTTAATTACACAGGGAATAGTGAAGGGGGTGTCCTGATCCTGGTAATGATTCAAGCAACAAAACAAGGTATCCACTTTAAGGGATCATCATTCTTTCATGTTGTTGGATTTGGAAATTTGAGTTGAATCCTAATTGGCATCAAGTTTCTGGATAACTGGATTGCAGGTCACAAACCTGCTACTTGGAACCTTGCTGGCAGGTTGAGCCTGTTGTTTTGACACACACCCCAGCTGAAGGCTGGCCTCCTCCGGGGGCAGGTTGTCAGGGAGGTTGTTGGAAGCCCAGGCGCCATATTATACTAACTATTGTTTGATAGTAGTTAGGACAGTCTCCTGCTGTTTTTGTCTTGCTTTACAGAGTCTTATTCAGGTGTGATGGAGGGTCCTGTCTTGTTTGTATTTTCCAAGTCCTTGCACAAGGTAAGTGTTGTTTTTGTTTATCTTTAGGATAATGGCAGGTCCCACTTTTTCTGGCTGTGATTTACTCTTGCCAGTATTTATTACCCAGACTTTGTCACCAATCTCATGTCTGTATTGGATAGGGACAAAGGTATTCTGTAGGCATTTCTCTGTTGCAACTGAACCAATGAGAATTTGGTATTTGAGTTAGGGAAGACAACAGTCTAATAGAAAGGACAGGAATGATAAGAATAAGGTGTTGTTTATTATGGAATACTGTGATTGATATACTATATGAGGAAAGCCATCAGGCCACAAGGGGGTGGAATGTTCCATGTAAGGTTCAAAGCCAAGGAATAACTCATGTGGGATCAGCAGGTCAAATTGGTAGTGCTCCTAATTAGGAGAAAGTGCCTGCAATTTGACATTGTCATCAGATTGGTTATGTTGTTAGATAAGTCAAGGGGCAACTCATTGAGCGCCCCCTATGTACGTAAAATATGTTGCAGGAGAGTCCAGAAACTTGGTTGCAACACCCCCTTGCCCCTGCTTGTTGTTAGACACCAGGATCAGAGTCTTCAGGAGATCTGGGAAGGTCCACACAAACAACCTTTGTGTGGGGATGGCAGGCAGGGGCGCAAGCAATTGTGGTGAAGCTTTTTGGTGTTTCCTTGGGTGTCTTAAGGTTGGTAGTTGTGGTTTTCATAAACTGCAGCTGTTGTAAATTGTGCCATTAATGCTATTTTGATATGGCCTTCAAATAGTGATATGTGCAAAGATTTGGTTGGTTTTGCTTTCAACTTTGGGAATTCCTTGCTTTCCTTAAATGAGTTAACATCAATTTCCACCCATTCTTGAATACAATACCTGCTATTGTCTGATCCTGGTATGACCTTACCCCAATATGACCCCCTTGACCACTCTGTCTACCTAATGAGTGATCATTGGCCCTTATCTACTATTTAAGTATAATCATTTCTCCTAATAAAGACAAGTTTATCCACATTTGTGTTGGCTTAAATATTCTTCAAGCTTTTTCTTTTCCTTTTTGCCAAAAGGAATTACTCATCTTGTATTCCAGTAAATTAAGGTAAATGCCCTTAATTTTTCCCTGAAGGCTAACCCCATGCTAGCTTTGAACCTCAAATCTTTTATTATAAAGATTTCCTGCTGTGTCCTCCTAGATGTGTCCCCAGGAGCCAAACATGACAAAATGATGCTCACTACAGGGGCTGCAAGCCCCTTGGTTACCCTGTTCCCATGTGCATTCTCTAGTTCTTCACCTCTTGTTTATGAAGTACCCAATCAACCTAAAGTTTCTAGTTCTCCTCTAGAAGAGGACATCACTGATACCCCCTCAACTCCTATGGTAATGATGTTGTCTCCCGGGCCTGCTTGGGCCCTCCTTCCAGCTTTCTCTCTCAATTATGAGCAAGCTTATGCCACTGCCTGCTCCCTCCTCCACACAGACACTGTGTCCATGCAAAATATCCCTGGTCTTTGTCCTGGGTATGCTTCCAAAGAAATGTATTCCTTCTTCTTGGACTTTGGTCTTCCCCCGCGCTGATGGAATCAATGGATACTATTGGTGTGTTATTTAACCGGTTTATCCAACCCGCCTTGGTTCATCACCAATTGGTGCTAGGATTGCAGAACCAGAATTTGATTGCTATAGCCACCACTGTATCAAACAACCATGCCCAAAATATGGCCTATCAAGAAAGGTCCCATAGCCTCTTTGCTTGTATTTCAGATAATCATTGCAACTTGCTGGCTTATCAGAAATACTAACCTTTTTGTTGAACTCCCTTTGCTCCTTGCTCCCTGGATATATCAAGGACCAACTGAGCAAACTGGATGATTACCAAGCTATGTGTCATGGACAGATAGAGGCAGCCCTTCTAAAGTACTGTCAGGATTTTGAGACTTTGGTTACCAAGCTCAACCAATTTTGAGAGCATGTTAATTCCCAACTCAAGTTGGTTGGGACTCACGTCAATACTTGGGGCCACCATCTGCACCATCAATATGGTCTGTATAAGGCTGTGTTAGGAGACACTCTGTATCAAGTGAAAAACTACATTGATGATAGAGTAGCTTCTATTGAAGTGACTCCTCCTGCTTCTACTATGGAGGTCATGTCTGCCTTTGAAGCTAAGGTATGGGAAGCTATAGCTGAACTCAAAGCCACTAACCAACGCCAAGCCTCTGTTATGAACTCTCCTCCAGTAGAGCCTATGCTTGACCCTTGCATTATCTTGCTAACAAACCAAGTAGCTACCTTGTGAGAAGAGATCAAATATTTGAGACAATGCCTCTCTGACCCTGATGATTTTTCCTCTGAATCTGATGGCAAAGGGGAGGCTGAGGCCACTGGTACTCCTACCCCTAGCAATCATGGTTGCTGCCCTGGCTTGGAAGGCCAACCCTGTGTCAATTGTGCCCTCACCTTGGATCAGCTAGTGGAAGTAACAAATGCCGTTTCAGATAGGTAAGACACACTGGAAAGAGAGGTAAGTAACCTCTATTGCTTGACAGAGACAATAAATGGGCAGGTTATCCCTCTGGAAGCTCAAAAATTCCCTGGCAACTCATATAAATAGGATAGCTAGGAAATTGCAGTAAAAAAGATAAAGCTTGATGAATATGGGGCTGCTGCTGCTACCGCCAGAGATATCATTGGATATCAGGAAGCTAGTCATAGTTAGAGGCGTTGGGCGACTTCTGGTGAGGCACAGCTGAGCCGGCGGGTAAGGCCCACCATAGAATAGGTGCTAACTTGATAATATAAGATACAGATTGCCTGAGCAAGGACCAGGGTCCAGAGTTGGGGACCATAGAATCCACCAATCCTGTCAAAGTAATGTAGAGTACTCCAAACAGTTGGGTAGAGGTGGTCTCAGCTGCGGTGGTAGGTTCCAGTGGGCGGTCTGGTCTTGGGGTTAATGGCAGGGTCATGGGAACAAGGTACACTGGTAGGTAGTTGTATTTGTCCTTGAACAATAAGGGCAGTATCTCAATCCTCTTTCCTTCACGTCCTATGTTTTTGGTACTTCTAGTCCTTGCCAACAGGTTGCCAATGAGGATGGTTTCCAAGTTGTACTCTAAATAGGCCGGATTGGGTGGGTATTCAGTAAAGTGCACAGGTCCAAAGGGGGCTCCTGGGGGACAGTATAATGCCTGGGGTGGTTTAGCAGGTTGGTCTCTGGAGGGGGCAGTGGCCTGGTTGTCTACTTGTCCAGAATTAAGGTGGAAGATCACTAAGACTAGATAGGGTAGAATTTGTTTGAGGCAAAGGTTCATAAACTTTATTATCAAAAATGACAATGTGGTCATCATCACACCGCCAGCGTTTTTATACCATGTGAATTTGCTTTTTTGCTTTTTGCAGGCTTTGGGTCCATGGGCGGTTTGCTAGTAGGGCATGGATCTTGGCTTGGGGTCTGGATGGCATTGGGTCCTGGTCAGACACACTCTGGCAAACAGGAATGCTTAATTTTGTGCTTTGGTTCACCATGTCACCTGAGCGGCCTAATTGCATTCCCCTTCCTGGACTAGGGACCAGCAGCAGTGGGTGCTTATTGGTAGGGCTAATAGAGGGTCTTGTCCAAGTCACAGCTTCTGCATAGGTTGGGCCCTCAGTGGCACCGGTTTGGAAGGTCTTGGCTGGACTGGCTCTGGGAAACAGAAGTGGCAATGTTTTGTTTTGCCGTCGTTGTTCACCACATCACCTAAGCTGGCCAATTGCAATACTTTTTTCAGACTGGCAACTGGCAATAGCTGGTGTTTGTTGGCAGGGCTAGTGATGGGTCTTTTCCCATCCTCCTTTAGGCTCACCACATCACCTTAGTAGGCATGGATCTTTAGTGGCGCTGTTTGGTGGCGATCTGGCAACCATTCAGGGAATCTTCAGAATTAGACTGACGGGTTGCGGAGTAATTCAACAATTCAAGTCTGTGATTTATTGGATTAGCAGGTCCTGGACTGTCCTGGGGGGTCTGATCCGCCTTCAGAGGACTGGGGTTTGACTCTTGGGTTTTCAATACAAGTATTGAAATGTCATTTATGACATTGGAAAAACAGCTCTACACTGGACGCCCTAGAAGAGAGCCTTCAACTTCTATGAGCTAGACAACCTGCTGATGAATCTGAGTTTGAGGTCAACCCCCACATCAATGTCCTCAACCCAGGTGACAACAGTCAGTCCACTTCATCATCCATAGATCCCAACTATAAGCCTTCCTTCAAGCAGATATTTGATCTTAAAACCTCCACCATTGCTGCCTTCCTGACCATTTACAAGACTTCAATGTGTAGAGCTACTGATAAACTAAAAAAGGAACATATTCTTACTTGCCTGCATCCCATGTGCCAAGAAGTTGTGGTCCCCAAACTCCCTTCCATTGTCACTTGGGAGGACATGAAATGCCTCCTGATTAAAGAATTCAGAGGAGATCTCAGCTTGGAAGTCAAGAAAGATATATTTATAAACATTGCCTTTAAGCCCAAGGAAACCCTGGCTGAATTTGCTGACTGCTTCTATATTGAATGATAGCAGTTAATCACAAGTTTTCAGTAAACACCACATGAAGCTTACACGGCATGTTTAAACGCTTTGAAGGTAATCAGCTTCTGTGCCTGCACTTTAAGGCTCACAAAGCTTCTCTTACGTCCATGAAGAGTATTAAGACCCAATTGCAAGACATGCATTTGACCCACAGGGGTACCGTGGTTTGTGAGAGTAAGACCAACAATGATGGAACCACCTCTTGTACTCTGCACATTATGACTCTGGGCTCAAGTGGGCAGCCTAAGAGACAAGGATGTCACAATTGTGGTCAAACAGGGCACTGCTCACATACCTGTACCAACCCTCAGGTAGAGGATTGCGACCCAAAGGAACAGGCAGGAAAAGAGAGGTCAGCTTAGAAACGGAGACATTCTCTGCTGACCAATCTCCCCTGTCTCCCCCTGATCCTCTGTCTGATGAGGAAGCTCCCTCTTCCTCTGGCCCAACTATCCTTCATCTGTTTCACAACCTCTCCAGTGATTCAGAGCCTGACAATTCTGATAGTGAAGACTCTGATAGTTATGGCTACTCTGTCCTGGCTGTTCCGGAAACTATCCCTGTACCCTACAAGCTTTGCTCTGGGAAGGCTACCACCACTTCCCGGGTACCTCCAAGTGAAGCTAAGTCCATGGTGGCTCACCCTTACCTAGCTCAAGACCATTGACCTCCTGTCTTGGTTGACTCCTCTGAAGAGCAGCAGAGTTAGCCAAAGCTCTCTTCCAGAATGTGACAGTATCTCTTCCACTACAGACTGTGTATAAGGAAATCCCTGTGTTACGGTGTATGCTGGCCAAATGGGAAAAGGAGCTAGAGGCTGCGCAAGATGTGTTGGCAGTCTTGCCTCCCTTTGGGAAAGATACAACACACGTGGAAGTATCAATCCAAAAGGTCAAAATCAAGGCCATCTTGGACACGGGTTCCCCTGTCACCGTGGTATCTTCCAAGCTAATGAAGAAACTTAAGTTGGCCCCTGACCTCAACTGCATGCAGTTGTATGGCACAGCTGGCATGACCCAAAATTAAGCCATTGGTGCCTACTCTGCTCTACCCATGAGGTTTGGGAAACTCCTTATTACCTCCCCTGCTGTGATCCTAGAGAACAAAAGCCATGACCTCTTGGTTGTTACTCAGTTCCTCCGCAAATATAACAGAATTGTAAACTTATGAGATGGATACCTTTCACTCTTGGGATATGAAGTTCCTTTGATTTTTGAGGAACCTCTGCGCCTCCCAGGCAAACGTCTTAAGACTTATGTGCTAGAGTACCCCACAGGTATCTTCTCGCTCAAGTACAGAACTCATTCCTCCAATATGTGTTTCTCTCCCCCTTCCTGTCCTGCAGAGGAAGGTGTGCCTCTTCTTGCCCCCACAGCTATTACCATCTCCCATGCTCCCAAGTGATTATAGACTCCCAGATATCTTATGAACTACCTGAGAAATCATTCCTGGAATTATACTCTCCTGAGTCTCTCAGCTGCAAATAGCCTCAATTATGCCCAGGGATCTTAGACCAAACCCATAAGGAGCCTGTAAAGTTGCTGCTAGCTAACCTGACTGCTTTATCTATGAAAGTTTTGTGGGGCCAAGTTGTAGGGCATGGCCGCATATTAGGGGCATAAAGGTGATGTCACTCTACTGTTTGGAGCCTTCAGCAACTTCAATCTTACTGAAGAAAACCCTCAGGTTCTCTCCCTGTTCACTGCTGCCAACTTCCCACAATTGTTGCCCATTCAACAAAAAGATGTGCTGGATTTACTTGACCAATTCAGTGATATCTTTGCCTTGGGATCTACAGACTATGGCCTAGAAAAAGGGGCCATCCATCAGATAGATACTGGTGATGTTTCACCCTTTTATGGCAAGCCTTACCACCATAGTAAGGTATAGGATGCCCAGGTTTCTAAAGAGCTTAAAAACTCTTGGATGCTGGTCTCTTGGCTCCCTCTCAGAGCTCTTGGGCCTCTCCCTTGTTGATCCTTAAAAAGAAGGACAGAGGACATTACATTGTGATGGACTATTGCTGTCTAAACTTGCTCATAAAGAAGGACTCATACCCGTTGTCTAGGATTGACAATGCTCTCAGACAACTAGGAGGCTCAAAATTCTTATCAGCTATGGATCTAGCTTCTGGGTATTAGCAGGTTGACCTTTCTCCAGAATACTGGGAAAAGGCTGTCCTTATCACTTCAAAAGACCTCTATCAACCCACTCACATGCCCCAAGGACTCTGCAACACCCCAGCTACATTTAAAAAGACTATGGACTCCATTCTACGGGATCTGAAGCTCTCCTGTGTTCTCGTACATCTTGACAATATCACTGTGTTCAGCTTCATCTTTAATGACCATTTGGATCACTTCAAAGCTGTCTTCCTCAAGATTTGAGAAGCTTGCTTGAAGCTCAAACCCTCAAAGTGCTCCTTCTTTAAAGAGCAACTCAAACTCTTGGGCCATGAGGTCACTCAAACTGGAACACACCCCATGTTTAATAAGGTGGAATCCATTGAAAAGATGCTGCCTCCCTCAAATCTATAGGAGGTCCAAGTATTTCTTGGTATGATGGGGTACTATCAGCAGTTCTTTCCTAATTTTGCTGAATTAAGCAAACCCCTTGTCCAACTCCTCCTTAATGTACCCTTTGAGTGGACTGACAGTCAACAGCAATACCTCAAGGCACTGAAAGCCAAACTCAAAGAGGCTCCCATCCTTGTCTACCATGACTATAATAATGAGTTCATATTGTACACTGACGCTAGTGGAGTAGCTGTGGGTGAAATCCTAGCCCAGCTTGACAATGAAGGCGTGGACCAACCTGTGGCCTATTCTTTGCAAGTCCTCAACAAACACAAGAAAAACTATAGTGTCACAGAAAAAGAATGCTTGGCAGTTTTTACATGCAGTTAAACAGTTCCGGCCCTACATTTACAGGACTCACTTTACTGTAGTCACTGACCACTCATCTCTTAAGTGACTGCAGCAATTAAAGGAGCCTGAAGATCAGTTAGCATGCTGGGCTCTGCGCTTGTAAGGATACAATTTCACCGTGGTACACTGTCTTGGTGAACAACACCAGAATGCTGATGGTTTGTCACAGATAACTATCCTAGTTATCTATCCTTCAGATGCTGATTGCTTATAAAAGTTGATAAGGTACCCTGATTCCTGGATTGCTGAGCCAGAAGACATCTGCTTGGCGTTGCAGGCCCTATCAAAGGATACTGTGATTTGAGATAGACAACTCTTCAAGAAAGTCAACAACACCTATTTGCCCTACGTCTGCCCCAGTACAATATTAGCCTTTATCCTCCAAGCTCACATTGATACTGGACATGGAGGCATAGCAAAAAATTATGACTGTTTGTGCAAAAACTTCTATTGGGAAAACATGCGCCTCCTAATCCCTGATGTCCTTGCCTCCTGTCATTCTTGTCAGCTCCAATGAACCCAATCTTCCCAACATCAGTTCAAACTCATCCCCCCTAAGCATACCTTCCACACTGTGAGTATTGATGCTGTTGGGCCCCTCCTGCTTTCTAGGTCAGGATGTTGCTTCATCTTAGTAGCTGTAGACCATTTTAGTAAATGGGTCAAAGCCCAAACAACCAAAGATATAACTGCCAAGACCACTGATAACTTCTTGTTGCAAGATATCTTCTACTGTCATGGTTGCCCTCAAGTCTTTCTTTCTGAAAATGGAACCAACTTAATGCCTGTCTCATAACGTCCATTATAGAATCTATGGGCACAAAAAATCCTTCTCTGTGCTGTATAACCCTTCAACCAAAGGGACTGTTGAATGGACAAATTCCTCCCTTGTGTCCATCATGAGGAAACTTACCCTCTCTGATGCTGCCAATGGTATATCCTTCCCTGCTTCTCTCTTTGTGTATCAACTCAATAGACACTGAGCCACTGGCAAATCTCCCTTTGCCATGCTGTACGGGTGTGAAGCCACAACTCCCTCAATATTAGACCCCCTTTGATTAAAGTTGATTTGTCTGCCAATCCAGAAGCTCATTTCAAAGACTTGACTAACTGTATAATTGACATTCAGGCTACGGCATATTCAACTGCCTATAAAGTTAAGGCTTTAAGCTCTCACCTTCCAAGGCTTCAAGAGCCCCCCTCCCTGAGTACCAACTAGGTGACCTAGTCCTCTATTATCAGAATTGTACTGGAGTCTGAGCCCATAAGTTTGACTCTCTCTGGGTTGGACCTTGTGAAGTTACCTTCAAGAAGGGCATCAAGTATACTGTGAAGCTGCTGTCATCTAGTCGCCCTTTTGCCCAAGTTCATTCCAAATTCCTCTACAAATATTGTTGTGTTTGGCTCCAGGGGACAACATCCTGGAGTACATGGCGGGAAATCTTTATTACAAAAAATTTGAGGTTCAAAGCTAGCCTTGGGTTAGCCTTCAGGGCAAAATTAAGGGCAAATACCTTAATTTCCTGGAAAACAAGATGTAAAAGTTCTTTTGGCAGAAAGGACAGGAAAAGCTTGAAGATTATAAAAGTCAACACAAATGTGGATAAACTTGTCTTTATTAGGAGTAATGATTCTACTTTAAATAGTTGACAAGAGACAGTGATCACTCAATAGGAAGACAGAGTGGCTGATGGGGTCACACTGGGATGAGGTCATACCAGGATCAACCACAGACAGGTACAATAATTCATAATGGGTAGAAATTGAACCAGATCATTTGCAGAAGGCACGGAATTTCCAAACTTGAAGGCAAAACCAGTTAAATCTTTGCAACTATCAATATTCAAAGGGCAAATCAAAATAGCATTAATAGCGCAATTTACGACATCTCCCCCCTCAAGATTGGACAGAGGGAGTTGATACTTGCAAAGGAATTTGGAGTGGATGCAGGCAAAGGGACAGCCAGACAATAGTAGCTTCACAGTGTATTTGATGCCTTTCTTGAAGGTAACCTCACAGGGCCCAACCCAGAGGGAATCCAGCTTGTGGGCTCTACCACCTGTAAAATTCTGGTAGTAGAGAACTAGATTGCCTACTTGGTATTTGGGGAGGGGGGCTCTAGCAGCATTGGACGGGGAGAGCTCCAGAGCCTTAACCTTATAAGCAGTAGGTAGGCAGTTGCCTGGATGTCAATGATACGGTTGGTTAGGTCTTTCACGTGGGGCACAGGATTTGTAGATGTATTATACTCAATCAGAGGAGGTCCCAAGATTGAGGGGGTAGTGGCCTCACATCTATAAAGCATGGCAAAAGGGGATTGTCCAGTCACCTGATGTCTACTAAGGCGGTAGGCAAAGAGGGCGGCAGGGAGGAACATGTTCCAATTGGCAGCATCAGAGAGCGTGAGTTTTCTCATGATGGATACTAGGGAGGAGTTTGCTCATTTGACAGTTCCATTGGTGGAGGGATTATATGGCGCAGAGAACAACTGGTGAGTCCCCATAGCTTCAACAATAGAGGTGATGAGGCAAGCATTAAAATTGGTGCCATTTTCTGAGAGCAGGACTTGAGGGCAGCCATGTTGATAGAAGATGTCTTGCAGTAAGAAAGTAGCCGTGGTCCTAGCTGTTATATCTTTTATTGCTCTGGCTTTAACCCATTTGCTAAAGTGATCTATAGCAACCAAAATAAACCAACATCCCAACCTAGAAAGAGGGAAGGGACCAACAGCATCAATAATCACCGTATGAAAGGCATGTTTTGGAGGGATGAGTTGGAACTGGTGTTGGGAGGGACAAGGACGTTGGAGTTGACAGGAATGGCAGGAGGCAAGGACATCAGGGATCAAGAGGCGCATGTTTTCTCATTAGAAGTTTTTGCACAACCAGTCATGAGTCTTGTCTATACCTCCATGGCCAGTATCAATGTGAGCTTGGAGGATAATGGCTATCCTCATACTAGGGCAAACGTAAGGTAGGTAGGCATTGTTAACCTTCTTGAAGAGTTGTCTATCACAAATTATGGTGTCCTTGGATAGGGTCTGTAGAGCCAGGTGAATATTTTTGGGCTCAGTGGTCCAAGAGTCAGGATATACTATTAGTCTTTATAGTTGATCAGCATCAGTGGGATGAATGGCCAGGATTGGCATTCATGACAGGCCATCAGCATTCTGATGTTGGGCCCCAGGACAGTGTACTACTGTGAAATCATACCCTTGCAGACGTAGAGCCCAACACACTAGCTGACCTTCAGGTTCTTTCAGTTGTTGTAACCACTTGAGAGAGAAGTGATTGGTGACTAATGTGAAGTGGGTTCCATAGATGTAATGCCAAAACTGTTTTACATCATGCAGTACTGCCAAACATTCCTTCTTGGTGACACTGTAGTTCTTTTTGTGCTTATTAAGGACCCTTGATGAGTAGGCTACAGGTCAATTTACTCCTTCATTGTCAAGTTGGGCAAGGATAGCCACTACAGCTACCCCACTAGCTCTGGTATACAAGATGAACTCTTTATCATAATTAGGATAGACTAAGATAGGAGCCTCCTTGAGTTTGGCCTTCAGCGCTTTGAATTCTTGTTGTTGGCTATCAGTCCACTAAAAGGGACGTTGTGAAGCAGTTGGACGAGGGGTTCACTCAGTTCAGCAAAGTCAGGGATGAATTGTTGGTAGTAGCCCATCATACCAAGGAATACTTGTACCTCTCAAAGATTTGTGGGAATAGCATCTTGTCAATGGCTTCCACCTTGGTATTCATGGGGCGGATTCCAGTCTGAGTGACTTCATGTCCTAGAAACTCAAGATGTTCCTTGAAGAAAGAGCATTTGGAGGGTTTGAGTTTCAGGCCAGCCTCACAGATATTGATGAACACAGCCATGAGGTGCTCCAAGTGGTCAGTAAAGGTAGTGCTGAATACTGTGATATCATCAAGATACACAAGGACACAAGAAAGTTTTAGGTCTCGTAAGATAGAGTCCATAGCTTGCTGAAATGTGGCAAGGGCATTGCATAATCCCTGGGGCATACGAGTGGGTTCAAAGAGGCCCTCTGATGTGATGAGTGCAGCCTTTTCTTGATCTTCAGGTGATAAGCCAACCTGCCAGTACCCCAAAGCCAGATCCATGGCAGAGAAAAACTTGGAACCACCCAGTTGTCTGAGAGCATAGTCAATTCTGGGCAAGGGGTATGAATCTTTCTTAGTGAGAGAGTTCAGGCGGCAATAATCCATTACAATGTGGTGTCCCCCATCTTTCTTCTTGAGGATCAGTTACAGGGAAGCCCAAGGACTTTGGGAAGGAGCCAGTAACCCAGCATCCAGAAGTTGCTAGAGTTCTTTAGACACCTGGGCATCTTCCACCCTACTACGGCAGTATGGTTTAGCACAAAAAGGGGGCACATATCCAGTATCAATCTGATGAATGACTCCTTTTGCTAGGCCATAGTCCGTAGATCCAGAGGCAAAGATGTCACTGAACTGATTGAGTAGGTCCAATACGTCTTTTTGTTAAAAAGGAGACAATTGGGGAAAATCAGCAGCAGTGAACAAGGAGAGAACTTGAGGATCATCTTCAGGTAGGTTGAAGTCACTAAAAGTTCCAAAGGGGTAGAGGAAGGATACTTGTTCTGCTCCAAGTACACAACCATGACCTACAAATTGGCCTCTGGTTAATTGAGTGGGCAGAGCCAACAGGTTAGTAAGCAGTAAACTCACAGGTTCTTTATGGGTTTGGTCTAAAATCCCTGGACATAGGCAAGGCTTGGTACAACTCAAAGATTCAGATGAGTAAAACTCCAAGAAGGACTTTTCAGGCAGCTCATAGGAAATCTGGGAATCAATCACCACTTGAGAGCCTGGGGGATGGTGATAGCAGCTGGCGCTAGCAGAGGTACCCCTTCTTCCGCAGGGCAGGAAGGAGGAGGGGTACACATGTTGGAGGAGTGAGTCCTATACTTGAGTGAGAAGATACCCGTAGGGTACTCAAGCACACAAGTTTTAAGACGTTTGCCTGGAAGGAGCGGAGGTACCTCAAAAATTAAAGGAACTTCATATCCCAAGAGCAAAAGGTATCCATCTCTTAAGTTTACAATTCCGTTATATTTGCAAAGGAACTGAGTACCAACCAAGAGGTCATAGCTTTTGTTCTCTAGGACCACAGCAGGGGAGACAATAATGAGTTTCCTAAACCTCATGGGTAGAGCGGAGTAGGCACCAATGGCTCAAGTTTGGGCCATGCCAGCTGTGCCATACAACTGTGTGTAGTTGAGGTCAGGGGCCGACTTAAGTTTCTTCATTAGCTTGGAAGATACCACGGTGACAGGGGAACCCATGTCCAAGATGGCCTTGATTTTGACCTTTTGGATTGATACTTCCACGTGTGTTGTATCTTTCCCAAAGGGAGGCAAGACTGCCAACACATCTTGCGCAGCCTCTAGCTCCTTTTCCCATTTGGCCAGCATACACCGTAACACAGGGATTTCCTTATACACAGTCTGTAGTGGAAGAGATACAGTTACATTGTGGAAAAGAGCTTTGGCTAACTCTGCTGCTTCTTCAGAGGAGTCAACCAAGACAGGAGGTCAATGGTCTTGAGCTAGGTAAGGGTGAGCCACCATGGACTTAGCTTCACTTGGAGGTACCAGGGAAGTGGTGGTAGCCTTCCCAGAGCAAAGCTTGTAGGGTACAGGGATAGTTTCCGGAACAGCCAGGACAGAGTAGCCATAACTATCAGAGTCTTCACTATCAGAATTGTCAGGCTCTGAATCACTGGAGAGGTTGTGAAACAGATGAAGGATAGTTGGGCCAGAGGAAGAGGGAGCTTCCTCATCAGACGGAGGATCAGGGGGAGACGGGGGAGATTGGTCAGCAGAGAGCGTCTCTGTTTCTAAGCTGACCTCTCTTTTCCCGCCTGCTCCTTGGGATTGCAACCTTCCACTTGAGGATTAGTGCAAGTGTGCAAGTGGTGTCCAATCTGGCCACAGTTATGACAGCCCTGTCTCTTAGCCTGCCCACTAGTACCCAGAGTCATAATGCACAGCATAAAAAGAGGTGGTCCCAGCATTATTGGCCTTATTCTCACGCACCACCATACCTCCATGTGTCAAATGCATGTCTTGTAAAAGCGTCTTAATACTCTTCATGGAAGTTAGTGAAGCCTTGTGTGCCTTAAAGTGTAGACAGAGAAGCTGGTTCACTTTCAAAGCATTTGAAAAGCCATGTAGGCTTCACGTGGTGTTTACTGAAAACTTGTGATTAACTGCTATCATTCAATATAGAAGCAGTCAGCAAATTCAGCCAGGGTTTCCTTGGGCTTAAAGGCAATGTTCATAAATCCATCTTTCTTGACTTCCAAGCTGAGATCTCCTCTGAATTCTTTAATCAGGAGGCGTTTCATGTCCTCCCAAGTGATAATGGAAGGGAGCTTGGGGACCACAACTTCCTGACAAGTGGGATGGAGGCAGGTAAGGATGTGTTCCTTCTTGAGTTTTTCAGTAGCCCTACACATTGCAGTTTCATAAATGGTCAGAAAAGCAGCAATGGTAGAGGTCTTAGGATCAAATATCTGCTTGAAGGTTGGCTTATAATTTAGGTCAATGGACAAGGACAAGGACTGGCTGTTTTCACCAGGGTTGAGGACATTAATGTGTGGGTTGACCTCAAACTTGGATTCAGCAGCAGGTTGTCTATCCCAGAGAAGTTGAAGGCTTTCATCTAAAGTGTCCAAGGTAGAGCTATTTTGCCCACTAATGTCTCGGGCAGTTGTGGCAGCAGTCCCAAATTCATCAATCTTGATTTGTTGTACTGCCAAGGTGCCAGCAATCCCATTGACACGGGTAGCCAAGGCGGTGGCCTGAGTGACCAATGGGGCAACTTGTCAATTTAGAGTTTCTGTAAAGCAGGAGAGGTTTTGGACCTCTCTTTCTAATGCGTCCTGTCTATCAGCTACATCATTTGTTACTTCGGCAAGTTGATCTAGAGCACGCGCATAGTAGACCCGGGGTTGACCTTCTAAGCTGGGGCAACAACCATGATTGTCATGAGTGGGAGTATTAACGACTTCACCTTCTGCTTCATCTTCAGATTCAGATGAAAAACCTTCAGAATTAGAGAGGCACTGTCTTAAGTACTTGATTTCACCTTGTAGAGTAGCCACCTGATCAGTGAGGGAGGCAATACAAGGGTCAGGCATAGATTTGACTGGAGGGGGAGGTTGCACAGAAGCTTGACGTCTAGTGGTAGCCTTGAGCTTGGCTATGGCCTCCCATACTTTGGCTTCAAAATCAGAAGGGGTCCCGACAGGAGAAGCAGGAGGAGTTACCTCAATAGAAGCCACCCAATTGTCCACATAAGTTTGCACTTGGTATAGAGTGTTGCCTAGAGCAGCCTTATCCAGACCATATTGATGCTGCAGGTGACGGCCCCAAGTATCAACATGAGCTCCTATCAATTTGAGTTGCGAGTTGATATGCTCTCTGAATTGATTTAGTTCACTAACCAGAGTATCAAAATCCTGCTGATGGTTAAACAGAAAAGCCTTGATTTGCTCACGCCAGGCTGCCTGATGTTCATCCAATTTGCCTAGTTGATCCTTTATGTATCCAGGGAGCAAGGAGCAAAGGGAATTCAGGGAGGTGGTTAAATACTTCTGTGACGCTAACAAGTTGCGCTGATTGTCAGAAATAAAAGCAAAGAGACTATGTGACCATTCTTGGTAGGCTTTATTTTGAGTGTGGTTATTTGAGACAGCAGAGGCTACTGCATCTAGTAGTTGATTCTGGGATCCCAAGGCAAGTTGGTGGTGGACTAGGGCAGGTTGGATGAACAGGTTAAACAACACGCCAATAGTATCCATGGATTCCATCAACGCAGGGGGAAGACCAAAGTCCAAAAGGAAGGAGTACAGGTCTTTGGAGGCGTACCTGGGACGGAGGCCAGGGATAGAGTGCATGGCTACTGTGCCAGAGGGAAGAAGGGAGCGGGCAGTAGCACAGGCTTGCTCATAGTTGAGAGAGAAAGCAGAAAGGGGGCCCACAAAGGCCCAGGAGACAGAACTAATACCATAGGATTTGCAGGAGTATCAGTAATGTCTTCTTCTAGGGGAGGAATAGAAACTTTGGGTTGATCTGGTACTTTGGAAACAAAGGAAGAGGGACCAGAGAATGCGCGTGGGAACAGGGTAACTAAGGGACTTGCAGCCCCTGTAGTGAGCACCATTTTGTTGTGTTTGGCTCAATGGGACAACATCCTGGAGGACATGGCAGGAAATCTTTATTACTAAAGATTTGAGGTTTGAAGCTAGCCTTAGGTTAGCCTTCAGGGCAAAATTAAGGGCAAGTACCTTAATTTCCTGGAAAATGAGATGTAAAAGTCCTTTTGGCAGAAAAGACAGGAAAGGCTTTGAAGATTATAAAAGCCAACACAAATGTGGATAAACTTGTCTTTATTAGGAATGATGATTCTACTTTAAATAGTTGACAAGAAGCGGGGATCACTCAATAGGAAGACAGAGTGGCTGATGGGGTCACACTGGGATGAGGTCATACCAGGATCAACCACAGACAGGTACAATAATCTGGAATGGGTGGATATTAAACCAGACCCATTTGCGGAAGGCAAAGAATTTCAAAACTCAAAGGCAAAACCAGTCAAATCTTTGCAACTATCAATATTCAAAGGGCAAATTGAAATAGCATTAATAGCGCAATTTACAACAAAGATATTCAGGAACAGATCCAGTCTGTTTAATAGCCAGGAGGAGAGTTCCCACTATGAAGGGTGAAAAGGTTTCACTGTAGCAGAACTTTGTGGCATCTCTGAACAATGCCCATGTAATTTCTTGGCTGGTCCAGTTGGTGAACCAGACTGCAGCAGGCCCCGTAAGGCGGCCCAGAGCAGTGGCAACCCACATGGGCTCAGGTACTTGACAGATACAGAGGTGGTTTTTAGTAAAGTGGAACCAAATGACAATGACAGCCCCTTTGACACCTCCTGAAAATGTTGCAATCAAGTTTTCAAACTTGCCTGCCAACGTATCTTACGATACACAGGGGGCGCTTGAGGAGACGCCCCTTGACATATCTAATGACATGTATCAATCTGATGGCAATGTCAAACAACGGGCACTTTCTCCTAATTAGGAGCGCAGACAATTTGACCTGCTGATTCAGCACAAGTTATTCCTCAGTTCAATCTCTACATGGACTTGCCACCATGTAACCCCCTTGTGGCCCAGTGGCTCTCCCATATCATATATCAGTTGTAGTATCCTATAATGAACAATACCTTATTCTTATTATTCCTGTCCTTTCTATTGGACTTTTGTCTTCCCCAACTCAAATACTGAATCTTCATTAGTTCAGTTGCAACAGTGGTAGCAGCAGTAGGTTGTTGACCTACCTAAAGAGAAAATCCCCCCAAGAAAGGACAGAGTACGGACCATATGGCTACTCCCCACCAAGAAACCTTCCTGCTAATCCCCAAGGGAGACATCCCTGATAGGTAAATCATCTATCAATACCAAATGGTACTTGCAAGTGTGTACAACCAACTCTGCCTTGGGCAGCACAACTCTAGTGTCACTCCACCCCAGTCAGATTTGTCACAATGTATACTCAACCTTCAGTTGGAAACCTTTGCAGGTGGCGTGGAGGGGGCCAACATTGTCAGCTGGCTCCACTCTACTGAAACCCACCTCTGTGTATGTCAGGTACCTGAGCCTATGTGGGTTGCCACTGCTTCAGGCCGCCTCAATGAACCTGCTGCAGTTTGGTTCACTACCTGGGCCAGCCAAGAGATAGAAATCACCGTGCATCATTCAGGGATGCCACAAAGTCCCGCTACAGTGAGACATTCTCACCCATTGTGGTAAGGACTCCCCTCCTAGCTATCAAACACACCAGGTCCATTCCTGAATATCTTGCCGCCGCCCCTGAAGCTGTGACTGATGGGAACACTATGCTCCTTACCTTGATAATTATGGGCTTAAACCCCATATCTGTTAGTGGGTTCCTGTAGGTTGCTGCACCTCCATTGACAACTTCTAAAAGGCCATTGTGGAGGCCAATAACCAGGCTTCATTGGGCTTCCATAGGTACAATGACGCACCACCTCAACTTTTTTTCTGCACCTGGCAGTGCCCACAATCAAGTAGGCTGCCGCCAGCCCTGCCAGCAGGAAAATGGGGTTAAGTATTCCTGCAAGGGGGAACTCCAGTTAGCACAAATTGAGGACTAGGGAAAAGCCTGGGGGCTGTAGTTACAAGAGGTTATAAAACCCCCTTGACCCTCACTCTCAATCTCTCCTTGCAAAGAACCCCTGTGAGCACAACATGCATGAAGTTGAAGCCCTTGACATATTCCAGGTCCACAGCAACATCCCTGTACTCCAAGCAAGCCATTCTTCAAATAAAATAACTCACTTGGCTTATCCCTTCTGTTTCAGTGGGAACACCCACAAACTATTGGTAGATACTGGGGCCAATCTCACTATGGTTGACCAGGCGTTTGCTGACTCTCAAAAACTAGACTGAGTACCAAGCAGGTTCAAGGCGGTAAAAGTGGCTGACTCCTGTAGAGTAGCAATTACCAATGAGATGGTACTCTTCTCCATGATTATGGGAAACATCCAGGTTAAGCTCTCTGGACCAATCATGGCAGGGCTCTGCCAAAATGTCATTTCTGGCCTTGACTGGCTCTGTCACAACTGTTCCTACATTGACTGAGATACATCTGTAATTACCCTCAATATAAATGGGGTTGGTTTTCAGATAGATCCTGTCAAAATGAGCAAACTACTTCACTGATACTGTGTTTTTTAGAATAACAGAAACAGGCTCATATGAGTTCAAGGGGGTGAAACTAGACTTCAATCAATGCTCAGTCAAATTTATCCGCACAGAATCACCTGCGGCACTTCCCTTGACCACACCACCTCCACTAACGCTTGCTGCTCTCCTCAAGGAGTACAAGGACGTTTTCAGTGAAACACTAGGACAACTACCCCCTTACCAGGAGATCCAGCATGCTGTACAGCTACAGAGTTGCTTCCCAAGGCACATCCCCTCTATTTCTTGGCACCAAAGGAAGACAAAACCCTCTGCCAGCACCTTGTAGACACACTTGATAAGGGCTTCATACACCCCTTGCTTTTGCCATATGGGGCTACTATCTTCTTTGTAGCCAAGAAGGATGGGTCCCTTTGCTTAGTCACAGATTACCGCACACTAAATGAGATGACTGTTAAGAACAAGTACCCCCTGCTGTTAATTGACAACCTGTTTGACACACTTAAGGGCGTGAAGGTCTTTATCAAGATTGATCTCACCGCAGGATACAGCCAGGTCTGCATTGCAACAGGGGATGAGGCAAAGACTGCCTTCTGAACACACTATAGGTTGTTTGAGTGCCAGGTCATGAACTTTGGGATGATCAATGCTCCTTCCAATTTTGCTATGTCAATGAACAAAGCATTTGAGGAATTGATTGGAAATTGTGTTGTTTTGTACCTTGATGACATTATTGTCTTAAGTCAAGATCAAACCACACACCAACAACACCTCTTTGCTGTCATTGACACCCTTTGGAAAAACCAGTTGAAGGCTAAGCCCTCCAAATGTGAATTCCTCAAGTTGGAGCTCTTGTTCCTTGGGAACACCATCTCTACCCAAGGAATAAAGCCTGACCCTGCCAAAATCAAGGCAATCACAAGCATGCCACCTCCCACCAATGTGGTCCAGGTGCATACCTTCTTAGGCATGGTTGCCTACATGCTCAAGTTTATCCCCAATTGCAGAGAGATTTTTGCACCTCTCACTGAGCTCTGAATATTAAACTGCGCTTCCATTGGACTCCTGTCAGAGAGCAAGCCTTTGAGACACTAAAGCTGAGACTTACTACTGCGCCTGTATTACAGTTTCTTAATTGAAACCACCAATACAAACTCAAGACTGATGCCTCTGACAGGGCCATAGGGGACATGTTACAGGTGGAAACCAACACTGGCGCCTTCCTCCCCCTTAGAATACAAATCCAGGAAGCTCACTGAATCAGAATAACATTATCCAATTCATGACAAAGAATTGGCAGCAATTGTATACTGCATCAAGAGTGGCGCTGTTATCTGGAAGGAGCCACTTTCCCACCACTCATCTTGACAGACCACAAGTCCCTCCAACACTTCATCACGCAGTCCCACTTGACATGCTGCCAGGCAGGCTGGGTTGAGTGCTTATCCCCTTACCAGTTGCGTATTGAATACAAGCCTGGGAAGGAGCTTGTCACAGCAAATTCCCTCTCAAGACTCTACAGGGTATTCATCATCAAAGACAATGGCTTGAACCCAGATTGGCTAATGCTCTACCTCTGCCTTGAGGCAACCTGCTACAAAAGCCTGAACTTGGCAACTATCTCCAAGTTGAAAGACAACAAAATTCAGTTCACCATCAATGCTGGCAACGTCCTCTGCCGCGTAAAGACAGGGGAGAAGACTCCCTACATCCCCACCACACAACAAGACACCACCATACTACACTACCACCACACATTGAGTCACATTGGAGGACACAACCTCTTTGAGATCATGAAATAAAAGGTTTAGTGGCCATGTATGTGTCAAGACATCTTGGATCTCCTTGAAACATGTGTGCTGTGCAAAAAGAACTTGTCTAAACCTGTACCCTCCAAGTTTGCCCTACCCATTAAGGCCATGGAACCCTTCAAACAGTGGGCCCTTGACATTGTTGGAACCCTCCCCAAAGACAGATATGGGAAGAAGTACATCATCACAGCCATTGACTACTTCACCTGTTAGCCAGTGGTGTGGGCAACCACCAACCACACCACCACCACCATCACTTGCTTCATTGGCAAGGAAATTGTGGCTTGCTTTGGACAACCAAACACCTCATTACGGATTGGGGACCCAAGCTTGTGGGACATGTCATGAAGGTGTACTGTGCCAAGAATGCCCTACAACAAGTAGTCACAAATCCATATCATCTTCAAGCCAATGGGCGCGTAGAGCAATTGTATGACTTGCTAGTTCAGTTGATTGCCAAACTCTCATAGAACATCCTAATACTGCATGGACTGAACACCTGCCCACTGCATTACTCATCTTGCAAGCAAGGATCAACAGAGGCACCGGGTTTAGCCCCAGCACCTTGGCCTTTGGAACGCCTGATAGTTTGACAGGAGTGGAACAAGGGAGATTATGATCCATGGTATCTGTAAAATCCCCCTTGTTATTAACCCCATCCCTGAGTCAGTAGCGCGCTAAGGCCTGAGACATCAAAAACAAAGAAATTGAGGGAGAGACAAGACATCTCAAGGCCAGAGACGCTGTAGGAGATCCTGTCTATACCCTCAACCCCAATTCAGCCAAATTAAAACCCAACCACTTGGGACTCTTCAAGATAGCCGTGGTCTATGACAACCACATCTACTAACTTTAAGACGCCCAAGGAAACACTAAGAAGCTTCACCACAATTGCTTGTGCCCCTGCTGCGTCATCCCCACACAAAGGTTGTTTGTGTGTACCTTCCCAGATCTCCCAAAAACTTAAATTTTGGTGTCTGACAACAAACAGGGGGCAAGGGGGGTGTTGCAACCAAGCTTTAGACTTGCCTGCCAACATATCTTACAATACACAGGGGCGCTTGATGAGCTTCCTCTTGATGTATCTAACAACATGAATTAATCTGATGGCAATGCCAAACAATAGGCACTTTCCCCTAATTAGGAGCGCGGCCCATTTGACCTGCTGATCCAGCACAAGTTATTCCTTGGTTCAATCTCTACATGGACGTGCCACCATACCCACCCCCTTGTGGCCCAGTTGCTCTCCCATATCATATATTAGTTGTAGTATCCTAAAAAAATATCTTATTCTTATTATTCCTTTCATTTCTATTAGACTGCTGTCTTCCCCAACTCAAATACTGAATCCTCATTGGTTCAGTTGCCACACAAATGATTACAGGTGAAGGCTAAGCATATTCTAGGAGAGGTCCAACTAGGCAGGATGTCACTTGTGTTGGGCTGTCCAAGGCGGAGCCAATTATACATGCTTGTAAGTACTAGCTGGTCTTGATAGATGACGTACCCAACAGGGATGTCCCCCTTGGGAATTGGCAGGAATGTTTCTTGGTGAGTAGTATCCATACAGCCTGTACTCCATCCTTTCTTGGGGTAATTTTTTCTTTAGGTAGGCTGTGAACCTACTGCTTCTACCACTGTTGCAATTGAACCAATGAAGATTCAGTATTTGAGTTGGAGAAGACAACAGTCTTATAGAAAGGACAGGAATAATAAGAATAAGGTGTTGTTTATTATGGAATACTGTGATTGATATACTATATGAGGAAAGCCACCAGGCCACAAGGGGGTGGAATTTTCCATGTAAGGTTTGAAGCATAGGAATAACTTGTGCAGGATCAGCAGGTCAAACTGGTAGTGCTCCTAATTAGGAGAAAGTGCCCACATTTTGACATTGCCATCAGATTGGTTCAGGTTGTTAGATACGTCAAGGGGCGACTCATTGAGCGCTCCCTGTGTATTGTAAGATATGTTGGCAGAAAAGTCTGTAAACAGGTTGTAAAACCTCTTCTCTTTCTAATTGGTTGCTATTGGCCTGTATGACTTGAGGGTCCAAGTGGGGTGGAACTTTGCTGGGTACTTCCACCTTAGGTCCTGATAGCGCTTGGATGGTATTGGGTTATGTGCCATAAACTAGCTTAAAGGGGCTTTTCCCTATGGATCTGTTCACGCAGGTCTAGCATAAGAGCAATGTAGTCAATAGCTGCTTATATCATTCCTCAGGTCTCCTGGCAGTGAGCTTGGCCAAGGCTTGCACCAAGCTTCCATTCAGCTACTCTATGTATCTATTGGCCTGAGGATGATAAGGTGTTGTCACTGTGTGCTGGACCCCATTCTTGGTGAGCTATATGTTGGTATCTTTAGAGGTCAGTTCCTTGCCTCTTTTAGTTATCAGGAGTTCTTTCTTTCTAAACTTACTGATAATTTTTCCCTTATGAATTGCCGCACATTATTGTCTGTGTGAGTTCTCACTGCTTGCGCCACTGGCCATTGTGTGGCAAAGTATATTGCAGTAATTATGTACTTCTTTTCATTATATTTCCCTGGCATGGGGCCCACAATTTCTAGGGCCCACACCTTGAAGGGTAGTTGTATGCAAATAAGTAGTGCTAACTTAGGTGGGTTGTTAATTTTTGCAATTTATTTGCATACTTCACACTGATCTAGGACTTCCTAGACATCCTAATATAGAGTTGATCACCATGCTTTGTGTTTAAGGAATTTGTAGAGGTTGCGGCTTTTAGTATGTCCTAGGTCTCTGTGTTAGAATATGATGATGTCCACTCACTGATGTGTGGGATGTAAGGGATGAGGGTTCTGTTGGTTATTTTGTGATATAAATTCCCGTACATGTCTGCAAGTAGGTATTCATTATTGATGGATGTTTCTTTTGTGATGTCAGTGGTACAGGGGGAAGCCTTCATTCTTTTTTTGGAGGACCAGGAGGGGCCAGTCTAGCTCAAGCCCATTCTTGCCCCTTGTGGCTCTAACATACAGGCGCAAGAGTACATTTTCCATGGCAAGTTCTGGACCAGGTTTGAACTGAATGATAATATTGAATCTTTCTAGGAGTTTCATCCAACATGCTAGTTGACAGGAAAGGTTTTCCTGCATTTCAAAGTGTATCAGGGATTTGTGGTCAGTTAATGCTGTATATTCTTTTTGACATTCTAAGTAACACTGCCATTTGACCAGGGAGTGCACAATTGCCAACAATTCCTTGTAATATATGGGTATCAGCACTTGCTGTCTGTCATTTTACGTGACTCATAGGCTACTGGCAGGAAGTTGCCTTCATTGTTCTTGATTTGTAGTACTTCCCCAAAGGATGTATCATAGATTTCTGTCTCCATTTGATATTCCCCATCATATTTGTGGTATTGTAGAATGGGTGTAGTTGTGAGTTTCTCCTTAAGACGCCTGAAGCAAAGGTTGCATTGGGGGGTCCATACAAGCTTGGATTTGGCGCCAGTTATGGTGGATAGCAGTGTAGTCAGGACACCACAGTGGAGATGAATTGCTGCATGTAGGCAACCATCCCCAGGAATTTGTGAAGTTCAGACTTGACCTTTTGAGGTGGCTTTTGAAAATGGTCTGGATTTTCTGGGTGTCACACTTAATGCTATCCTTTGACACTAAATGTCCAGGAAGGGTAGTTGCTCACAGAAGAACTGTTGCTTGGAGGGTTTGACCAACAGTTTGTGTTTTGCCAAGGTAGCAAAGACTGCCTTGAGGACTTTGTGATGTTGTTACAATAAAGGGCTGTAGACAATAATGTTGTCCAGGTACACCAGGGCATGCTTTCCAATGTGGGGGGCAAACACCTTGTCCATGATGGTCACAAAGGTTGAGGGAGCACATGTCATTCCAAAATTGAGCACCACACACTTGTATGATCTGTACTTAGTGCACAAGGCTGTTTTAGGTATATCTTCCTCCTTAATATGTAATTTGGTTGTAGCCTGCAGTTAGGTCAAGCTTGGAGAAGACTGTGGCTCCTCTCAAGGCATCAAAGAGGTTGTCAATCTTTGGCAGTGGGTAACAATTCTTAATGGTAACTTTGTTTAGGGCGCGGTAGTCTGTGACCAGGCATAAGGTACTGTCCTTTTTAGCCACAAAGAATACAGTGGCACCAAAAGGAGATTGTGAGGGGTAGATAAGTCCTTTTTTCAACGCCTCCTTGAGGTAAGTTCATAGGGTGTTATCTTTGTTTGGGGTGAGTTGGTAGATGGTTTTTGCCTTAGGTACTGCTCCTTTGAGTTGGATGGAGTGCTGTATATGCTTCTTGGGCGGTAGTCCTGGTAGAGCCTCTTTGAAGATTTCTGGATGGTGGGCTACAATTTTAAAAATCTTGAGGAGTAGTGATATCTTGATGATCCTTGAAATGTATGATTTTGTACTGACAGGAGTCCCTGTCAATGGCCTTAATTTTTCCTTTTTGTCCAGTGTTTCAGTAATGCATAAAAAACGTGGTTGCACAGGAGTTGGTCCACTGAGTCAGAGTAGATCTGGTGGTTGACACCTTCACGTTTGATGGTCAATACCAATGTCTCACAGTTTACGTGGGGGTTGTTCTTTCTCAGAAAATTAAAACCCAGTATTATGTCAAACTTTGGAAAGTCAATGACAGGGCCTTGGATGGCGGAGTGCAGGTTCTCAAGCATGACAGAGAAGGGGGTGGCTTCCTTTGGCAAAGCAATGTGATGTTTATTGGCTAAAACCATGTTTTTAATCTGCAAAGGATTAGTGGATAGTTTGAACTTTTCTACAAAGCTACTGTTGACTAGGGTTCAATCAGCACCCAAATCCAGGAGTGCTGAGCCTGTGTAACTGCAAAAGCAGAAATGATAGGACATCAGTTTATTGGGATGTCTGGCAATGGTGTAAAGTACCAGGTCCTCTGAGGGCACTTGGATAATTGGACACTAGTCCACGTCCTTGGGGTGGTACTCATTGTAAGGCAAGTTGGGATTTGTGGAGGGAGAGCTTGGCTTGCTTAATGCTCTCCCTGGGCTTTTCCTTCCTCTTGGTTGCCTTGTGTGGTGGTGACACAGAAATGGGTACGGTTTGACTGGCCATTGTTTCCATTTCCATGCCCATTTGAACCTGTGGGTTTGTGGTTGGTGTTTTTCCCATTGCTTTCAGGAGGTGGTTGAGAGGAGCGCCCGCCTGGATGGGAATCCTTGGGTCTCTCTTGTTTTCCAGTTTGTGCCTTATGGAGGGCGTTGGATTTTGTTCCACTTTCCCCGCCTTGAAGTACAGGCTTTATAAGTTGGTCACTTGGTCTAGGTTTACGTGTCTCATTATATGTGACTTAAGGGCATCATAGTACATGAGGTGTGTAGCTGGGGTTTCAAAGGCTATGTCTGAAGGGGCACAGAGTTAAAGCTCTTTGTATTCTTTGGTGAGCTCCCTTACTGTGCCTGTCTGGGTGAGATTCTTCACTTGGCATATAATATATAAGTTTGGTGTCCTTCAGCACAAACCTTGCCAAGAAGTCCTCCTTGAAGGTGTCTGTTGTGAATGCCACCATTCACCATGTTTTGATATTGCCTTTGATGGGTTACTTTGAGGACAAATCTAGCTCTTTTGCTTTTGCCCTTTGAAATAAGTCTGGCTCCAAATTGGGAAATATAATTGTTCACTTTCCTGATTCTGTGCAACTCATTTGCCCCACTCATGCTTGTGGCAAGTGATACTATTGTCCTGGTAGTGTTTTGTGGTAAAGTTACACAGTATATATTACATTACACTTTTACCAATAAAAATTAAGTTATATTTACATTTTTGCTCTTTGTCTTCACGTACTTTGGCGCCTCTCTAGCAACGTCTAGCAGATATTATTCAATCAGGGCTACAAGGTAATTGCATAGCTTTCCCTGCCATTATAAACGTTCCTTAGTACAAATCAAACCCCAAGCTTAGGATTCCCTGTTGTGTATCTGTGCTGCGCCTCAGCACACAACAGTGTCCCAATTTTTCTTGGTGTGGCCCTCATGCAACTTGTTGCACCAGGTACAAGTGTTGTGTGTTAACCAGATGGAGACCTCTGCAATCCAGATCCTTTGCAGGATTTCCATTTGTGCTAGCTTGCTCTGAGCAGATTGAATCCATGCTGTGGCATTGTTGTCATTGACTCCAGCAAAAGGTTCCAAGGCAGCGCCTTGTGTCTCTTGGCTACATAGGCTGGCATAATGCTTATATCAGTTGCTTGAGGAGTAATGGCGGGTACTTGGAAGAACCCTTATGCCAACAAGGTGTCAAAATCAGGGGGCAGGATTACTGTGATCTGGTAGAGCACAAAGCTGTCATGTATTTTGGCACCAGGGGTGTATGATCCCCTTCTAGAGGGAGGCCAGACATATTTCTATTGAGAATTTGTTGACTGCAGCAAGTACAGGCAACAGGTGGAATTTTAGGGGATAATTTAAGATGGAAAACCTACCTTTGATACAAATATTGTAACTGTGCTGTTTTAGCAGAGTTAAAAGGGGGGAAATGTTTGGAAACTATATATGTTCTTTATTGAGAGATAATAATTATAGATAACCACCAGAATTAACTCATTTTTAAAGTCAACTTACTGAATGCCAAAAAAAATTACATTCAGTAAGTCAACATTATTTTAGTATTTATCTGCTGGAATTGGGAATTTACAAAACTAAGCTAATTTTTTATAGTAAATTTATAAGTCAGAATCACAAAATTAAAAGGGAACATGCATGATTTCAACACTGTTTAAATTAAAGGATTATTTTTAAGCCAAAAAACTAGTATAATTTACTATAAAAATTCAAGTTTCTTTGTACTTTTACATTAAGTTCAACTCCAGTAAGTAATATCTGGATGTTGACCCCAATTAGGATCCATAAATATCTTAATAAAACAAAATATTCTAAAAAGAACTACTTTTTATATTTTATACTACAGTTTTTTATTAAATATATATTAAGATAAGCATTGAACAAAGACATATTCCAACTTGAATAGTATTATTTGTATTATTAAGATATTTACTGTTATTTTAAATTCACTGGATAAACTATAGCTTATTTCTGGAAGTCCACTTAAGCCAAAATGCATATGTTAAAACTAGAATTTGTATATGTATTTATAATTTTGACTTTGTGTAAAATTGATGCATCACCTAAATTGCAACAAAGGGGTTTGGCTAAGCAAACAAAGTGAAATAATTTAAGCAATATTTGATAAGAGAGTTACTATAAAAAAACACTGACTGCCTCCATGTTAACACCTTCACTGGTTTATTAGTAAAACACTACCAATTAACAAAAAGCACACATACAATGATATGATAATTCAGGTCAAAGTACCCAGGGCTGTGTTTTAGATTTCCCTCTACAATCCCTGTCTTTTATTTTTCATAAGCTACATATACAAATATTTAATTTTTGAAATTTAAAAATAATTGATTTCAGCCTTAAAAAAACAACTCCAGAAAATATTAAATAAGCTTTATAAGTGATTTACATAGTGTTTTTCTACTTTAATGCTGACTGTCAGTATGTTGACGTAAAAATCTAAGCGTTTTTTATGCTAACAAACTAAATTAAATATTTTTGACTATTGTGACTACCAGAATGTCAACTTTTTTTAAAACATGGTTTTTTCTATTCTTAACTAATAAACTAGCTCTAAAATTACTTTACATACTTTTATAAACTATTTAATTAATAATAAAAATAAAACAAGTGAATATTATTTAATTTTTTTATGTTTCACATGATTGTTCTTACTTTATGAGCTCTACTCTAATTATTGTAGGAAAAATCTTCTAATAAGCCACAAAAGAACCCCAAGTCAACCAACAAAGTGCCCAGAGCCTCTGGAAAAGCCCAAAGTCCCTACCCCAACAAAAAACCAGCCAAAGAGACCTCAAAGAAACAGAAGACAAATGAGAAGACCCCAGACCCTGAAAGCAAAGAGCTCTCCCTTGAACCCTCCTCTTCTACAATCTGGTACCAATCAGAAAGAGATGAGGTCCCACTAAATAAACAGGGAAGAAAGAAGATACCCAAGAGTCCAGAACCCCATCCAAGCCCAGATAAATTGAGCCCCAAGAAACCAAGCACCAATTGGCTCATGAGGCCCCCTCAAGGCTCACAAAATATGGAGCATCAAAGGAGATTTTAAGCCTCCAAAGAAGTTCCCTTGGTTTTCCCCTCTAATTTCTTTCAAAAGAGGTGCAAGCATATTTTTTGATGGCAACATTTTTAATTGCAAGAACTAGAAAAGAGAAAGAAGAAGCAAGCATTATGAATTTGAGGATAGAAGCTGTGGTGCCAGGGTCACCACAAAAAGACGGGATAAAGTCACTGATAAGAAAAGGGAGTACACATACAAGGCTCTGATAAATTGTATTGAAGATCTTTTTAAGTGTTAACTCTACCAAATGGTTTCAGCCTCCAAGGATATTGAGGCTTCTGGCCTGTAAGTTAAGGCCAATGTACACCTAAGTAACAAGAACCTGAAGCTCATCCCCAACCACAACCAGTTAGTGAATTAAATATGTGACAAACATTGTGACCTATGTCACCATAAGAGATCTTCACTTATCCAAGGGGAGTAGGCCTTGAAAGAAGAGTTAAAGATTTTTAATGGTAATAAGGTATTCCTTTTACATGATGATGGGCCTAAATCAGAGGCAAGAGTTATATGCTATGTTACACAACAGAACCTGGAGCAGTTAAGAGATTCATAGACCTGGTATGTGATGGTACCTTTGCAGTATGCCCCGCCTTTTTACCAACTATGGGTTGTACATTACCTTATTGAAGGCAAGGTGCTCCCATTTGCCTACTTTCTGCTTCCTGGGGCAACAGAAGAGATCTACAAAAAGGCCTTTAAAATCCTTCAGGAGGGCATCAAAGCCCTACCCAGTAATAGAAAGAGTCACCCTGGCCATAACACTAGAGCCAATCCAGATGATGATGATGAAAAGGATGAAGCCACCCTTACTGCAGGAAAAGAAGCTTATGATAGATAACTTGGCCCCTTAACTATAATCATGGACTATGAAGCTGCCCAGTATAACGCTTTTATAAATACTTTTAGTGGAGAGGTCCAGTGGTGTTTTTCCCATCAACAACAGGCTGTAAACAGGAAACTAAAGGGTCTAACTGAGCTCAGGAAGCTCCACCATCTAGATACCTCAAGAAATTCAAAGCTTTTGATCCATAAATTTTTAGATCTAACCTTTATAAAGCCTTAAATACTGGGTAAGACTTTGACCTCCTATGTAAGGATTAATATGCTAAGAAGCATGATGATTTTTTTCTACCATTTCATTGAATATTAAAAGCTAAAGTGGATTGGATGCAAGGCCACAAGCGCTGGAGAGAGCCCAGAGCCAAAGCTAACTGAGACTAGTAACATGCAGCTCTGAGGCCCTGGGTGCCCAAGTTAGTTGAGGGGCTCAACTTGGCCCAGAGATCCCGGGTTTGAATCTGGTTACTCTTGCTTACTCTGCCTCTACATTTTTGTTTTCATTGGACCTTACCTGTGTTGTAAAATTTTCCAGCGTGGACCAGTATAGTCACATTCAATTATAACTAAAGAAATTATTTCCCCCTATTATGATAGAATGGTGATTTTTGGACCTTATCTGTAGTTGGATTTCAAGAATAGACCAGATAGACAATCCAATAAGTGATTTGACAGCATTAAATTGACCATTATATCCCCAATTACCTTTAGCAGTGGTTCTTTTTCACCATTTTTTCTACTTGGATAAAGTTATTTTTAACATACAGTTCTGAGGGATGAAATGAAAGATACTTCATCTTGAGAGGGCTGATGTTGTAAATATGTGAAATTAATGCTATTTCAATATGGCCTTCAAATAATGATATGTGGAAGATTTGGTTGGTTCTGCTTTTGACTTCAGAATTTCCTTGCCTTTCTTAAATGGGTTAACATCAATTTCCACTGATTCTGGGACACCATGCCTGCCTTTGTCTGATCCAGTATGACTACAACCCTTGTGACCCCCTCTGCCACTCTGTCTACCTAATGAGTGATTATTGGTCCTTGTCTACTATTTAAGTAGAGTCATTTCTCCTAATAAAGACAATTTTATCCATATTTGTGTTGGCTTTAATAATCTTCAAGCTTTTTCCTTTCCTTTTTGCCAAAATGAATTCCTAATCTTGTATCCCAGGAAATTAAGGTACATGCCCTTTTTTTGCCCTGAAGGCTAACCCAAGGCTAGCTTCAAACCTCAAATCTTTTGTTATAAAGATTTCACGCTGTGTCCTCCTGAATGTTGTCCCCAGGAGCCAAAGACAACAGCTGACATAAGCATACCAAGCCCTCCTTTAGAATTAAGCCCATATACAACACTTTCTATGAGAACCTCAAAGCTCAAAAGGGGAGGATATTGCATCCATCATATATTCTTAAAACTGCCATTCAAGAAGAAGAAATCCACCAAAGAAGAAAAATCCAGAGAAGATAAAGGGCGCTGCTAAGGATAAATGCCAGCTCCCAGAGCTCAGGAATGTATCAAGAAGTTTGTGGCTGGTTGTAACAGCCATGAGGCATCCTGGCCTGGTGTCTAAATAAATTTATCTGGTACTGTCTAAATTAGTGTACAGTTCTGATTTTTCCAATAAGCTTTTCTATAGATAGCCAACTAAATAGATTGTAGGTGCTTTATAGCAACCTCTTTACAGTATTATGGATCTTTTAACAGAAGTTTGTCCCACACACTGGATGATGTGGCTCATGCAGGTATCTTACTAGTGAAGTAGATGTATTTTTAAGTTGCTGGTATAGGAAAACTTTATGTTAGTATTTATAGATACAATTTTTCTACAATGTGAAATTTTTTATGTAGCACTGTTTTGCATATAGGGCTTTTCCATATTCATATAAGTAGAAAAACAATCTAACAGTAAGAATAGCTAACTTCATAGTAAGACAAAGTAAAAGTGTATCTCTATCAAGTTATTCAGCTACCATGTACCAGATTTAATAGTCTTTTTGAGATCTATTTAGTTATGCTACCCTAAATAGTACAGTAGTTTTCAAACCTGTTGAGATAAACATATATTAGTCATTTTAGAACACATGAGCTCAGTCACAAAACAAATTTCAACTGGAACCAGTTGAAGGTTAATTTATACAATAAAGCTTTCATTTATCTAGTTCTTGAAAACAAAAAGAGTCAATCACACAACAAAAAAAGTCAAATACTGAATTCCAAAAATGAGATAGCAATCATGTGGAACTAAATTCATAACACACACAATCCAGTCACTTGCTGAAGCATTCTACATTAAATTTGATAATGTGTGTGTGGCAAATATGATACAAACAGAGAATTCATGAGGTTCAGTCACAAAAGTAATGAAATCAAACACAAAACAACTCATTTTTTGAAAACATTGATTATTTTTGGTATTCAAATTGAAAATAGTAGATTTCAGGAGTGAATCCACTAAAAATATTCAGGGAACTACAGAAATATTTTCAATGAGCGTGCTTCTAAATTTGGACATTTATGTCTGAGAGAATGACCCAAAAGGGAGCACACTTAAATAAAATTAATTTCCTAGAAATACATTGCTTTTCTGTTTTTAGTAGAATTTTAATTGTTTTTTGTTTACAATGACTTCCACTAGTGAAGATAACTTTTGATATTGTTGAGAGGCAATACCAGAAGCTATTACAAACCCAGGTTTTCAAGCAAAGGAGTACAACTGCCATGGCCCATGTATATACTCAACTCAACTTAAGTCATGAGGAGGCCAATTTGTATATGTCACCAGGCCCATCCATGGGTGGCTTTTCCAATATCCAATATGGAGCTCCCCAAGAACAGGCCCAACCTGCACCTGTGCCACATTTTGAAGACTGGACAATTGTAGTCCCTTCCAACCCAATCCAACTAGTGCTTGAGAATTCAGGCCAATCAAATATTGCCCTGCATAATTTGGGTACCCTTATTCCTCAAGCCCGCCAAAAACATCAAATCATAACCAATGAGGTGATAAATGAGATCTTGACCCTCAAGCAGAATGGCATTTATTTTTTCCAAAATAGCCTATTGGCTTCAATTTACTAAGGCAGTGATAAGGAGCGCCTTTTGGGGAAGCTTCAAATATGGAATTAGGAGAGAAGTATCTTTTATTGGATAATATTTTAGACTTATATAGATTGGGCTGTGGCAGAGATTTAGTTGGATTGAACCTAGGGGTTGGTCATGTGCGGGATGGGTTCAATCCACTGGATACTTGGATTGTCATGTGATATTGCTTGGTTACCATTCTTGGTATGTCAAACGGCATATTGGAAGGGCACCAAATTGGGCAATAGCTGGATGTTAAGTAGGTTGGTGGCAGCCAGAATGCTTGTACATCCAGACCCTCAACACCCCCCTTAAGGGGTTACTCTGGTGCATCAGGAGGGGGCTTTGTTTTAACAGCTGCCGCCTGATGCTCCTGGAGCTCATTACTAGTTGGAACCAGTCTGGTCAAGTGTTCTCCTTTAGTAAGGCAGAGACGGGTTCTGTGATATTTCTTGACTATTGGGATTTTAGAACCTTGAAATTTAACTAGATAGGTGTTGTGATCTGGTCTTTACTTGATGATTCTTCCTGGTCCCCTATGTATTGAGTCTAGTTTCTTTCTGTTATCAGCTAGAACCCAGATGGGGGAGTCAATGGGAAGTGGTTCCTCTGTGGAGGTTAACCTTTAAGTTTTGAGCCTTTTTATTTCTGCTATATTAGCTTTGAGGCGTATGTATTGTAGATTTGGTACTTGTTCTACTCTGGGGGTTTTCCCCAGGGGGATCTTTAAGTATGGCTTCTTGTTGCCGGTAATTATTTCTGGTTTGTATCCGTAGGTTAGCTCAAACGTGAATAGCCTGTCCCTTGATTGGTGTGAACCCAGAATACTAGTAATGCATGTTTCACATATAGTGGCCATGTGTCTTTGGATTTGCCATCCATTATTTTCTCTAGGGTCCTGATAAGGCTGCTGTTTAGACGTTCTACTCTGCTTTTGACCTGTGGCCTGTATGGAGAGGTTGTGGAATGTTTAATGTTTTTGTATTTTAAGTTGACATCTACTATGTGACCTGATAACTTGGTTGCTTTGTCAGTTATGATGTAATCTGGAGTGCTGTAGTTGGCTATGATTGCTTTGTTAATGAATTGGTTTATTGTTTCTGCTTTATGGTCCTTTGTTGCCCAGAAGATGAGCCAGCGTGTGGCAAAGTTGATAGCTACAATTAAGAAACATTGGTTTGTCTTTGTTTCTGGGAAGGGGCCCACTACATCTAGCCCCCAAACCTTGAATGGTTCAGGGTCTGGTACTGGGTTGACCGTTGGCTGGGGAGCCTTTGTGCTGGTGTATTTCTTGCATACTGTGAACTTTTTCAGAAAATCAACTATATCCTGTTTGAGGTTGGGCCATCATACTATATCTTTTAATGTGAGGTATAAGTTGTCAGCCTTTTTATGTCCTAGTAGGCGGTGATGTCTTAATATGGTGTCAACTCTTTGTGTGAGTGGGATGTAAGAGACATTTTTGTTGTTAATGATTTGATATACAGTACTTTAAATTCAGAACCTGAACGTAAAAATGCAGGATTGTCAAATCCTTGGTCAAATTTTGAATCACTTTTGCAGGATGGCTTTTTTAATTAAATTGATTTTTTGAATATTTATTTGAATATTTGAAAATGCAGGAACTCACAGACACTTTGCAAAGTTCAAGTTGAACTGCATATTTTCAATGGACAAAATGAATTAACTGGAATCAGATTTGAAGTGTTTGAATCCATCAACCATTTTCATTAAGTTTACTATGTTTTGAAATTGCAGGATTGTCAAATCCAAGAACCAAATTTCAAATCACTTTTGAATGCCACTAGTAAACTCAGATATTAATTGAGGGAACTGGAATCCAAATTTAATGTACAGTAAGCACACTAGGAAACACCAACCCAAATCAAGAAGCTCCACTACAACTAAAATCAAACTAAAAATTCAATCTCAATAACCATAATTAGACATAAAAAGTGATCAAACTTTAAAATCATCCAAACCTGGAAAGTATACAATATTATTCACTTCAAATCACATATATAGAAATTCTGTTACTATTCAAGGCTAACTCAAGAGAAAATAACTACCCATAACTAAACCAATAACTCCAAATAAATACATATTTAATCTAAAATATATTATTTTATTTTTATGGACCATCAATCACATTCTCAACCCGCTCCTGCACCAGCCCGCAGAGCAGCCTGTCCACAAGGGCGTTCCAGAGGGTCCAAGAACAGACCCAGAACCTAACTCAAGGCAAGTCATGCTGATACACAGGCCTCCCAAGGTGTCATTTCCAGCCAACCACCTCCTTCATCCCAAGCCCAATTAATCAGCCTGAATCCCAGACAGAAGCCACTCTCAAGGCCTGCCACAAAAGTCTCCTACACCAGGGTCACCGGGAACACTGAGGTTACTTATACCTCCACTGTATACCCAGTTGTCACCCGGCCCTGCACTCTTGACCCAAGAGTTGCTACTTCTTGCCCCTGCGTCTTTGACACCTCCTATCAGCCATTGGCCACAACTGAGGAACCATCTGTGCCTATTGTGTATTCAACCATTGACGGCGCCACTGCAAGAGAGAGTGATCCCACCTTCTACACAAAGGTCCCCATTTTCTGTGTTGAGCCTGGTAGCCAGGATGATGTGATACCTGCCAAGGGCAGGTGTTGGTTAACAGATAGTGAGTGTGAAGCTCTCCTCAACTGCTTGAACAGGGGAATGGCAGTTTGGGATATTGTGTCCTAATTTGATGTCACAGCTAGATACATTGCCAACATCAACACCAAGTATGGTAACACCAGGCAAATTGCCAAATCCACCAAGGCTAAGCGGCAGCCCAAACTCCTTAAGCCTGTTCATATTGATACAATCAAGCAGTGGGTAGCCAAGGATTGCCACCTGGACACACTTGCTGTCCAATCAATGCTTGCCACAGAGTTCAGGTTTTCTGTTTCTAAAACTCTTGTTTACAAAGCAATGGTTGATTTAAGCTTCTTGTGGAAGCTGCTTGGAGTTTCTCCATACAATAGAAACAGTGAAAAGACCATTGTGGATTGATGTATTTATGCCAAGACATATCTGGAACTAAAGGAGACTGGGAATGTCAAGTTCTTCTATATCAATGAATTATCATTTTCTCCTCAATCAGGTCTAGGCATGGGTGGGTTGAGAAGGGGTCCAAGAATGGTGTAGCCCATTGTGCAGCTGTTTGTTCCCAGACCTATTCCATGGTAGTCCTTCTTGGTCTTCACAGGTTGGACCAGTATCAGATGATCAAGGGTTCCCATAATAGTGGGACATTTCTTGATTTTCTCCAAACTGTCAAGGAGTATCTCCGGATCAATTACGGCAGTACAACTAACATTGTTGTGTTAGTAATGTAGGGCTCCACAAAGTGGATCTGGTTATTTCTGAGTTCCCACCAATCAATAAAAATAGCCATTCTTCCAGCCACTGCCTTACAGACTGCCCAATGAGATTACTCTTCCTTCCGCCCTTATTCTCCATTTCTGAATCCAATTGAGGAGGTGTTTGGTTGGATCAAGAATAAGATGAAACAAGGCCTCCCTCAGGACACCAAGGATTTATTCAACTTTCTTGAGATCAGCCAATTTGCAATGCCACCCAATGTGGTGGCGGCTTTCTACGAGCACTCAGAAACATTCCTCCCAAAAGCCCTGGCTTCCAAGCCAATCAGATAAATGGGCGCCCCGGTTTTATTTGTTTTTATTTTTATTTATTTTGTTTTTAATAGGACTCAAATTATTGTTTATATATAATAATGTGACGTTTGATTGTATTATAGACATTTAAGAATACTAGAAAAGGTAAGTAAAATTAATTATACTAGATAAGAGGGATTTATTTTTATATGATGCACTGAATATTATTGGCTTTTGCACTAGCAAATAAATAAATTAAAAAAGATAGAAATAAATTGGTTTATTTAAATAACTGTGAATCCTTGATGGTACTTTGGCTTTTTTAAGCCACAAATTGGACCTTGCATTTCATCATCTGATCCTTATTATTTCAGTGCCACTATAACCACACAACACGGCAGCCAATGATTTTCATGTATTGCTTACTAATTAGTTCTTAGGATGCAGGTCAAGTACAGTAGTTTTAAAAACTATGGCAACAAGTGAAAACAATCCAGATTTAAACAAAATGAACTCAGATTTAAAAAAAATTAAAAATAAATAAATTTATATTGATTTACAATAGATTTGGGTCCATTTCAATTTTGCTTAAATCTGAATTCATTTTGTTTAAATCTGAGTTCATTTTGTTTGTCGCCATAGATTTTAAAACTACTGTATATCAAATATGTTTATCAAATCACATTACAAGGGAAAGGTAATTCAAGTTCTAAACAATCATTTGTTTATAACAATAGTGGAGCGGGCCGTGTGATGCAGATAAATTCAATTCTTGATGTTTATCTATGTGATAAATAAACCTGTACTCAACAAGCTAGTAAATGAAACATTTTGAACTTAAATTTAATATTTGACGTGGTTGAAAATTTAACTAATGTCTTGTAATATATTTAGATATATTAATATTATAATTTACATACTAAAATTTAAAATAAAAAGTAAAATATTAAAAGTAAAATTATAATTATAAATTGTAAAAGTTAAATATTAAAGTTTAAATAATCAAAATATAACAATTTTATTAAATTGTGATTTATTCAATATTAAAATATTTGATATTAAAAAATTTTAATATTGTAATATGTATTATTAAAATTTTAAAATTACTTTTAGATGCTAATTTTTTTAATATTTAAATATGTAATATTAAAAATTTTATAGTAAAATTTTAATATTACATATTTCAATATTAAAAAATTTAGTATTAAAATATAAAAAGTAAAAAAATTAATTTGCAAGAGAAAATATTTATTGGGGGATGTTGATTGCAAAGGGAATGTGATTATTCCGGGGAATTATACCCCCAAATTAAGTTTTTGGCTAAAGCATCTAATTGGATCCACGTACTCTTCTGTAGGTGGTGGACAACCCTGGATGCAATTGCTAGAGGGATGGCGCCCTGTAGCCCAGTGGTTGTTGATTGTTTGATAAACAGCAGGCGGGTGAGGGAATTGACTAGTAGGGTTTTTTCAGGGGGCACATAGTACCTGTATAGTGTTGCCAATGCAAATGAGTCATACAAGATGTGCTCAACTGTCCTATATCCCCGTGGTGTCTTCTGGCGGTTGAGGGCTACGCGGCAAATATCCATGTGAATAGGTACATCCTCCAACTTTTTGACATTGGTTTTTAATATGCAGTGTAGGAGGATTCCCAGGTATATTGCGATGTGGATTCTCTGCAAGGTATACTTTTCCAAGAACATGCATAATTTTTTTTTAAATTTTGAACTAACCTATTAATATAGGATGTTTGATTGAACTTGAAGAGGGTTCTGGGGGCGCCCAACTTGAATCAGCCCCCCAGGCCTCGGCAAACAGTATTAATAAAGGTTTAAAATTATTCACAAGGACTGCATCCCCAACTTTATTTGATAGTGCCTTAAATACTTCATTAAAAATTGCAGATTTCAAATATTCATTTCCAATTTAAAAGTCAGTTTTTATTAAATTTTTTTCATATTTGTTGATGTTTGTGAAGGGGAATCTTTGAATGCTTTTGTATATGTATTCATCAAAGTTCAGTTTGATCTCCCCGTGAACTTCATTCATTTCTTTGATTTTGATATTTAATACTAGTTCATATGCTTCCCTTATCCATGGCAAGCACCCCACAGGTGGTGAATATTCCTTATCTTGAGCTTCAATATTAAAAAACATATTCATATTCTGTTGAATTATTTTATTTATTTGGTTTTTATTTATTTGCTTTACAGGGGCCACCAGTGTATGGTAACCCCTGTAAAACAAACTCAGCGTAAAAGCCGCCACTTCTGCGACATCATCCCCATCCCTGGTGATGACTAAAAATAAATATAAGTAAAACATAAAAAGACTTACTGATTGTTTCTCCTGTGGCCCCCTCAGCCACAGGCGCCATATCGGCAAACTTCATGAGGCGTTGAATGCTCTTCATTAATTTCCTAGGCTTAATTTTTTCTTTTATTTCTTGCTACTTGTGCTTCTTCTTGGTTTTCATTTGATAAAGCTTCTGTATTTCTTGAAGCGCTTCTGCTTCTTGCTTGTGTTTCATTTTCCATCTGTTTCCATTTTTTTGGTTTCCTCTTCATTGGTGTTGATTTCCTTTTGAATTTCTGTTCCTTCAATTAGTTTTATCTTCTTATTGTTTTCTTTGGCCCCCTGCCAGAACTCCCAAAAATTGTAGGCCACGTTGTTGAACTTTAGACTTGATAAAATTGTTCCCTGTAGATTAAGTAATTTTTCTTTATTCTTTTCATCTATAATATTTCCAACTTATCCAGAGCATCTTCTTTTGACTGTATCAGTGGCTGGCCCTTGTTACCCAGCGTTACTGTCACTATTTCCCTGATATTTTTTTTTATTTCAACAACCTTTTGCAGGTGTGCTTCTAATTTGTTGATCAAGTTATAGATTGTTGATATTTTTTTGGATTCCATCAAAAAACTAGTTTTTTAGTACTTTCTTCAACGCAGACATATTTTTCATCATCATTAATAACTTAAAGACAATAAACGTAAATATTGCATTAGAATATTGCAATTAGACATCAAATCTTGATATTTTGATATTATGTGCATAACTCAATGCATTTTGTTTAATAAAATCCATTGTAAACTTGGCCTTTTTCATTACAATTTAAAATAAATTGACTGTGTTTATATTAGAGACCATTAACGCTTAGTACAAATATTGAAAATTAGTGCATTTTACAGCCTGTATATTTACCTATTGGTAATAATTCTATAAACTTTTCAGTCAGATTTTGTGAGGTAATAATGTAATTTGTTATCCCATTATATTATTACCTTGCAAAATCTGACTGAAAAATTTATAGAATTATTACCAATAGGTAAATATACAGGCTGTAAAATGCACTAATTTTCAATATTTGTACTAAGCGTTAATGGCTCTCTAATATAAACACAGTCAATTTATTTTAAATTTTAATGAAAAAGGCCAAATTTAAAATGGATTTTATTAAACAAAATGCATTGAGTTATGCACATAATATCAAAATATCAAGCGTTGACGTCTAATTGCAATATTCTAATGCAATATTTACGTTTATTGTCTTTAATTTATTAATGATGATGAAAAATATGTATGCTCATAATTAAGCTATTTGTAAAATGTACAACATTGTATTAATTATGAGAAATGTTGATAATGTAAAAAGAAAATATTATTAATTATGAATTGAAAGAGAGATATCAATTTTAATAATTTGTCACAAAGAAAAGATTTATTTACTAATCAAAGGACGGGAATGGGAGGGAATGGGTGGAATGAACATTGCCTTTATCTGCACCTGTAAAAGAGGCAGCATTAGAGATAGTGAGGAATGAATAGGAGGTGGTTTGGGAGTCGGGGTTGGAAGGCAGGTGGCTTGATGGGGGGTTGGGGAGGCATGGTTTGTTGACTGGGAAGGGGCAGCAAGAGCTGATTGCTTCAATTGCTCAAATTCTTCCTCTGTCACATATACTGGCTTGACAAAACAGATGGACTGGCGTGGGGGGAGACGGGGGTCCTTTCTGGACTTATCACTATCACTTGCATAGAATATGATGAGATCAAATAAGTCCTGGACGGATTTGGAAGGGAAAAGCTCATACCCCTTATCAATTTGGGTGCATAGTTTATTGTAGGTGGCAGGCTTTAAGCGCCTGCAGGTGGAACCAAAATTGTAGAGACATACATCTGCAAGATGCATGTCAGCGTAGTTGATGAGGTAGGACTAGCAGGTATGCCCACAGCCCTGATTTCTTGGGTTGCCCATTCCCACTTCTCCATCTCTGCACTCAGTACAACTGTGTGCACAGTGTTTTGTGTGGCCCACTCCTCCAGCTTGGCCTTGAGCTCCGTCTGGTAGGCATATCCATCTGCAATGTTTGATATTGCCAAGTAATAATTAACACCCAATGGGGAAACTACCAATAAAACCCCAACAAAACAATACAAGATTGGGCCGCGCTTGTACACGCCAGACTGGATACACCTTTCTCCATAGTCTTGAATACTTGCAGAGATCTTAGCATACAACAGAAAGATGACATCATTACAGGCTCTCATTGCTCTCCCTTTGATAAAATTAATAATAGTTGAATTGTAGGGATCAGTATCCACCAAACTGGGGCCACTGAGAACTTAATTGGACAAGATTCTAGCAGCAACCACAACTCTGTGCATCCACAAATTCACCGTTCTTTTGTTGGTGAAGATGCTGTGGAGTCCCAACTGGAGACGTACCTGGACCAGGGGCATCCGCGGGTCACATTCCATAATGGCTATCATAAGGGAATGGGCTGTATCACCTTCAGTTGAAGTACAGGCACCAGTCAGGGTCTTCTTGGTAGGGGGGCCACAGTTGGCGTGGGCTCGCAGGGTTGCAGCAACAGTGGACTTTGCAAAACCCATTGCAGCTGCAATTTCCCCAAGGGACATAAGCTTCCCTCGCTTTTCAACCATTTCAAGAACAATGTCCAGAGTGATCAATTTTCTTCTGCGTCTTGCAGGCTGATTGACTGGGGGAGGACGTGTCCATCTTGGGAACTAGTCAATGCCATCTGATTGGCTGTTTTAGGGTCCTGGGCTCTCTGGGTGACCCCATGGCTAAAATGGCTTATTCTGGATGCCATTGCTGATAAGGGATTTGGGTTGGCAGCTGTCTGTGCATGGTGGGCAAACAGGGCCATGCTGGAAGTTGCAGGAGAAAGAGCAGACTCCTGGGTGGGGCTTGCAGAGGGGCCTGCAGGTTGGGAGTGGTCATAGACAGATGCTTCACTGTTAAGAGACCCTGCGTAGCCCTGCATGATTTTATCAAGGCCAGGGAACAGCTTGTTGACTTGGTTGTTATTGAAAGAAGACATAATAACTTTTTATTAAAATTTTAAACTCAAGAAGAGGAATGTATCTTTTACTCAATTTTATTGTTATATATGTTAATTTTATGAATATTATGATCTAAATTTTAGCCGTCCTAAAATGGAATAGGGTGATTTTTGAGAATGCCTATGATTCCTAAAATAATTAGCACAGATCCACTCTAAATCCTTTGACTTCCCTTTTGAGACATCCATAAAATATATTTATTTCAAATTCCTCACAATTATGATTTGAAACTTGGTTCTTGGATTTGACAATCCCGCAATTTCAGATTTGTTAAGTTTTACATGATGTCTATTATTTGTTTGAAATACAGGAAATCTCAAATTGTACAGTAGAATCCTGAATTTCTGATTCATATATCCTGCATTTGTTTGCTGGGTTTTGTCTTTTGTTAGTTGATTTATCTGCTCAAGAGATTCAAAATTTGCCAATTTAAATAAATCAAAAAAGTCAAATTAAATGTTTGATTTTATTAAATATTTTATTTTTCACTCAGCTGAGTTGCCCGCAAAAGTGATTTGAAATTTGGACAAAGGATTTGACAATCCCGCATTTTTATGTTTAGGCTCTGAATTTACAGTACCATTTGATACATGGAAGTGGTTTTTGTTCCTTACTAATGTATTGTGGGTCAGTTGATGTGTTGAGGGGTCTTTTCCTTTGATTTTATACTTAGTATTTTATAGTTTTGGCCAGTCAGGGTCCAGGTGATCAGAATGATCCTCTCTAGGCTGACATAGCCTAGAGAGAGCATCAGCCATGACCAGCTCTGCCTCATTTTTGTATTGAATATCCAAATTGAGCTGCTCCAGCAGGGACATCCATTTGGCTTGTTGCCGTGCAAGTGTGTTCTGAGTTTTAAAATAGATTAAGGATTTGTGGTCAGTTAGTACTTGGACGTTTAAATGTCCTTCTAAGTAACATCTCTATTTCTTGCATGTGTGATATATTGCTAGAATTTCTATTTGTGTATTGGGTATCTTTGCTCAGTATTGGTTAGTTTTCTGCTTTCATAACATTATGGCAGAAATTCTTGCTGCCCTGGTTGTCAGATGCGCAGGACTGCGCCAATGGCGGTGTCACTGGCATCTGACTCAAGCTTGTAGCACCCATTGTTATTAGGGTATTGCAAGATTGGTGCTTTGATCAAAGCTTGTTTCAATAATTGGAAATTCTTGTTGCATTATGGTGTCCAGATGAATTTCTTTTGGGCATTACCCTTGGTTAAGTCATTGATTGGTGTGGTAAGTTTTCTGAAGTCTTTGATGTATTTCCTTAGCTAAGCTACCATACCAAGAAAGCATCTAACTTATTTAACGGAGGTGGGGCAATGCATGTTATTTATGACTTTTATTTTGTTGGGATCTGCTTTGATGCCACCGTCAGAGACAATGTGGACCAAGAACAGGAGTTCCTTTTCCATAAATTGGCACTTACTTAGTTTTGTGTGAAGTTTGTGCTTTGCAAGTCAATTGAGTGTCTTGTAGACATGCGTGAGGTGTTCCTCTTTTGTTTTTGAGAATATGCTGATATTGTTGAGGTAGCATAATGTATTTGAGAAACCATTTTGTGCTTGGTTCATCATGTTGAAAAACGTTGCAGGAGCATTGATCATCCCAAAGGTCATTACCCTACACTCAAAAGATCCAAATTGCGTACAGAACACAGTCTTTGGTATGTCCTTTTCCTTTACTTTGACTTGGTTATAACCTGAGGTGAGGTCAATTTTGGAGAAAATTGGGTCCTGAGAGTCTTGCAAACAGATCCTCTATGAGTGGAAGGGGATATTAATTCTTTATTATGCTTGCATTCAGTGATCTGTATTCAGTTACTAGACACAGGGTGCCTTCCTTTTTCTTTACAAAGAACACTGCTGCCCCCACAGGGATTCAGACAGGTGAATGAATCCTTTTTCTAGATTGTCCTTGATGTGTGCTTTGAGGGTTTGGGTCTCCATGAGAGAGAGTATATAGAGGGGTGCAGGTTTAGGCATGGCTTTACATAGGTCGATGCCATGTTTGACCTCTTGTTTGGGTGGTTACTCTGTAAGCTCTTCCTTGAATACATTAGTGTATTTACCTAGGAGTGCTGCAAGTTCTGGGCATTGGATTTTGGTTGTTTGTATATTATTGAATCTGGTGTACCTCATTATGTGGAGGGTACTATCTTTGGTTAGACGTTCTGAGTCATTCTGGTTTATGACCTGGACAAATACTGTGTCTCTTAGAATGAGGTTGTTGGGTTCTTTGAGGATGTTAAAATTGACTCTGTTGTGTTTGATGGTCATGTTTTTGTTTCCAAGATACACTGGGGTTCACTTGGGTCAACCAGTCCATGCCTGCTAACATGTCATAGTTTATGTTGTTCATGACAAGTCCTTTTATGGACGTTTGTATGCCTTGGAGGTCAATTCTGAAGGGAGTTGTTTTGTCTTTGAGTAGAACCATTGATTTGTCTACCATTCTGTTGTATTTGAAGTTGTATTTGACAACTGGTATTTTGTTTTGGTTACAAATGGTTTGCTAACCATAGTGTGTTTTGCACCAGAGTCAAATAAAAAATTTATATGTATGTGATTTTTAAGTGCATGGATAGACAAGAAGTTGTGAGCAACCTTTAATTTTTTGTTCATAAAAATGGAGGATTGCAGGACACATAGGATGTAAGCAGCAAAGTTTGTGCCTTGGTATAGTTTCTTGTCAAGTTGGGGGGAGACAGGAGAACTTAAGCCTGTTCCCCCTCCTCTTTTCCCTGTTCCTCTGTTTTGAGACCTTTGAGGTCAGAGAATATGGGGTCAGATTCATAGTGTGTTGCTATTTCAGCATTATTTACTTTGGCGGTGTCCTCTTTTTTGGGACAGGAAAGGTTTGCGCTTTGGCTGCAATTACCATTGTTGCAATTGGAGTTGCCATTGCTATTATTGATGTTTTGGTGTTTATTGACATTGGAGATTTCTCTGCCATTGCTGTTTGAGGAGCAATTGCTGTTGCGTGCAGCATATTCCATGTTTGTGTGTTTTTCTGCATACTTGGCTTCTGCAATGAGCGCGGGCATGGAGGTGTTGGCCTCTGGACAGATGAGGGCAGTAACAGAGGGTTTCATTCTGTTAATGAATGAGGCTCTGGTATGTACATTGTCAGCTTGTGCTGGATCTTGGATTTTGCAGCGTATTTTCTCAAATTCATTGGCGTAAGCTGTGATAGTGGTCTTCTGAGGAAGATTGCTGAGCTGTATTGTAATGTCTTGGAGGGATTCAGTGATGCAGAAATTGTGTGTGATGTCTGCTTTGAACTCTTCCCAGTTGTCAAGCTGGTTGTCAGTTTGTGAGCCAACCCAGGTGGCAAACTAGTTAGCTGCGGCCTTGTACAGGCGCTTGCTGGCTTCCTGGACCCATTTCTCATGGGGGATGCAGCTGGCGCGGAGTTTAGCGGCTGAGTGGTCTAACCAGTTGATGACGTTTTCTTTGTTTTTACCAAAGAACTTGTTGATACCAATGTATTTGGTGTTGTTAACTTCACCTGTGATAGGTGGTTGTGTGTTTGTGTGTGGTTGAAGAGAGTGACTGTATTGTATTATTCTGGTGCATGCTTTGGGCATGACCAGTCCTTCAAATATGGTGCACCTACTAGGTATATCTTCAATGGTGTGGGCGCAGAAGTATGTCTTCCAGGTATCCTGAGATGTGGCCTAATTGAGTACGTGAGCAAAGGTAGATGGGTTCTGTTCAGTCATTCTTTCTTTTGTGGGTGTGTTAAAAAAACTGTAGCTGCTATCAGTGATGAGGAGCAACTTTTTTGGGGAAGCTTCAGATATGGAATTAAGAAAAAAGAGAAGTATATTTTATTTGATAATATTTTAGACTTATATAGATTGGGCTGTGGCAGGGATATTAGTTGGACCAAACCTAGGGGTTGGTCATGTGCAGGATGGGGTTGAGCCACTGGATACTTGGAATGTCATGTGATATTGCTTGGTTACCATTCTTGGTATGCTAAATGATATATTGAAAGGGCACCAAATTGGGCAATGGCTGGATGCTAAGTAGGTTGGCAGTAGCCAGAATGCTTGTACATCCAGACCCTTGACAGCAGTGATTAAGCATGAGTTCCAAGCCCTTTTGAAGAGAGGTGGTGCAAAGCTGGGCAAAAAGCCAAAGAAGCAGGTTGACTCTCAGATCAAGGAGGTGTATCCCTTTATGCTTGACCTTCTGCAATGTGACCTATACCTCCAATTGACTGAGGTCTGGTGCCTACTTGGGCTCCAGGGCATATTCATTGCCAGCTGTACAGTGCAGCTCTGGATGTTTGGGCTTGTAGCTAGTGTTTTGATTCTGATCAATTGGTTGTGCAAAAAGTTGAATGATGGATCTGATTTACCCTATAACTGTGCAATTAGTGCCACCCTCACCTGCTGCCTGTCCTCTTTTTTGACCAATGTCAAATATATATTATATTATAAAATTGTCATTGCAGTTCCATGATTATGGCACTTTGAGTGAAAAAAATCTCCCAAGGGCAAAAGTAAGGAAGTGCAGGGGAATGTGATTGGTACATTCCTTTCAGTTTCCCCAAAAGTGACTGTATTTTACTGGACTAAAACCTGTTACACCAATGGTTAATGGTACTGGAAATTCCTCTCCAACCTGCTTGCCACCTGGAGCTTGACCAATTCCAAATTCCAAATATTCCTGAGCCACCAAATAGAGTGCGCTGAAGTGGCCTCCAAGAAAATACAAGCAGAAGACCAAGAAGTTTAAATTTTCCCTGCCAGCCATACTGATCTACACCTGGGTGATGTGTTGTTCTTTAACATTGGAGACGCCATCTGTGGGCGCAACCCCACAACCTTCAGCCAGGTAATTAGTGTGGCCAACAACCTCTCAGTGCTGTTTTACTGTTAGAAGATTGCTTACACGTTTACAAAGAAGTTCTTCAATGCTCTTGGCAACAGTCAATCACCAAAGGATCCCAAGCTGCCACCTTGTGACTCCCTGGTGTACAAGCCAATCACCGTCCTCCCCAAGTCAGAATATGATATCATTTCCAATTGATTCCTCCAAGCCAATCAAGCCACTCAATTCCTACTGGGTCCTCCAGCTGCCATAGTCCCCAGCCAATCCTCCCTGGTGATCAGCATCAACCCCACCAGCCAATCAAGTTTCCCCCCTCAATCCAGCCTACCAACTAGTTTGAACCGCCCAATCTCATTCAACCAATAAAACTCACCCCCAATAAATTTTTATTTTTAATTTTTATTGGTTTAAATTTATGTATTTTTTATTATTATAATAAATGATTTACATTTAAATGCAGTGGTGATTGATTTTTATCATTTCACAAGTTAAATTTGGCTGCTTTAATAATTATTAATTCTATTGTTTTCTATTATATTTTAATATATTCAAAGTGCTAAAATAAAGTGAATTTAAAAACTATAAGTGTTATAGACCAGCCAATCAGAACGAGCAACATTTGTGCTTTATTTGTGCTTGGCTCAGACCAGACACACCTCAGTTGTTGCACCCAGTTTAACTTAATAAAATAAGCCTGTTGAAAATAGGACATGTCTTTGTTTACAAGTTGGCGTGCCAATTTGCAAACAAAGACATCTCCTATTTTCAATAGGCTTATTTCATTAAGGGTTACTTTCACTCAAAAAACTCATACTAATAAAAAGCAATAAAAATTCTTTCAAAAAAGAAAAGAAAAAAGTATTTCTAGAGAATTAGTTTGATTTAAGTGTGTGCCTTTTTGAGCCAGTTTCAGTAACAAATGGGGCCTATGCTCCACCTTGTCACAAAGGCATTTGGCAATGTGAAACAGGTCAGCCCCAAACCACAGAGACCATAGCCAACAGGAACCAGTTACAAGCAGGAGAGAACCATGGACTCTGGTACTGTTGCATAAGGTCAGAAGAATTGTAAACAAGAGTAAAATAATCTTGGAAAGGCTTAGCTGAAGCAATTTGTCAAACAACAAGAGAAAAAATTTGTATAAATTTGTTTTGGAAATTTAAAATCAAATTTCAAAATGTTGATTTTTATGCCAAACTGGGTTTTTTTGTTGTTTATTACTCTTTTATTATAGTCTTTTAGGAAACCAAGATAACTCTCAGGGAGCTATCATGGTAGGTATTTAGGGAAAATTTAAAAATTCCATAATGAATGTGAAATGAGGGAGATGATTGGATAATGAACAGAAAAGAGAAAATCTGTTATATAATAGAGGGTTTTCAGAATCCAATTTTGCCAGTTGGATTTGTTACAGTCTCTCAGAAACAATTATCCAAATTAGAAGCATGTAGATTAAAAATAATGCTTTAGTTCCCTGAATAGATTTTGGTGGATTCACTCCTGAAATCACTAATTTCCATTTTGATCCCAAAAATAATCATTTTTTTCAAAAAATGAGTTATTTTGTGTTTGATTTTATCTCTTTTTTTACTGAACCTCATACACTCTCTGTTTGTATTATATTCACCACATATGTCACGGTAGTGTAATTTTTGCCTGGGATAAATTGCTCAAAGAAGAAGAATGGGAACAGGAAAGCAGCAAAACCCTTGAAAGTATTGGATGACTTAAATATAGTCATTGACAAAAAATGGGTTAAAGCCACACCTGTTGATGGTGAAGGAATTAGTTTAAATCTCCCCAAATTTTGCCCAAACAATTACGCTTTGAAGATTATGAGATATCACTACCCAGTGGTGTTTGGCAGTCAGCCGGCCGGTTGCCCAAAATTATTGAATCATGACATCATTGATGCTTTGGCAGAAGTCCCCAACCAAGAGGTGAAAATATTTCCAGACAGCCAATCAGATTCAAGTTTATCTCTCCCAGTTAGTTTATAGTCCCTCCCATCTCCCCTCTGAAAACTTTTTCTCAGATAGTTTTACCTACTCTCAATAAAGTCATTTCCCAATATATGAAAGCTACCCTGGGGTCAAAGATACTCCCTTCACAGGCTATGGCCGCTGCTATCTTGGCATGGTTGAGGAAAGTCTCTACTCAGGATCAGCAGGTTTTGTACTCCTTATTGCAAAATCACTTTTTCTCAGTGGTCCATTTACATCTCCTGTTTTCTGTGCCGTTAATTGCTTTCATTTTGGACTTCATTCCCTTTTTCTGTAGCTTTGTAGGTTTAAAGCTTCAGTGCACATCTTTGTTCTAAGTTCTAATTTTAGTATGGGCAATTTATCCCAACAACATTTATCTGAGCTCAGACCTCATTTACACTGCTCTAACAACATACTCATTATCAAATTTAATGTAGACTGCTTTAGCAAGTGACTGGATTGTGTGTGCTGTGAATTTAGTTCCATGTGATTGCTATCTCATTTTTGGAATTCAGTATTTGTTTTATTTTTTTGTGATTGTTGAAACAGCAGGCTTGAACTGCCAACAAGGTTTTGATTAAGCGGGTTTGTGACCCGCAATCCAGTTATCCAGTCACTTGGAGCCAGACTAGGAAGTCAACTTGAATTCCCAAATCTAACAACATGAACAAATTATGATCCCTTATGGTTGATTTTGTGAGTAACGGCATTCACCATGTTTTGATTTTGCCTTTGGTGGGCCATTTTGAAGACAAATCTCTTGCTTTTGCTTTTGACTCTTGAAATGAACTGGCTTCTGCTTCAGGAAATATGATTTTTTGGTTTCCTGACTCTGCGCAACTCACTTGCCCCACTCATGCTTGTGGCAAGTGATCCTACCATCCTGGTAGTGTTTTGTGGTATTCTCAACCACTATATATTCCATTTCCATATTCACCAATAAAATTAAGTTCTTTTGCATTTTTGTCTTTGTGTCTTCTGTACTTCCGCGCCTCTCTCTAGCCACGCCTAGCAGAGATTATTCATCCAGGGCCGCAGAGTAAACGCAATTGCCTTCCCTGTCATCTAACCAAGACTTAGTACAAATCCAATCCTAAGGTTAGGATTCCCCATTGTGTGTCTGTGCTGCTCCTCAGAACACAACAAAAATGATGCTCACTACAGGGGCTATAAGCCCCTTGGTTATCCCTTTTGCATCTACATTTGCAGGACCCTTGCCTCCGCCTATTTGGGAGTTGACCTCACCTGAAATTACCAGCCCTCCTATTGAGGAAGACATTGCTGACCCGCCTATTGTCCCTACTGTACTGAACCTTGGGAATGGTCCCTGTCTAGTTGCTTACCCCATGGGTACCCCTGACTTAGAACAAGTCATGGCGGTAGCCCTTGGGATAGCTCGGGACGGGGCCATCCCTCACCTTCAGCTACAGTTTAGCTGTGCCAAATATTATGAGTTAATTGTGGCCCCTCAGTTCCCACAACATCTCCTCTCAGCGGCTGGCTCCGCTGATCACCTGCTGTCATCCTTTGTACAGCCTGCCTTGGCCCACCACCAGATGGTGTTGGGACTCCACGTCCAATAAATCTCGTCTCTACAAGCAGCTGTTACCCATCATTGGGACCAGTTTGCTGCCTACCAACAGTGGATACATTCCCTGTTCTCCCTGGTATCTGATAATCAATGTGATTTGGTCACCTCTCAAACACGTCTAGTTAATTCCATCAAGCAAATGCGCCAGTCCATCCCTGAGTACGTTAGGGAGCAACTACATAGGTTTCATTAGTTAGAACAACCCTGGAAAACTCAAGTAGACTCCACCCTAAACGCTTATCTCTCTGACTTTGAGCGCCTAGTGCAACAGCTCAATGCATTTAGTGTCTATTCCTTTGAGCAATTGCAACAGGTAGCTGACCTTGCCACCCAAAGTCTAAATGAACTCAGTGCGGAATTTGATCAAGAGAGAGCTACCACTGCTGCTGCTATAGCCAACCTTCAGAGTCAGGTGAATGAGCTGTCTACTCCCAAGCCTGATGCCCCGCCTTCTCCTCCTGCTGATGATCTGGTGGACAGAGAGCAGAGGATCTGGGAGGCCATCTGAGAATTACGCACTTCCACTTGTAGCCAAGGACGTCCTACTTAAATGCCTTAACCTGACCCCCAGGTTCTTGTGCTGACTGCTCAGGTTGCTGAACTACAGCAAGAAGCTGCTGCTTTACGTGAGGTAGTGACAGCTGCCACTAGCCCACTCGGGGTTAACAAGGAGGATGGCTGTTGTCCTGGTTTGGCGGGGGCTCCTTGAATCCACTGTGCCAGAGAGTTGATTGCCCTAGCTAATGAGGTGGACCATTTGAAACAAGACCAGACTGAGTTGGACAGAGACATACAGGAGATGAGTGAGTTGATTGATTCAGTAAACAACAGATTAACCCCTTGCCTATCAGTGGGGCCATTCCTTACTTTGCGGCTGGCTGAGCTCTCCACTGTTGTCACTACTCAAGGACAACGCCTAGATGCTACTGAACAACAGACCACTCTAGCCAACACTACAGGTGCCAGAACCACCGAGACTCTGACGACCCTTGAAGAAAGTGTTCAACAACTATGGGCTAGACAAACCCCCTCCAAATCTGAAGCTGAGTTCTCCCCGTGCATAAATGTACTCAATAGCAGCAATGGTGGTCCAGCTCCCAAGGCATACTTCAAGCCTACTTTTAAGCAAGTCTTTGATCCCAAAACCTCAACTATTGCAGCTTTCTTAACTATTTACGAGACTGCCATGAGACAAGCATCAGATGAAGTTAAGAAAAAACATATTCTGACCTGCCTACACCCAACCTGTCAAGAGGTAGTTGTACCAGAGCTGCCCACCATTGAGACCTGGGAAGACATGAAACAACTCCTGATTGATGAGTTCGGTGGTGATATTAGCCTGGAGGTGAAAAAGGATGCTTTCATGCACATATCCTTTAAGCCCAAAGAGACATTAGCTGAATTTGCAGATAGATTTTACATGGAGGGACAACAGTTAATAACAAGCAGACATTGACGGCACATGAAGTGTATATGGCCTGCGCCCAAGCCCTCAAGGTGAATCAACTCCTATGCCTTCATTTCAAGGCCTACAAGGCTATGCTGTCCTCCATGAAAATTATAAAGACACTGCTCCAAGATATGCATCTTACCCATTCTGGGGCAGTTGTTTGGGAAAGTTGTGCCACTTCCAACTCTGGCTCCTCTTCTCACGGCCCTCATATTCTCACTATGAACTCCCAAAATCCTCCTTGACGTCAGGATTGCCACAACTGTGGTCAGATAGGCCACCACTCTTGCGTCTGCACCAATCTGTGGGTTGAAGAAGCTAATCCCAAGGATCAGTCGGGAAAAGAACAGTCAACCTAGAGGCAGAGATGCTCTCGGTTGACAATTCTTCCCAGTCTCCTTCTATACCTCTGCCTGCTACTGATTCTGAGCCTGCTGATGATGAGGCTCCTCCTATCCTCCTTCTGTTCCATGACATTTCTGATGATTCTGATGTGGATGAATCTGATGTTGAAGACCCTGATGCATATGGGTATTCTGTCCTTTCTGTCCCAGAGACTATTGCAGTTCCCTACAAGCTACAATCTGGGAAGACTACAACTACCACCAAGCCCTTGTCTGAGGCCAAAGCGGTTGTCTCCCGCCCCTATCTTACTCAGGCAAAACGGTCCCCTGTATTAGTGGAATGATCAGAGGAAGCTGCTGAAGTTGCAGACGCTGTTTTCAAGAATGTATCTGTCTCACTCCCTCTCCAAACTGTATACAAGGAGTTTCCAGTACTACAATGCATGATTGAGAAATGGGACAAGGAACTAGCTGAGGCACAGGATATCTTGGCTGTTCTGCCACCCTTTGGACGCACCACCACCCAAGTAGAGATATCTATCCAAAAGGTCAAGATCAAAGCTGTCCTGGATAGCAGTTTTCCGGTCAACGTTATTTCTTCTAAACTGATGAAGAAGCTTAAGATGGCCCCTGATCTCAACTACCATCAATCCTATGGCACCGCTGGTCTCTCCATGACTTGCGCCATTGGTGCGTACTCTGCCTTACCAATGAAATTTGGTAAACTCCTGTTGGCTGTGCCAGCTGTTGTTCTAGAAAATGAGAGCTATGACCTTTTGGTTGGTACCCAGTTCCTTTGGGAATATAATGGGATAATCAACCTAAAGGATGGTTATCTTTCTATCCTAGGGTACAAATTCCCTCTGATCTTTGAGGAGCCAATCAAAGTTCCTGGTAAACGTTTGAAGACATGTACTCTGGAGTACCTCACTGGAGTTTTCACCCTAAAATACTGAACCCATTCCACCAACATGAAGTGTCCTCCCATGGCTTGTCCTGCAACTGAGGGAATCCCTCTCATGGCCACGTCTGCTATCACCATCCCCCAGGCTCTCAGGCTATCCTAGACTCCCAGATATCATATGAACTACCTGAGCAGACTTTCTTAGAGCTGTACTCCCCTCCTTTGCTGGGGCAGAACAAGCCTTACCTTTGTCCTGGAATTCTGGACGTTTCCCACAAGGATCCTGTTCAATTACTAGTTGTCAACCTTACTGCGCTTCCTATGACTGTATCCAGAGGACAGGTCGTTGGTTACAGAAAGTTGTTAAATGCTCCTGACGTCTTGTCTCTTCACCCTTTTGGAACATTTCAAGACTTTAACCTACCCAAAGACAAGCCTCAAGTCCTATCTCTGTTAACTGCCCAAGACTTCCCTCAGTTGTCCCCGGTCCAACAGAAAGAGGTGCTTGATTTACTAGACCAGTTCCCAGACATCTTTGCTAAAGATAGTACTGATTATGGGCTAGCCAGAGGTGTGATTCATCAGATTGACACAGGAGATGCTCCCCCCTTTTGTGCCAAGCCATACTGCCGCAGCCAAGTGGAAGATGTGCAGGTTTCTAAGGAGCTCAAACAACTGCTGGATGCTGGACTGCTAGCTCCATCTCAAAGTCCCTGGGCTTCCCCTCTGCTCACCTTAAAGAAAAAGGATGGAGGCCACTGGATTGTGATGGACTATCAAAGGTTGAATTCTCTAACCAAGAAAGATTCCTATCCCTTACTGCGCATTGATGACGCTCTTTGACACCTTGGAGGTTCTAAGTTTTTCTCTGCCATGGACTTGGCATCTGGCTACTGGCAAGTTGACCTCTCTCCTGAAGACCATCAGAAGGCTGCGCTCATCACATCAGAAGGATTTTTTGGACCTACCTGCATGTTGCAAGGGCTCTGTAATGCCCCGGCAACTTTCCAGAGGGCCATAGACTCCATCCTGGGTGACTTGAAGTTGTCGTGTGTCTTAGTCTATCTAGATGATATAACAGTCTTCAGCGCAACTTTCACTGATCACCTAGCCCATCTTAAAGAGTTGTTCATAAAGATCTGAGAAGCTGACCTCAAGCTAAAACCCTCTAAGTGTGCTTTCTTCAAAGAACACCTTGAATTCCTGGGCCATAAAGTAACCCAAACGGGAATTTGTCTAATGACCAAGAAAGTTGAAGCCATTGAAAAAATGCTTCCGCCCACCAACCTACGAGAAGTACAAGTCTTTCTGGGCATGATGGGTTATTATAGAAAATTCATTCCTGATTTTGCTGATACTAGCAAACCCCTGGTCCAACTATTGCGCAATGTTCCTTTTGAATGGACCGCCAGCCAAAAGCAATCCTTTGAGACTCTAAAGCAGAAACTCAAAGAAGCACCCCTTTTAGTGTACCCTGATTACAATAAGGAATTCATCTTGTACACTGATGCTAGTGACCTTGCTATTAGGGCTATCTTGGCTCAGCTCAACGATGAAGGTGTGGACCACCCTGTAGCCTATACTTCCCGTGTGCTGAATAAGCATGAAAAGAATTATAGTGTTATAGAGAAGGAGTGTCTTGCTGTGCTGCATGCAGTCAAACAATTCCGCCACTGTGTATATGGTACCCATTTCACTGTTGTCACTGACCACGCTTTGCTCAAATGATTACAACAACTTAAGGAGCCTGAAGGACGCTTAGCCAGATGGGCCCTCCGCCTGCAAGGTTATGACTTCACTGTGCTCCATCGCCCCAGGATTCAACATCAGAACACCGATGGGTTGTCCCAAATGCCCATCCTTGCCCTACATCCTGCTGAGGCAGACCGCCTGTACGAGCTAATTGGCTACCCTTTTTCCTGGGAAAGTGAGACAGAAGAGGTTTGACTTGCCCTGTCCAAATTGTCTGAAGACACCCTCATACGCAATAACCAACTCTTCAAGAAGGTGCGGGGTCAATACCTGCCATATGTGCGCCCCAGTCTTTGCCTCTCCTTGGTGTCACAGGCTCATGAAGAAACTGGCCATGGAGGCATTGCTAAGACTTTTGACTGGCTACAGAAGAATTACTTCTGGGAGAATCTTTGCCTGTTGATCTCAGATGTCATAGCTAGTTGCCATGACTGCCAACTTCAGAGACCCCAAGCTGCTTCTCACAAGTTCAAATTGGTCCCCCCTCAACATGCCTTTCACACTGTCAGCATTGATGCTGTAGGTCCTCTCCCCTGCTCACGTTCTGGATGCTGCTTTATCCTAATTGCTGTTGACCACTTCAACAAGTGGGTAGAAGCTTGCCCTACTAAAGACATCACTGCTAAGACTACTGCTGCCTTCCTTCTGCAGGATGTTTTCTACTGCCATGGCTGTCCTCAAGTGCTGTTATCAGACAACGGAACCAATTTCAATGCCAAACTTGTAACCTCTGTTGTTGAAGCTCTAGGGACTCACCAGTCTTTCTCTGCCCCCTATAATCCTTCCAATAATTGGGCAGTTGAGCGTGCCAACTCAACACTGGTTTCTATCATGAGGAAACTCACCTACTCTGACGCTGCCAATTGGGATTTATACTTACCTGCTGCACTCTTTGCCTATTGTCTGAGCAGGCACCGGATCACTGGGTACTCCCCCTTTGCCATGTTGTATGGGTGTGAAGCCACCACTCTGTTGCTCTAGGGGGTTCCCCTACTCTCCTCTGATAAGGCCATGAACCCTGACAACCACATCAAAGACTTAGTCAACCACATCATTGATATACAGGCCACTGCCTACACTTCTGCTTATAAGACTAAGGTGCTCAAATTCTCTCCTGACAACGCTGGGCGCTCCCCCTTGTCTGAATTTGATGTTGGTAACCATGTCCTGTACTACCAACACTGTGTGAGTGGGCGCGCGCATAAGCTGGACTCCCTGTGGATTGATCCTTTAGAGGTGACTTTCAAACGAGGATCTGAGTACACTGTAAAGCTCCTCTCCAATGGTTGTCATTTTGCTCATGTACACACCAAGTTCCTCTGCAAGTATCACCCCCTAAGGTCAATCTAGAGGGGGGGCAATGTCATGAATAATGGCATTCACCATATTTTAATTTTGCCTTTGGTGAGCCATTTCAAAGACAAATCTCTCGCCTTTGTGTTTGACTCTCAAAATGAACTGGCTTCTGCTTCAGGAAATATGATTGTTTGGTTTCCTGACTCTGCGCAACTCACTTGCCCCACTCATGCTTGTGGCGAGTGATCCTACCGTCCTGGTAGTGTTTTATGGTATTCTCAACCACTATATATTCCATTTCCATATTCACCAATAAAATTAAGTTCTATTCACATTTTTGTCTTTGTGTCTTCTGTACTTCCGCGCCTCTCTCTAGCCACGCCTAGCAGAGATTATTCATCCAGAGCCGCAAGGTAAACACAATTGCCTTCCCTGTCATCTAACTGAGACTTAGTACAAATCCAATCCTAAGGTTAGGATTCCCCGTTGTGTGTCTGTGCCGCGCCTCAGAACACGACAGTTGATATCTTGTTTTGGCGCTTGACTCATTACCAGAATCAAGCCACCCCCTTCACCATCCCACTGTGTGATCAACGCTATCATGTTCCTGTTATCTATGATTCACAATGACTATATAATACCTATCTCTCAGTAAAGAATATGGTCTAGTTCCTAAATATTTCCCCTTGTAACTCTGCTAAAACAGCACAGCTACGGCAAGATTGACAAACTTTTGTTCTCTGACCCTAGATAAGTGGAAGCTTTATTGAGTGAATTACCCTTCAACTGGTTGCAGTTGAAATACGTTTTATGACTGTGTTCATGGGTTTTAAACTGAATAATATACATTTATCTCAACAGGTTTGAAAACTACTGTACCGTGAATCTTGATTCCTACCAAGCAAGATGCCCAGGGAGTTGGGTTCTGACTATTGAAAGAGTGCCAGCGTCCATAATCTACATGAGTAAAGGCTTGATTCTAGCCTTTTGATGCTACCATCATTCAAGCACCTTTAATCCCAACTGCCAATATATGGCAGGTTGTCTTGGGGATGAGCTAGTTCTGGTGGTTGCCATCTCTTGGGGGAACAACCTTTCCCAATAAATTTCCTTGATGGTTGGCCTGCTTGCTCAGATCAGATTGCCCCATAGTGTGCAACATGAGCCCACTGGTGAAGCCTAAATTGGTAGAGGGGAGATCAGATCCACTTGGCTGGCTGCTCCATCTGAGAAATCTCTGTATGCTGAGGCATGCTTGGAAACTTTCTTTCCCCTGGAGGTTATTCAGCCATTGGGCTATCATGGCATTAGAGTCCTGGGGGACAGATTTCTTGATGGGGCCATTTTTTAACTGCTCCTGGATTCTGCAATATGAGGGGTCCTCCTTGAACTATTTACCTATAGATCTGCAATATAACCCTGGGGCTCCAAGGGCAACTTCACTTGCCTAGAGTCTCTGGGACAACCAACTTTTATGGACTTGTCCTGTGGGCTTTAAGGCAAAGGGTTGGAGTTCTCTTGGTGCAGACCTACAAGGGTCCCAATCTTGATGGGGTGGTGATGATGGATTACTGCAGAGGTATTTTGAGTGAAGGGGTTATGGCTATAGTTTAGGTAAGGACTCCATGTGTGCTGATTGAGTCAAACTGTTCCATTGGCACGGGTATACTGTTGAAACTGGTGTAGCCTGTGACAGGCCTTGACCTCTTATAGGTTCTCCAAATGGTAGGAAGTGCTGTCTCTTGGTTCCTTTCCTTTAGAGGATTTTCCCCGCTTAAGGTAAGTAGCTATGGATAATCTACCTGCACTACTACTGGTGAGGTTATAATTCTTGGGGGTGTATAGAACAATGAAGGGGAGGATTATAGAGGAGAATGGTACTTTATTTGATATAGAATAATGATTCTATTTAGTATTATGATAAGCAACATAGTATCTATGCATGTCATGGTGGTTATGGTGCTTTTCTAATTATTGTTCTTCATAGGATTTGAAATGCTTGATCCTTGTACATAGGGCTGCAACAGATTTGAGATGAGTGGCTCCTTTTCTAAAAAGGAGCCACCGTCTCCAATCCGGAAACAATTTTGAGAAAACTTCTCAAAGAAGATTTCTTGGAATCGTTTCCACGCTTAAGCTTGGCTGGATTTTTTTAAAATAAAATTTATATATTTTTTCTGTTTATTTTTAAATTGAAAAAAAGGATTTCAACCTTCATGTTTTTTCAAAAAGAAAAATTAATTTAAATATTTCAATGGATTTGGGCCTGCTCGGAAAAACAGAAAGCCTTCTGAGGCCTTCTCTTATTTTGAAATTTCGGATTCCCCCAGTGTAGGGGAATCCGAAAGACGGGACCGAGGAAGAGACGATTAAGGTAAATGCATTGATCGTCTTTTTTATGGCCGACGCAGCCCTACTTGTACAACATGGGGTATGGCAACAGTGCCACCGACTATTTGGAAGTTGAGCCAGTTATTAGGGGAAATGATTTCCCAAGAGGGAGTAATCATTGATGTTGCAACAATTGCAATGGGCAAGGGTTGTTGTTAATGGGGTGTATAAAAAGGGTATTTAAATTTTTCTTCAGAAGCTCACGGCTACCTTGCCTCGGTATGGATTCAAAGCGAATCCGATGACGTACCCTACCGGGGGTTCGGATCATCTGGTGGGTTGTATAAGACATCTCGGGGGATGGCCCAGCTTGGTTACAGCAGCATGGGATGAGTTGGATCGTGCAGTCGTAGGCTGGCCAGAAGGGGTTGTAGGGTTAGGAAATGACTAAGGGGATCTGGCAAGCTGATTTGGTGACGGCGATCGTATACTTCCCGGTGCCAGATCAGGTTATACGTGGCTGATTGGATGGTAGCTTTAAGGATGCTGGGATGGCGAAAGTTCGATCTCTCGGTCGGGTCAGCCTGGTTTGAGATGGTTGGTTCAGCAAGCATGCCGAAGCGAGGCGAGTAATTTATGGTTGGTTTGGGATGGGAATAAGTGATAGTTAAGCCACCACATGGTAGGAATATCAGCATGGCAATGAAGTGAATATTATTTGATGGGAATTGCTTGTAATTTTCTGCCTTGGAAAAGAGCGATGGGTTTGTATTGATATATTAAAGTATAGGTAAAGTTATTTTTGAATTGGGAGATAGAGATGTGCTTGGAAAGTTATTACATCGTGAAGGTCTTGAGAAGCGTGTCGTTTATGAAAGATTTGAGATTGCAATAAGGATTTTTCTTAAGCGTGTTGGGTCAATATATTAAAGTATAGGTAAAGTTATTTTTGAATCGAGAGACTAGAGATGTGCTTGGAAAGTTATTACATCGTGAAGGTCTTGAGAAGCGTGTCGTTTATGAAAGATTTGAGATTGCAATAAGGATTTTTCTTAAGCGTGTTGGGTCAATATATTAAAGTATAGGTAAAGTTATTTTTGAATCGAGAGACTAGAGATGTGCTTGGAAAGTTATTACATCGTGAAGGTCTTGAGAAGCGTGTCGTTTATGAAAGATTTGAGATTGCAATAAGGATTTTTCTTAAGCGTGTTGGGTCAATATATTAAAGTATAGGTAAAGTTATTTTTGAATCGAGAGACTAGAGATGTGCTTGGAAAGTTATTACATCGTGAAGGTCTTGAGAAGCGTGTCGTTTATGAAAGATTTGAGATTGCAATAAGGATTTTTCTTAAGCGTGTTGGGTCAATATATTAAAGTATAGGTAAAGTTATTTTTGAATCGAGAGACTAGAGATGTGCTTGGAAAGTTATTACATCGTGAAGGTCTTGAGAAGCGTGTCGTTTATGAAAGATTTGAGATTGCAATAAGGATTTTTCTTAAGCGTGTTGGGTCAATATATTAAAGTATAGGTAAAGTTATTTTTGAATCGAGAGACTAGAGATGTGCTTGGAAAGTTATTACATCGTGAAGGTCTTGAGAAGCGTGTTGGTTCATGAAAATGTTAGATGTTAATAAGGATTTTTCTTAAGTTGTGTTGGTGATTGCAATTAGATTGTGTGTGGAAATGGGGTATTTAGAGTTTTGTGGTGGCGTTGCTGGAAATAGAGCAGGGGAATAGCGTGAGTTAAGATATTCTTTGAATGGATTTGAAGGGAATTGTTAGAAACAATTGAAGAATATAATGGGCGTAGTGGGGTTATAACGTGGGTTTACAATGAAAGGCTTGCAGATGCTGGAGTGGATACTGCGTGCAGTGCTGTGTGTGGGGTTTGTGAGCAATGTGGTTTGCTTGTGGGTCATCTTGCGCCAGGACATTAGGAAGATTGATATGGGATTGGCTTTTGTGATGGCATCTAGCGACTTGCTGCTGGTGGTGTATAAGCTTGTGGAGGCGGTGTGCATGCACTCTGCAGGGCCCAAGGCTGTGTTGGCAAATGCCGAGTTTGGGCAGTGGCATGGGGTCATGACAACGTTCCTTCTGCAGATGTCGCTGTACAGCGTTGGCTTTATGGCAGCGCTGAGGTTCTGGGCCATCTACCTGCGCCGGCGGGTGAATGCCCCGGTGTGGTGGACAGTGTTTGTGGTGCCACAGCTGATCCTGATTGTATTCCTGGTTGCGGTTGCTATCCAAGGCCGCTACCAGAGCCTCCAAGTGATGTTCCTCTTCTTCCCAGAGATCAAGTCTAGCAGCTGGGTGGTGGTGGCGTGTCGATACCAGCTGTTGTTCTATCACACCTTTCCAGTGATTGCAGTGAACATCAGCTATCCATGCATTGCCCGCCTCTACCAGGTAAATCTCCGCCACCTGCAGTCAACCAACTCCCTCGGCAAGCAGACCTGCTTGATTTACGCCAAGATTGTCAGCTTGGTTCTGATCTACGACCTTGCCATGGTGCCCGTGGTCTATGTCTTCCTTGCCGAGACGTTAACCAATGAGCTGCAGTCTCCGTTGATAGAATCCGTCTCACTGGTGACTTTGATCAGCATGACCTGCATCAACCCACTTGTCCTGCTAACCCTCCACCACGAAACCCTCCGCGAGTTCAAGCATCTCCTCAGCCATGTCAGGGCAAGATTATCCTCCTACAATAGAACCTCCTTTTAACCCCAATAAATTCTATATCGTCTCGAAATAAATCTCATTCCAAATTCGATTTAACCTCCAACATGAAATCGGCAAATCTCCTAAAAAGGTCGCAGACTATTTTCAACTCCAAGCCAATCAAAAATTCACCATTCCACCAAATAAAATGCCGAATTTTTACTCAAAGCCAATCAAAAATTCACCGTCTCATCAAATGAAAAAGCGCAATTTTACCCAAAGCCAATAAAAGATTCGCCATTCTACCAAATAAAATGCGTAATTTTTACCCAAAGCCAATCAAAAATTTTCCATCCCGACAAATGAAAATGCGGCGCAATCTTCCACGGGTGGAAATATTTCCAACCAGCCTTGCTACCGAAATACAATCCTGCCCCGCTTAAAAACATCCCAAAGCCTAAACCCACTCTGTCACGTGCATCATAAATAAGTAGGTCAAATTAATAGGAATCTACCATTTAATTACACTTATTTATCAACATTACCCCACTTTGAAAATAAAGATATGTCCAAAATTATACATCCACCAGGAATATCCTATTGACCAATCATAAAATTATCCAAATCAACTCCACATGCAGTGTTGATGTATACTACTAAGAAACCACGCCCTTATCGAGATAGGCACCCCATGCCTACTTTACCCAACCCGACCGGAGTTTTGTCTCTATCTGGCCTGATCGCTTTGGCCAATCTTTTATCTAAACTTTGAAGGGAACCCTCAACCTGGATCCCCATTCTGAGTAGCTGGAAATTACCCCACAAAGCTTTCCTTAACCCAAAGAACCGCCTTGGATGTATCTACCCAATCAAAAGTCAAGGAATCCAATCCTTTAAATATGACCTTGTAAAATTGAACTCTTAAAGCTTATACAACTCCTGCCCAACTACATTTATCTTCAATACTGGGTACCTCCCTATTGCAACCCTGCCTAGCTTAACTCAACACCAATTATCCCTTGGGTTACCAATACCTCAAAAAATCTATAGTGTACCCAGAAAAGCAATCAACCATCTGGGAACCCCTAACCTTGAGAGTGTCCCCATGCCATGTGGAAAGTTAGCCAACACAGCAGTAAATGGTACATCCAAGTCTATAATCACTATAGTAAATAGCTCCAAACCTGATCAGTATGAAGTGATCTCAAGAGCTCAAAGAGGAGAACTATATTCCCCTGGCCAATAACCATAGAATGAACAATAAGCCATGCAACTATAATATTAAAATTGTACCCTTGCTATGGTATACCTCCCATTTCCATTAAAATAACTATTCCACCTAAACCATTCCACAACCTCAAGTTAACAGTATGATTTTCTCAACAGTTATACTATATCTATTAAAATTCACCAACAACCAATGTCTTCTCTGGAAATTATCTCCTCAGCTAAACCTTGTACAGTTAGAAGCAGCCCAACTAAAAATGGAAGTTTTACATAAAGGCAGCTGACCAACTAACCTCTTCATATCAATACCAATAACCATGTACCCTCCCTGGGCACTTCTTGATATATACTACCCTATATCCACAATAGAAAGCTCCTTCAATTACATCTTGCATTCACTTTAAAAACTCAATCATCCCTTTCCCTCAAATGATAGCAGTAGTGGGCTTAATAATTTACCACATTGAACAACCTTCCCCAAACCTTGTGCCAGCAAATTATAGTATATTCTAAGGAACCCAATCCTGTTCTAACCCCCACTCAGGGTCCATAAACTTTAGGTCTACCCAGATAACCTACCTGCACACACCATGGCATGGTTAATCAGGGGCTTGTATAGAACCCTACCCCAGATAATCTTTTCAGTTCCACAAGGATGCCACTCCAAGAAAATCTGAAACCACTGTCCCCTCAATATGGACAGAGAGCTAACCATATCAGATGGGTATTGGGATCAGAGTTCTACTACATACTCCATATGCTACTACCTGTGGTTCAATGCCACTCTTGGAAAGTATTTGTCCTGCACTTGCCTGGTCTCAAGAGTGAAGGGCAGAAAGCCCTGACCTTATCAGGAAGGATCTAAACTGACATCTCTGCATGCTGAACCAGGAACATCTTGGCTCTAGGCAGGGAGGAGCTTGATAGACTTAACCAAACCTCATTCTAAAGAGATCTGTAGTACTTATAGTCACCCCTAACCAAGGATCAAAACCAACATTCCTTGGGATACAGGAAAGTAGAATATGGATCCTTGGAGACATCCCAGATCATAACTTCTAGCTGGTTGGCTTGAAGCCCAAAGGGCCTTTGAGTAATTTTATAAGGAAGGCTTTAAAATAAAAGGAAAATCAATCCCCAGCCACCTAACCTATCCTAGTTAAGCCCCAGATAACGCTCACAGATAAACTGTAACTGACCAGCCATCACTACCTGCCTTAACTTACCCAGGTGTATTTGATCCCGGCCCATCCACCTAAACTTACCTTGACCAGTCTCTCCACAACTCTTGAGGTTGAGGATCCTTGCTGGAAACTTTGACCAGATTCACCAATAGAGTCACCCTCTTCTCATGAAGTCCTCTGTTGCCATCCCTCCACTTGGCATGTATATCCACCCTATTATCTAATGTAGCATCAATCCTTTGATTTCATGGTTTGCTGCAGGTTTTTTTGTTGGAAGGGTTTTTTAAAAAGTTCTACTGTTGCAACTGGGTTTCCCTTCTTGCCTGCTAGTGTATCTTACAATACACAGAGGGCGCTCAATGAGTTGCCCCAGGACGTATATAACAGCATGGATCAATCCAAGGATGGTGTCAAATTGTGGGCACTATCTCCTAATCAGAAGCGTTGCCAATTAGACTGGCTGATCCCTGCGCAAGTTATTCCACACTACAAACCTTATGTCAACCCTGCCACCCCCTGTGGACCTGTGGCTTCTCTATATGGTATATTAATTACAGTATTCCACAATAAACTACATCTTATTCTATTCATTCTTGTCTTTTCTATTGGACCTTTGTCCTCCCCAGTCAAATACTGAACTATCATTGGTTCAGTTGCAACAGTGGTAGCGGCAGTAAGTTCATGACCAGCCTAAGAGAAAAATTCCCCCAAGAAAGGACAGAGTACCAGCTGCATGGCTACTCCCCACCAAGAAACCTTCCTTCCAATCCCTGGGGGGACATCCCTGAAGGGCCTGCTATCTACCAGGACCAGCTGGTACTTACAAGCGTGTACATTCACCCCCCCCTGGGGCAGCGCAACACAAGCGTCACCCTGGCTTGATTGGATCCCTCCCAACACATGTTAAATCTCCAGCTTGAGCCTTTTGCGGGTGGTGTAGAAGGAGCTGATATTGCTGGTTGGCTCCATTCCACAGAAACCTGCCTCTGTATCTGCCAGGTGCCTGGACCTATGTGGGTTGCCACCCCATCTGGGCGCCTTACCCAGCCTTCTGTAGTGTGAATATCAGCTGGGCAAGTCAAGGGCAGGAAGTCACTAGTTCAACATTTAGGGACGCCGCCAGATCCTGTTAATGTGGAACCTCTTCACCCATCATAGTAGGAACTCCCCTCCTGGCTATCAAGCAAACAGGATCCTCCCCAAATACCTTGCTGCCGTCCCAGAAGCTGTCACCAACAGACACACCATGGCGCTCACTCTTATTGTCAATGGGCTTAAGCCCCACATTTGCAAGTGGGTTCATGTAGTTTGTTGCACCTCTATTAATGACTGCTATAAGGCCATTGTGGAGGTCAATAACCAGGCTTCAATGGGGTTCCGCAGATCCAACAACACCCCCTCAGTCTTGTCCCGCACCTGGCAGTGCCCACAATCAGGTAGGCTGCCACCATTCCCGCCAACAAGAAAATGGAGTTAAGCATCCTGCAAAGGGGAACTCCAATTAGCGCAAATTGAGGGCCTGGGAAAAGCCTGGGGGTTGTAGATATGAGAGGTTCTGCAGCCCTGCTTGATTCCCAATCTCTCCTGGCCAAAAATCTTGGCAACTATAACCTGCACAAGGTTGAGACCCTAGACGTATTCCAAGTCCACTGTGACAATCCATCCTCCAAGTCAGTCAATCTTATAATAGAATCACCCACTTGGCCTACCCCTTTGGTTTCTTGGGAACACCCACAAGCTTTTGGTAGGCACTGGGGACAATCACCCATAAGACAGTACTCTTCTCTGTGAGAATGGGGAGCATCCAGGCTAAGCTCTCTGGGCCAATCATGGCAGGGCTCAGCCATAGCCTTATTGCTGACCTCAACTGGCTCCAAAACAACCACCCATATATTGACTGAGATACCTCTGTAATCACCCTCAACAGAAATGGGGTGGGCTTCCAGATCTATCCCGTCAAAATGAGCAAGTTGCTGCACAATACTGTTTTTGTCAGAATAACAGGAACAGGCTCATACAATTTCAAGAGGGAAACTAGACTTCTGCAATGCTCATTCAAAGTTATCTGTGCAGAATCACCTGCAGCACTCCCCTTGACCACACCACCAACACCAACACTTGCCGCTCTCCTCAAGGAGTATAAGGAAGTTTTCAGTGAAACACTAGGACAACTACCCCCTTACCAGGAGATCCAGCACGCTGTTCAGTTAAAAGGATTGCTGCCCAAAGCACACCCCCTCTATATTCTTGGCACCAAAGGAAGACAAAACCCTCTGTCAGCACCTCATAAACACACTTGATAAGGGCTTCATACACCCCTCCCTCTTGCCATACAGGGCTGCAATCTTCTTTGTAGCCAAGAAAAATGGGTCCCTTTGACTGATAACCAACTACCATGCTCTAAACAAGGTGAATGTCAATAACAAATACCCATGTTGTTGATTGACAACCTGTTTGACACACTTGTGGGTGCAAAAGTCTTTAGTAAGATTGATTTTACTGCGGGGTACAACCAGGTCCACATTGCGTCAGGGGATGAGGCAAAAACTGCCTTCCGCACACACTACAGGTTGTTTGAGTGTTGTGTCATGAACTTTGAAATAACCAACTTTCCTCCATCTTTGCCATGTTGATGAACAAAGCATTTGAGGATCTGATTGGGAAGTGTGTTGTTGTTAACCTTGATGACATTATTGTCTTCAGTCAAGATCAAACCACACATCTCCAATATCTCTATGCTGTCCTTGACACCCTTTGTAAGAACCAGCTGAAGGCCAAGCCTTCCAAATGCGAATTTCTCAGGTCAGAGCTCCTATCTCTTGGGCACACCATCTCTTCTCAGGGAATAAATCCTGAACCTACCAAAATTAAGGCAATCAACAGTATGCCACCCCCCACCAATGTGGGCCAGGTGTGTACATTCTTGGACATGGTTACCTACGTGCACAAGTTTATTCCCAAATGTGGAGAACTAACTGCACCTCTCACTGAGCTCTTAAATACCAAACAACGCTTCCATTGGACCCCTGCCATAGATCAAGCCTTCAAAACGTTGAAGCAAAAACTTACACCTGTACCTGTATTACAGTTCCCCAATTAGAACTGCCAGTAAAAACTTAAGTCTGATGCCTCTGACAGAGTTATAAGGGGTGTGCTACAGGTGAAAACTGAAAAAGGTGTCTTCCTCCTTGTGGCCTATAAATACAGGAAGCTCACCAACTCAGAGCAATGTTACCCCATACATGACAAAGAGTTAGAGGCAATTGTGCACTGGGTCAATAAATGGTGTTGTTACCCGGAAGGAGCCACCTTTCCACCCCGTGTTCTGACAGATCACAAGTTGCTTCAGTACTTCAACACACAGTCCCATTAGACACAACTTCAGGCAGGCTGGGTCAAACTACTGTCTCCCTACCAATTACACATCAAATACAAGCCCAGAAAGAAACTTGTCACTGCTGACGCCCTTTCCAGACTGTATGTAGTGTCCATCATGGGAGATGATAGCTTAGACCCAGACTAGCCCATGCTTTATCTATGTCCTGAAGCCACTTATTACAAAGGTCTTAATTCCGTGATTATTTGCAAGCTGAAGGACAACAAGAGTTGATTCACCACTAATGCTAGCAACGTCTTCTGCCAGGCAGAGACAGGTGAGAAGATACCTTATTTTCCCACCACACAGCAAGGGGATGTCATACTACACTACTACTGCACCTTGGGTCATACCATAGGATGTAATTTCTTTGAAATCATGAAGTGTAAGGTTTGGTGGCCCCATATGTGCCAGGACATCTTGGTTCTCCTTATGACATGTGTATTGTGCAAAAAGACACATCTAAACCTGCACCTCCCAAATTGGTGCTACCTATCAAGGCCATGGAACCTTTAAAACAGTGGGCCCTCAACATTATAGGACCCCTCCCCATAGACAGGATAAGCAAGAAATACATCATTGCAACCATTAACAACTTCACTTGTTGGCCAGTGGCCTGGGCAACAACTAACCACACCACCACCACCATCACCTGTTTCATTGGCAAGGAAATTGTGACCCGCTTTGGGCGGCCCAAACGTCTCATCACAGATGGTGGCCCCAAACTTGTTGGACAGGTCATGAAGGCAAACTGCGCCAAGAATACCCTCCAACAGATAGTCACAAATCCCTATCATCCTCAAGACAATGGACGTGTGGAGCGTCTAAATGGTTCACTGGTACAACTGATTTCCAAGCTCTCACAAGAGCACCCAAATACTGCCTGGACTGAACATTTCCCCACTGCTCTACTTATCCTACGGGCCAGGATCAACCGGGGTACAGGTTTCAGCCCCAGTGCCTTGGCCTTTGGGACGCCCAATGGGTTGGCAGGAGTAGAACAAGAGAAACTAAAATTCACAGTATCCATGAAACCCCTCTTGTTGCCTACCCCTTCTCTAAGCCAGTGGCGCGCTAAAGCCCAAGAAATCAAACAAAAATAGATTGAGGGAGGGACAAAGCACATTGAAGCCAGATATGCTATAGATGACCCTGTTTACACCCTCAACCCCAATTTGGCAAAGTTAGAACCCAACCACTTGGGACCCTTCAAGATATCTGCAGTCTATGACAACCACACCTATCAATTTGAAGATGCCCAAGGAAACACCAAAAAGCTTCACCACAATTGCTTGCGCCCCTGCTGCGCCACCCTCACACAAAAGTTGTTTAAGCAGACCTTTCCAGATCTCCTGCAAACTCCGATCCTGGTGTCTGACAACAAGCAGGGGGCAAGGGGGATGTTGCAACCAAGTTTCCAGACTTGCCTGCCAATGTATCTCACAATACACAGGGGGTGCTTGATGAGTTACCCCAGGTCATATCTAATGGCATGGATCAATCTAATGGTGGTGTCAAATTTCAGGCACTTTCTCCTAATTAGGATTGTTTCCAATTCAACTCACTGATCCCCTTGCAAGTTATTTCACAGTCCAAACCTTATGTCAAACCTGCCACCCCCTGTGAACCTGTGGCTTCTCTATATGGTATATTAATACAGTATTCCTCAATAAACCACATCTTATTTATTCATTCTTGTCCTTTCTATTGGACTGTTGTCTTACCCAATCAAATACTGAACTATCATTGGCTCAGTTACAACACTACAGCTTTTTCAATAAGTTTCAATCATATTTCTTATTACCTTGTGCTGATTTACCTTTCTTTACAAAGATTTTTGCCTATATAACTCAAAGTTGGTTTCCACCTCTGCCAATCATTCACCAAGGAATGTCTTTGCCAATTCAAGATCTCTCTAGGAGTCTTCCGGGAAGTTTTTGGGGATCTACTTCCGTAATGTGGCACTCTCCACTATTTCCATGCCAGCTTTTGCCTTAATAAAAACATATAGAATAAGCACAATAAAGCTTTAAAATATTTTGGGGAAAGCAATAATGAGAAAACCAGATATCTGCATTTGTTATATAAGTTCCATTTATATACCATTTGGGTTATGCTTTGATGAAACCCCATCCAGTTCTGTTTTCACCTAGACTCCTGACATTTGACCTATGACCTAACTGGGTCATCCAATCAAGATCTTTACCAATCAGATCTTCATATCCTTAGCCTAAAAAGATATGCCCTGGTACATCCCAGAATCACCTGATTCACTTTTTGGGTATGTACCTTTATGGCTTGAAGAATTCCATACTCTGGTACCAGCACCCCAAGGAATAATCCTATTTCTGATCCAAGATTCTTTTGTTCTACTGGAAACCAGCTGATTAACCCTGGATACCTAGACATTGTTGTCTCCATTCAGTAGTTTCTGCACTGATAGCTCCATTGCTCTTAGTACTACTGCAAGGTTCAATATCAACTCTGTGCCACTGTCTTTTTCTCCCTGCATCTAACATTGAACGTCAAGTTGAAACCCTCAAACCATTCCTGCTCCATGGTTAAATCCTTGTTAACTGTATTCCTGGGATTTCATCAATTTATCTTCCTGGCTAAATACTAGATTTACACAAAACCTAGTCTCAGAGATTCAATCCACCAACCCTGCTGTAATCTTGTTAATTAGTGCAGGCTAATCAACCTAAGGGATCCTATTGCTTAACTGTGCTGTTTTAGCAAAGTTATAAGGAGAAAATATGTAGGTACTAGATAACTATCTTTATTGAGACATTAAAATTATATAGTGTGAGTGAATCATGAATAGTAGGAACATGATTGTGATGATCAATTAGTTGGATAGTTAGGGGGTGGCTGATCTAGATATTTAGTCAAGTGCTGAATAAAGTTATCCATCTTTAGTTATTGCCATTTACTCATGTTGCTATTTCTGGAAATTCAAGTTGACTTCCACATTTGGATACAGGTCACTGGGAAGTTGTATTGCAGGTTGCAAACCTGCTTAGTTGGAGCCTTGCTAGTGGGTCAACCCTGCTGTTTCAACACCCCTCAGCTGAAGGTCAGCCTTTTCTGGAGTAAGGTCATCTGGGAGGCTATCAGGAGCTCAGGCGTTTTACTGGATTAGTTGCTGTTTGGTTGTGGGTATGCTGGTCTCACATTGTTTCTGCTCGGCCTTACAGGGGCATAACAGCAACTGTAGTAAAATAGACTCCTTGGTGATTAAATCCCTGGTGATTGACTCCCTGGTAGTTGACACTATAGTAAATATGAGAATTGAGCTTTTTGCCTGATCAACAACTGGAAGTTGACAGTTTTTTAATTAACAGATCTTGATGTACTGAAAACTTTTAAAATAAAAAATACACTATACAACTATTATATACTAAAGTGACTCCAGAGATTTCAAAAATGCAATAAAACCATACCTTAATTAATAAGAATTAGGAGAAATTAAGCAGTCATTTATAATTTTACTATGTTAATTACACTCTTCATTATAAATATTTTTGATTACCATAAAAATTAAAATTCCAATGAGACAAAAATAAACATAAACACGATTTTATAATTTACAAAAAATATAAAGAAATAAATATATTTATTTGATATACTTTATATAAGCACAACTGTGAATATCTTATGTTTTACTAGTAAATTAATAAAAATTAAGATATTTCATTACCTTTCAACTAAATCTATTCATCACAAAATTACCATATATACATAAAAATATCAGTACCATCTAGTTAAATCAAAAAATAGAAAATTAAAGCTAAAAACTAAATGATCAAAACTAAAAGTAAAAATTAAAGCTAAAAAGTTAAAAGTTAAAAGTAAAAATCATACAAGCAAGTTTACTCCTCCCCTTTTTGCTCCTTTTCATTTTAGCTCCTTCCAAGAGGGCAGTTGCAATGAAATCAGGCTGCTGCTTGATCTCTGAAGCCTTGTATTTATGCTTGGACACATTCTGAATGGCCTTGGTGAAGAGAGAGGACTTTGTGGAGGGCTTGATGGGGGGACACAGTAGGCTAGATCCCTGAGCTTGTAGTGATCTTTTCCTGCTTGTGCTGGAGGAGGGAAAAGAACTTATTAAACTTTGGGTGGATCCCATAGTTAGCCTTAAGATGCTTATGGTAAGCCTCAAGAGCCAAAGTTGTCTTCAAATTACTATTCACTGTAGCCTGGTACACATTACAGCTGGCCTTGTCTTGGGCCTTACTTCACCTCTGAGTGATGACCTTCTCAATCTACTGGGGCTCAAAATAAACAAGGAAAGACTTGAACTATGGATGCTTTGCTATTTAGGGATCTTTTGAGAGAACCTCAAGCCCCTGTGCAGTGTGCTCTTGCTTTTGATGAGGAGTGCCTTTTGGGGAAGCTTCGAATATGGAAATGAGAGAGAAGAGAAGTATATTTTATTGAATAATACTTTAGGTTTATATAGCTTTAGTTGTGGCAGAGATTTAGTTGGATAAAACCTAGGGGTTGGTCATGTGCAAGATGGGTTTAAATCACTGGATACTTGGACTTTCAGGTGATATTGATTGGTTGCCATTTCTAGTATGTCAAGCTGTATATTGGGAGGGCACAAAATTGGGCAATGACTGGATGTTAAGTGAGTTGGTGGTAGCCAGAATACTTGTACATCCAGATCCTCAACACCCCCTCTTAAGGAGTTACTCTGGTACATCAGGAGGGGTCTTTGTCTTAACGGCTGCTGCCTGATGCTCCTAGAGCTGTTTGCTAGTTGGTACCAGCTGGGTTGAGTGTTCTCCTTTGCTAAGGCAGAGGCAAGTTATGTGGTATTTCTTGATGACAGGGTCTTTGGCACCTTGGAATTTCACTAGATAGGTGTTCCTGTCTGATCTGTACTTGATAATACTTCCTGGTTCCATGTGTATTGAGTCTAGTTTCTTTCTGTTTCCAGCTAGAACCCAGACAGGGGAGTTGTTGGGAAGTGGTTCCTCTGTAGAGGTTATCTTTTGTGTTTTGAGCCTTTTTATTTCTGCTATTTTAGCTTTGAGGCGTATGTGTTGTAGATTTGGTACTTGATCTACTGTGGGGGGTTTCCCTGGGGGTATCTTTATGTATGGCTGATTATTACAGTTAACTATATCTGGTTTGTATCCGTATGTTAGTTCCAACAGTTAGTAGCCTGTCCCTTGATTGGTATGGACCCAGGGATACTAGTAATGCATGTTTCATGTATAGTGGCCATGTGTCTTTGGCTTTGCCATCCATTATTTCCTTGAGGGTTCTGATCAGGCTGCCGTTTAGGTGTTCAACTCTGCTGTTGGCCTGTGGCCTTTAGGGCAAGGTTATAGAATGTTTGATGTTTTTAAATTTTGAATTGTTGTTTACTACATGACCTGATAGCTCTGTTGCTCCAACAGTTATGATGTAGTCCAGAGTGCTGTAGTTGGCTATGATTGCTTTGTTAATGAATTGGTTTATTGTTTCTGCTTTATGGTCCTTTGTTGCCCAGCAGATGGGCCAGCATGTAGAAAAGTCAATGGCTAAAATTAAGAAACGTTGGTTTGTCTTTGTTTCTGGGAAGGGATTCACTTTGTCTAGTCCCCAAACCTTGAATTGTTTAGGGTACTGGTACTGGGTTGACTGTTGGCTGGGGAGCCTTTGTGCTGGTGTATTTTTTGCACACTGTGCACTTTTTCAGAACATCAAGTATATAATGTTTGAGGTTGGGCCACCATAATATCTCTTTTAATGTGAGGTATAGGTTTTTAGCCTTTTTATGATCTAGTAGGCAGTGATGTCTTAATATGGTGTCAACTCTTTGTGTGAGTGGGATGTACGGTACATGTTTGTTGTTAATTAGTTGGTATACAGTGCCATTTGATACATGGAAGTAGTTTTTGTTTCTTACTAATGTATTGTGGGCCAGTTGATGTGTTGAGGGGTCTTTCCCTTTGATTTTATACTTAGTATTTTATAGGTTTGGCCAGTCAGGGTCCAGGTGGTCTGGGTGATCCTCTCTAGGCTGACATAGTCAAGAGAGAGCATCAGCCATGACCAGCTCTGCCCCATTTTTGTATTGGATATCCAAGTTAAGATGCTCCAGCAGGGACATCCATTTGGCTTGCTGCCGTGCAAATGCATTCTGAGTTTTGAAAGTAAATTAATGATTTATGGTCAGTTAGTACTCAGACGTTTAAATGTCCTTCTAGATAACATCTCCATTTCTTGCATATGTGATATATTGCTAGCAATTTCTATTTGTGTATTGGGTACCTCTGCTCAGTGTTGGTTAGTTTTCTGCTTTCATAACATACTGGCAGGAAGTCTTGCTGCCCTGGCTGGCAGATGCGCAGGACTACGCCAATGGCAGTGTCACTGGCATCTGACTTGAGCTTGTAGCACCTGTTGTTATTAGGGTATTGCAGGATTGGTGCTTCAATCAAATCTTGTTTTAATAGTTGTAAATTCTTGTTGCATTCTGGTGTCCAGATGAAATTATTTTTGGCATTACCCTTGGTCAAGTCATTGATTGGTGTGGTAAGTTTTCTGCAGTCTTTGATGTATTTCCTTAGCTAAGCTATCATACCAAGAAAGCATCTAAGTTGTTTAACAGAGGTGGGGTGTTGCATGTTATTTATGACTTACATTTTGTCTGGGATCTTCTTTGATGCCACCATCAGAGACAATGTGGCCCAAGAACAGGAGTTCCTTTTCCATAAATTGGCTCTTACTTGGTTTTGCGTGAAGTTTGTGCTTTGAAAGTCAATTGAGTGTCTTGTAGACATGTGTGAGGTGTTCCTCTTTTGTTTTTGAGAATATGGTGATATTGTTCAAGGTAGCATAATGTATTTGAGAGACCATTTAGTGTTTGGTTCATCATAGTGACAAATGTTGTGGGAGCGTTGGTCATCCCAAAGTTCATTTATTCAAGTTGCCCAGACATTTCTAACTGATACAACGAGCCCATAGGGCCATAAAGGAATGATCAAAAGTCTTCTATACACTAATAAAAAAGAAAAGGAAGAGGGGCCAAGGAAACCTGCAGGGTAGGAGAAAAACCTTTGGTGAAGGAGGAAGGTGTGAAGGAAAGAGTGCTTTGAGCTATATATCCCACGCTGGGGGTAATATAACTTTTAGCACTTTTGGATGGTGGGTGCCATCAGTCCAGATTGAATTGTTAATGATCCCAGAAAACCAGGCCAGATAAAATTTGGGCCTTTGGCCTGCATTTTTCTGTTTCTTGATTACATCTGTTGTGTGGCCAGTGGTAGGCGTGTGGTTTGGGAGGGACAGAGATTTTTGGGTTAGAACCCCTTTTTGGGCCCTAATTATAAAAACTGTGAGTTGAAACTTGGCAGAAGGTCCAGTTGAAATGTGCTGATCTGGAACAATCCAGGCAGAAATTCCTTTAGGCTGGCTGGCTGCGTTTTTTTGTTGAGCAGCCTGATACACATTTAGTGTGGATAAATCTGTGTGCAGCTAAGGTTTTAGGGACAATGCCTAGGGTTAGCACCCCCAAAAAATGGTGGGGCAATCTCTAGGGTCTGGTGCATTGTGGAGTAGTAGATCAAAGGGCTAGTAACCAATCCAAATTAATCCGGGCCATTAGCCTCTTGGGCCATCTGCCTGGATTTTTTTTGTTGGAGGGTCTGAGCCTGTTACAGGATAGTTCAATTATGTTTGTGGCTAAATTGGGGTGCAGGATTTCAAGGCTGTGCCATCAGTGCAACTGGTAGATCACACGTGAGTACCTATCTGCAGAAAATGTGGCTTTCACATTTTGTGTTAATTGCTGGGCCACATTTTTTAAAATTGCTGGCCTGCCTTGGACTGTATGGTTTTATGTGGTAAAGATATAAAAAGGTCTGATGTTGGAATGTGTTGTTACATGGGAGCAAATAAGGGGCATCTTATGTGGGCTGTGCTTATCCAGAAACTGTGGTCCTTTGGCCTGGGGTTTTTTGTTACCCAATACTTTCATGCTTAACTGCTGCTATGGTGAACTCTATTAATCCAGATGCAGCTCCTTATGGTCCATTTTTATCTGGGAGAATCAAGGCCATAAATTGGCCTTGCTCAAAGCAGTTATTGGCACATCTGGGCTAATTGGTACTGCTTTGAGGTTGCAGAAAACCTATTCATGCCTTGGACTAGGGCCAGAAGTCCTGCAGAAGAGTTTGTCCCATTGGTGGGTTCCATCAGCCACTATACATTAGTGACCCCACCAGAAGTAGGGCCACTGCTATCATTAGCTGCTCCATTTTTGGATTTTTTGGGTGCCCTGGACTGTTTGGGATCCCCTGCTGTGTAAGGGGATAGCTTAGTTACTGAAGCAAGTTTGGTTTGGACCTTGTATCTTGGTCTTCTGTTATCCTATGCAGAAGGGACCTGCTCCTGATTGGGTCTATCCTGGGTTTGGGCCTGCAGCAAGTTCCCTTGGGCCACCGCATTGTGGTGACTGTCCAATAAAGCTTGGGCCAGGTTGGCCATTAATTCCTGGGTTTGAGCCTGCTGAAAATTCTGCTTGAGCCACCACATTGTGGTGACTATCCTTTAAAACTTGGGCCAGGTTGGCCATTAATTCCTGCACTGCCAGTTCTTTAATTTCCATTGGTTCATCAACCACATTGTCATGAACTTCCTAGGTCTCATGTGCAGGCGTTTGCATGGGTTAAGGTGCCTCTTCTTGGGCACATTCTGTCTCCTTGATTGGTTGAGGCTGAGACAAATTTTGAGCCTTAGCATGAGCCTTTTTCTGGTGGGATGTGATTGGTTTTAAAACTGCATACTCAGCCACAGTGCCCCAGGTCAAGGCTACAAGAGCATTGGATTTAGATCTAGTTGGTTCACTATTCTGGTGCTTCTTGGGGGTGTCTTGTTCTGCGGCACGGACTCCTGCTATGGTTGTAGGGCAAAGGGCCTCTCTGTGGCCAAGGGCTGAGCACAGCGCACAGATGAGCGGAGTTTTCTCTGAGAATACCTTGAACTCGCTACTAAGGGCGCCATCCTTCTTGAGAATGGTTGCACAACAGGGAATGAATGCCAAGCTGTCATCTGCAAAGGGTTTGATTATGACCATGGCTTTTGGTGTGGTCAGGTGGCCCATGTAAGGATTCTTGAGCAGTTCAAACTGCGCTATTTCTCCATACTTGGCCAGCCCTTCCTTGAGCTGGGATTCAACCTCCCCTCTGGGAATGTCTAATGGCAAGGCCTCAAAAGACATAAAGAGGGTGGTATCTTGATTGAACCGGGTGCGGGTGGTTGGTAGGACTTTCTGGGTTTTCTTACCCTTGGGGTCAGTGATCTCAAGAGTGAAGATTTCCTCAGCTGCCTGATCAGCATCTGCTTTACAGATGAAGCCAAGGTCAAAGAAGTCTTTCATTGGGCTTTGGTGAAGTGACACAGCTTTGGGATATGCTGTGGCAACTGCTTTTGCTGCCTCCTGGAACTGAGTAGGGTCACCTCCAAAGTTGACTCTAATCCCATGGGGTACAGGGGACTTGGGGAGGGCTCTGGTAATGTCTTGAAACCAGCGTTAAGAGGTCACAAACTTCATCCATCCTTCTGATGGAACGAATGATCCCTTCTTTGTTGGTTCTTTTAGGGCTCACCAGCTGTCCCTTGACAGGGCGTTTCTGGCCCTGGACCACCTTGGCCCAGGATCTAGTGTTGTTGTTGGTCATACCTTTCTTCTTAATAAAAGCCTTGTTTAAACTCAGATTATCATGCACTTATCACTTGTTTTCAAATTCTTAATTCCAAAAAGTGGGATTGAGCTGATAAAGAAAGGTGTCATCCTAAAGTTCATTACTCTACATTTAAAGGATCCAAATTGTGTACGGATTGCAGTCTTTTATATGTCCTTTTTCTTTACTTTGACTTGGCTATAACCTGAAGTGAGGTCAATTTTGGAGAAAAATTTGGGTCCTGAGAGTCTTGCAAACAGATCCTCTATGAGTGGAAGGGGATATTTATTCTTTATTGTGCTTGCATTAAGTGATCTGTATTCAGTTACTAGACAAAGAGTGCCTTCCATTTTCTTTACGAAAAACACTGCTGCCCCCCACAGGGATTCAGACAGGCAAATGAATCCTTTTGCTAGATTGTCCTCAATGTGTGCTTTGAGGGTTTGGGTCTCCATGGAGAGAGAGTCTGTAGAGGGGTGCAGGTTTAGGCATGGTTTTACATAGGTTGATGCCATATTTGACCTCCTGTTTGGGGGAAAACTATGTGAGCTCTTCCTTGAATACATGAGTGTATTCATTTAGTAGTGCCGCAAGTTCTGGGCATTAGATCTTGGTTGTTTGCATATTATTGAATCCGGTGTACCTCATTATGTGGAGGGTACTATCTTTAGTTAGACGTTCTGAGTCGCCTTGGTTTATGAACTAGACAAATAATGTGTCTCTTATAATGAAGTTATTGGGTTCTTTGAGGATGCTAAAATTGACTCTGTTGTGTTTGATGGTCATGGTTTTTGTTTTCCAACATACGCTGGGGTTCACTCAGGTCAACCAATCCATGCCTGCTACAATGTCATAGTTTATGTTGTTCATTACAAGTCCTTTTATGGACGTTTTTATGCCTTGGAGGTCAATTCTGAAGGGAGTTGTTTTTGCCTTTGAGTAGAACCATTGATTTGTCTGCCATTCTGTTATATTTGAAGTTAGTATTTGACAACTGGTGTTTTGTACTTGGTTACAAATGGTTTGCTTACCATAGGTATTCTGGGCACCAGAGTCAAATGAAATTTTTGTGTATGTAATTTAAAAGTGCATGGGTAGACAAGAAGTTGTGAGCAACCTTTAATCTTTATGTTCATAAAAATGGAGGATTGCGGGACACATAGGATGTAAGCAGCAAAGCTTGTGCCTTGGTACAGTTTCTTGTCAAGTTGGGGGGAGACAGGAGGAACTTAAGCCTATTCCCCCTCCTCTTTTCCCTGTTCCTCTGTTTTGAGACCTTTGAGGTCAGAGAATATGGGGTCAGATTCATAGAGTGTTGCTATCTCAGCATTGTTTACTTTGGCGGTGTCCTCCTTTTTGGGACAGGGAAGGTTTTGCACTTTGGCTGTAATTGCCATTGTTGCGATTGGAGTTGCCGTTGCTATGATTGATGTTTTGGCGTTTATTGCCACTGGAGTCTTCTCTGCTGTTCCTGTTTGAGGAGCAATTTCTGTTGTGTGCAGCATATTCCATGTTTGTGTGTTTTTCCGCATGCTTGGCTTCTGCAATGAGTGCGGGTATGAAGGTGTTGGCCTCTGGGAAGATGAGGGCAGCAACAGAGGGTTTCATTCTGTTGATGCATGAGGCTCTGGTATGTACATTGTCAGCTTGCACTGCACTTTGGATTTTGTAATATACTTCCTTAAATTCATTGGCGTAAGCTGCAATAGTGGTCTTCTGAGGAAGATCACTGAGCTGTATCACAATGTCTTGGAGGGATTTAGGTGACAAAGAAATTTTGTGTGATAGTCCGCTTTGAACTCTTCCCAGCTTGCCAAGCTGGTTGTCAGTTCATGAGCCAACAGAGGTGGCAAACCAGTTAGCTGTGGCCTTGTACAGGCGCTTGCTTGCTTCCTGGACCCGTTTTTTGTGGGGAATGAGGCTGGCACAGAGTTTAGCGGGCTGAGTGGTCTAGCCAGTTGATGATGTTTCCTTTGTTTTTACCAAAGAACCTTTTTGATACCAATGTATTTGGTGTTGGTAACTTCACCTGTGATAGGTGATTGTATGTTTGTTTGTGGTTGAAGAGAGCAACTGTATTGAATTATCTTGGTGCATGCTTTGTGCATGACCAGTCCATTCAAATATGGTGCATCAACTAGGTATATATTTTTCAGTGTTGTGGGCACAGAAGGACGTTTTTCAGGTCTCCTGGGATGTGGCCTGGTTGAGTACGTGAGCAAAGGTGGGCATGTTTTGGTCAGTTATTTTCTCTTTCATGGGCGTGATCAAAAACCTGTAGCTGCTAACAGTGATAAGGAGCACCTTTTGGGGAAGCTTCAAATATGGAAATAGGAGAGAAGAGAAGGATATTTTATTTAATAATACTTTAGGCTTATATAGCTTTAGCTGTGGCAGAGATTTAGTTGGATCAAACCTAAGGGTTGGTCATGTGCAGGATGGGTTTGAGTCACTGGATACTTGGACAGTCAGGTGATATTGTCTTGGTTGCCATTTCTGGTAAGTCAAACTGTATATTGGGAGGGCACCAAATTCAGGCAATTAATGGATGTTAAGTGAGTTAGCAGTAGCCAGAACACTTTCACATCCAGATCCTTGACACTTTAAAAAAGCCAAGGTGCTAAATTGTGCCTGCACAAATTTGCAGGTGTCCAAAGTGTCTCTCTGGCTCAATCTACTAAGCTCAGCATGGGCCTGAACATTTTGAGAAACTGCTTAGTGGTAGTGGAAGTGACACCCCTGCACCTCCCTGCTGAAACAGCTGCTCAAATGCATTGAACTGAGCAGGCTCAAATTCCATAATGCATATGTGAGGCCCCAGAGCTCTCAGCCTTACCTTTTCCTCCAAGTCCAGGGTTGCCTGGTCTTTGTCAGCATCAGTAGGGTTGGTGCAGGTGTGGGGAGGGGTCTTCTTGGCATTATCATTGGGGGTAGAATGGAAAGCCTTTGGCAGAGGAATAGAGAAAGAGCAGGTGTAGATGGCCTTTGTAACCCCAGAAAGAAGAAAGAACACGAATTGTAATCACCCAGATGTCAATCTGGGCATGGATCATCCAGAGCTGCTTGATACATCTGGGGGCAAGTGGCAAAGGAACCATCAACTAGCCAGGTTAAAGCTCTTTTCAACTCCATCAGGCTCTGCTTAGTTGCATAGCAGATAATCTGGTCCTTGGAACCTGACCCATCATTGTTCAGGAGGAAGCTCTCCTCACTTAGAAGCTGCTTGAGCTCATGGGTGAGAATAAGCTCCAAGAGGATGTCAGAGGCCTTAGGGGGGAGATTGACAGCAATTCGCTTGCTACTAATGAATTTAACCAACTGCTCCTGAGTTGGCACCAACTTGAGATTGTTGGGCTGATGGTGTTGAAGGGCCTTGATGGCAAAATGGGAAGCACATATGTTTGCAGAGGTGGGAGTGACTTACACAAGACACCTCTTGAGCGTCCTTGAGAGTTTGTGATTAAGAGGCTCACAGGTGTACTCTTCCCTTTTTAGTTATGACCTGTTCTCAGCCCTTGGTGTTCAGGTGGGCCCCAATAGTCTTATCCTCACAAACAATGTTCTTGCACTTGTTTTGGCGCTTTTGGTTGTTACAATTGAAAATTTAATTATCAGCAACATAGTCAGGGCCGCCCTTCACAGACATGATGGGGAGGTAGCAGGGGAAGAGCTTGGGAATTTTTGAACTCCCCATCCACATTACAGATGTTGTAGATGGCCAGTGGATCTTGAGACATGTGACCAGAAGCTTTAAACTTCTTGGAGTATTCCAACAGCTCATCTTGGGGTCCAGATGAAGGAAGGGGAGAAGGGCCACCAGGGGGGAGGGGTTCTTTGAGGCCTGCTTAGAAGCCTCCTTTTCTTACCAGAAGAAGAGGTGGACTCCTTGGCAGCCTTTGCCTTCTTGGTACGGCACTCCTTTGTGGGCTCAGATTTGGCCTATGATTGGTAATAGGAGTGGTTAGTAAGATCACCATCAGATTTATTGGGGGAGGAATATTTGGGGGAAGGTGAAGGGGAAGTGAAAGATGAGGGTGGAAGGGAGGAAAAGTGAGAGGAGAGTGTGGGAGGAGATGGGGTTAGAGACTTTGCCTTTGCAGGCTTCTTGGCACACTTGGGAGTGGAGGCAGTTTCTTTGGAGCCCTTGGAGGCTTGGCTCTTGGGCTGTTCTTATTTGATCTTGTCTATAAGAAAAGTTTAGCTTTGTAAATAAAACAGTTTGAAAGATATGAAACACAGAGGTAAAGCAAAGTAAAAGATAAATAAAAAGTATGCAAATAAAGTTTTATTTATCAAGAAAAAAAAAATAGTAAATAGAAGCAAAATAGAAGCTCAAAGTATAGATATAAAGGTTAAAACATAGAAAATAAGTGAATTTATGATGAAGCATCAAAGATGTTAGGTTCAGCATATCATCTAAGTGCTAAATCAGTGTTTAAGTACAATTGAAATCAAAAAATATATAAAAATTCTATGGAGAGTATCAGGTGAAAGTAGTAGATTATAATTGCAAAAAATAAAAAATATTATGTGTAATTTTTTTATTGGGAGTTGAAAAATCAAAACATAGTAAAGTGTCAAGTTTAGCACTGTCAATCAGCTTTGAAAAGCTAAATTCTCACTGTTGAGTATGCCAGAGTTGAGCAGAAAAATCAAATTTACTATGTTTTTTACATATAAAACTTGCTTAAAGTTAAAACAGGTTTAAAAGTTAACCCAAAAGCAAGGCAGTTTCATATGCTCAAAAATAAAAAAATACAACATAAGTTAAAAAAATAAATGAGTAGGAAGGCGTTTAGCAAAGTGATAATATTTTGCTATGAGGAGCTGAGAGTGAACTTTTTACCATAGTGTTTGTTAAAACATTAAGAAGCTCTCTGTAGTAATCCCAAAGTTAAAGTGATGAGTGGATGGGTGTCAAGTGGCGCTCATAGTGTGTCAATTATTAATTTAGCCTTAATTCCAAGCCTTTGATTAGTTAAATCCAAAACCAATCAGGTGGCAAGTGGATAGAGTCAAACAGAGGGGGAGTTGAGTTTCCATTTTTTATAAAGTAAGTATGTAATCTCTTAATAAATTGGGCTTAATTTATGTGGCACTACTTAATCCACAAACCCAGAAATTACATAATGTAAAACAAGTGGGGTATTTAATTAATGTTTAAACCACTAAATCCAGTATAGTGGTGCTTGGGAGCTTAATCAACAACTATGAGCACTAATAATTAAAATTTTAATAGTAAATAATAAAATTTATTTTGTGCATAAGTGTTTTATCATTAAAATTAGGATTTGGCTTAAAAAGTGTCAAATTAGCCACTTTTTCTTTTAGAGTGTTGAAAACAAGTGATTTTAATTTTCATTAGTAAATTTACTTATAAATGTCCCTTAAATTAGTATTTTAGCTAACTGAAATATTAAACAGAGTTGATTTTGAGTAAATTTAACCTTGGTTTTTGGTTTTGAACCCCTAAATTACTAGTAAAAATTAGCTTAAAATTGGTTAAGCCAAAAATGCTATTAGATTCACATATGCAGAAGTCAACTTCACCACAGTTGCTGTTTAACTTTAGTATGATGGTGGGGATTACTTTTCTGGCTGCAGCTTTGCTTTTTCTGTATTTATTACCCTTACTTCATCCCCAACTTTGTGCCTAGCTTGGATAGGGACAAAAATATTTTGTAACCGTTTTTCTCCGTCTCCACTTGGTCACTGTTGGCTTGTAGTACTTGGGGTGCTGAACAAGGAGGAACTTTGTTCAGTTTTCAAATTTGGTCCCATAAGGGCTTGGATGATGTTTAGTTGTGTACCATATACAAGCTTGAAGGGGCTCTTGCTGGTGGATCTGTTCACCTGAGTGCTACATACAATGAGTGCACTTTCTAGTTATTTGTCCCAGTCCTCAGGTCTCAGGTCTCCCAGTAGTGAGTTTGACAAGGGCTTGCACTAATCTGCTGTTTAGCTGCTCAACTCTACATTGTCCTGAGGGTGAGTATGGCGTGGTTACTGTTTGTCTAACCCTGTTTCTTGTGAGGTAAACGTTGGTGCTTTCTGAGGTCAATTCCTTGCCTTAATCTGTGATCAATAGTTATGAATTTCCAAACTTACTGATGATTTATTTGCCAATAAACCAACAGACGTCATTGACAGTATGTGTTTTTACCGCTTGTACTACTGAACAGAAAGTAGCAAAGTCAATGGTAGTAATGATATACTTCTTGTTGTTACAATTTCCTGTTATTGGGCTTACTATGTTGAGGGCCCATACTTTAAAGGTTAACTGAGAACAAACAGGCAACATGGGCTTTGGGAGAGTATTGCTTTTTGCAAAATTTGCATACTTCACATTTCTCAAGGACCTCCTGTACGTCCCTGTACAGGATTGGCCACAAATACTTGTGTTTTAGAAACTTGTAGAAGTTGCAGATTTTTGTGTTGCCCAAATCTTGGTGGTAATGCAAGATGGTGTCAACCCTCTGGTGTGTGGGGATGTATGGGGTGGTGACCCTGTTGGTAGTTTTTTTAAGCAATTTTTCATACATGTCTTTAAAGAGGTGTTCATTCTTGATGATAGTGTCTCTTGTGATATCAGTGGTACCTGTGGGGAAACCCTTGTACTTAGTTCCAAGTACCAGGAGGGGCCAGTCTGGGTCCAGACCATTTTTTTCAGGAATGTATTTTACTATATTCCTGCCAGCAATTTAGTTAATGGCAATGAAAGGGGTTCCTCTCTCCCTATTGGTCTTACTGGATCTCCTAATAGTCAGGGATTGATAAGAAGCATATGTCCTTTATTTTCTTATAAATTTGAACTGGTTAATGTATTAGAATCAGTAACATCAGCAACAGGATTTAAACCTGGTTCTTCTTTACACTTAGAAGCTTGCCCTCTAGAAGATATTAATGAAAAATTATTATACAACCAATTTTTACCTTTTGAAATCAATTAAGTCAATCAGGCGTTACAGAAATCAATTTAGTTGATAATATATCTTCAGATGACAACACTGACAAACTCTTTGGCTTTGGCTCTGTTTTGGCCTTGATGTTGACACCTGTCACTGTGGCTGGTGCCTATTCTCTTTCTTCTGCTTCCTGTGGAGGATGTAGAGTTACATCTCTACCTTGGGCCTCTACTTAAATCCTCACCAAATGCTTGGGGGCCTCCACCAAATTGCGCTTGAATAATATTCAAAAGTTACTGAAAAAGCCCAAGAAAAGCCCTTGAATTAATACTTGCGGAATTATTCTTAAGAAACTCCACCTAACCCACTCAAGAGACACCTCTGGTTAAATATTATGTACAAGAGCTGCCAGGAGAAGTGTTAATTGCGTCCAAAGCAAGTTACTCAATCTTTTTAGTTGAATCAGTTTTCTTTTTTGATTCTGTCCACTCAAAATTTGACAATATTTTCCCACCTTGATAAATTCTCTCATACTTGCTCATATCATTTGTCAATTAGTTTGGTGGCATTTGATCTCCCACTTCAATTCCCACCCCCTTAAATGGATGCAAGAGCTATAAAAGACTTTGCTCATCATTCTCTAATCTAATAAAGTTTGAAATTTGTTATTACTTTTGGTCATTTGGCTTTATCTGTTGCTTTGCAGTCTTAAGTCAACTTCTTTCCACTTTTTGACCTATCCTAGAATTTTTGGTAACAACCTCTTAGTTGTTGCTGAAACCACAATTTTATTGTGGTTGATAGCTTGGTTTTATTTCCTCTTAACCTGCTCCCCAATTCTCACAATCTGTTCCACATCAGAATAGTGTCTTTTCCTGTGGGATCTTTAGTAGCTGGTCTTAATCCCTCTGCCATCATTCATTATATTGGAAGTTTGATTTCAAGTGAGTGGGTTACTGACAATTTTCTCCTCTGGTGGCTCTGATGTATAAGCAAGAAAGGATGTCAGCCATGACCAACTCAGGTACAGGCTTATACTAAATATATATATTGAATCTCTCTAGGAACTCCATCCAGCGTGCTTGGTGTCTGGATAGGATTGACTGGGTTTTAAAGTTGATAAGGAACTTATGATCAGTTGGGGTAATAAATTCTTCCTGGCACTCTAGGTAGTAGCACCATTTAACTAGATGATGTACTGTGGCCAAAAGTTTCTTATCATGGATGATATAGTGACATTCACCATCTGTCAACTTGTGTGATTCATAAGGTACCAGTAAGAAGTTGACATTCTCTGCTTTGATTTGTAACACTCCTCAAATGGAGGCGTCTAAAGTGTCTGTCTTCATTTGGTAGTCCTTGTCTCTCTTTGGGTACTTAAGAATAGGTTCAAAAGCCAGCTTTTCCTCTAGATGAAAAAACAGAGGTTTCACTGCAGAGTCCACAGAAATTTGGACTTCTAACCTGTTATTGCTGACAAGGATGCTGTCAGGACGAAACAGTCTGGTAAAAAATTATTTGACATAGGCAATCATCCCAAGGAAGGCAAAGAGTTCAGTCTTGTCTTTGGGTGGCAGCATTTTGGATATTGCTTGAATCTTTTGGCCATATGGCTTGAAACTGTCTTTTGATACTACATGGCCGAGAAATGGGAGCTTTACACCCGAAGAAATGGCACTTGTACATCTTGGAAAAGAGTTTGTGGTGTGCTAAGGTTGAAAAGATCACCTTCAAGACCTTGTGGTAATTTTCTACAAAGGGGCTTTACACAATAGTATTGTCTAAGTATACCAATGCATGTTTGCCCATGTGGGGTGCAAAGACCTTGTTCATGAAAGTAACAAAGGTTGATGGTACATTTGTCATCCCAAAGTTGAGCACAACACACTTTTATGAACCATATTTGGTATAGAGGGCTGTTTTGGGGATATCTTCCTCTTTAATACAGATCTGATTGTAGCCTTTAGTTAGGTCAATCTTGGAGAGGACTGTGGTGCCTCCCAGGGCATTAAAAAGGTTGTCAATAAGTAGAAGTGGATAGCAATTCTTAATAGTAGCCTTGTTTAGTGCTCAGTAGTCAGTAACAAGCCTAAGGGTTCCATCCTTTTTGCCACAAAGAACACGGCAGCCCCAAAAGGAGATTGTGAGGGGCGGATAAGTCCTTTCTCCAAGTCCCCCTTGAGGTAGACACATAGGGCGTTGTCTTTGTTTGGGGTCAGGAAATAGATGGGTTGCGCCTTAGGTACAGCCCCCTTGAGTTGGATGGAGTGTTGGATATATTTTACTGGAGGCAACCCTGGTAAAGACAACCTTGAAGATTTCTGGATGGTAGGTTACAATTTTGCAATCTTGAGGAATAGTGGTATCCTGGTGGCCTTTGAAATGTACAATCTTGTACTGGCAGGAGTCCCAGTCAATTGCCTTGAGGTTCTCTTTTTTGTCCAAAGGCTCTATGATGCATACAAAGATCTGGTTTCTAAGGAGCTTGTCCACTGAGTCAGGGTAGATCTGGTGATTGACTCCTTCACACTTGATGGTCAATACAGAGATCACCCAGTCTAAGTGTGGGTTGTTCTTTTGCAGCCAGTCCAAGCCAAGTACAACATTGAATCTGGGGAAATAAATTAAGGGTCTTTGTATGTTTCATGATACCAGGAGTACTGTGGATCTCCAGCAGATGAGGGAGGAGTTGATGCAGGTCTTGGCCTGGCCCACCAGATGATGAGACCTAACTTTACCAAGTAGGAAAGGACCTTCCTAGCTACAGCCCAGGGTCTGGCTGATGGTAAGGCAGATTCAATCAATCCTGTGTACGCCAGATAAGCCCTCCTAGGAGTTGACTACTCTGACCAGTGGCATCACAAGTGGGTGGAGTTGAGATGGTCTATTTGGGCGCTGGGGGCGGTTCCATGGGGACCAGGTAGGCAGCAGGGTTGTTGTATTATCCTGTTGAAGATCAAAGGGTATATAGTGATTTCTCTGCCGCCACAGAAAATTTGGTATGGTTCCTTAGGGGCGTTTGGGCAGGTGTACCACTGCAATTCTTCCAATGTCCAGGGTTTGTGGTCAGGATTTGGGGGGTACTCAGTGAAATACACAGGGCTAAATGGAGCGTTGGGCAGATGGTAGTAGTCAAAGGCTTCAGGGTTATCAACTGAAGTCTGGCTATCTATCCCATTGGATGGTTACTGAATCTTGGGTGTATGCAGATGGAAGAGTATCAAAAATAGGTATGGAATCAGATTGGTGAACCAAAGGCTCATAACAACTTTATTTGGTAAAGATGACAATACAGAACTTTTTCAGGAGCTTCTGATTTATATACATACTCACATGCAAGTGCCCCTGGACATTCTTCTGGTGCTAGCTGTGTGGCATGGCTTGGTATCTCATGTTCTGCTATTTGATTGGCTGCTTCATGGTCATTTTTGGGGACTTCAGGAACAGTTGTTTGGCTTGTTGGGGACCCATCTTGGTCTGACTGGTTATTGGTTCTGGCAGGTTTGGCTGCAGGGATCATGGGGTCTTTTTCAATTTGAATGTCATTTTGGGACTGGCTTGACAGGCATTCCTGAGGAAAAAGAACTTGATTAAAAAAGGGGTTCCCAATTGGGAACCTCAAATTACTAAATAGAGGGTGGGCTTGAACTTGGTTTACTGGGCAGCTAAATTTAGCCTGCCCAGGCCCAGCCAAACCCACCAAGGCTTGGGCATAGCTTTTAGGGCCCAGAATAGGCCCTGCAGCTGCCACCAGGGCAGGAGTGGCTTCCTACACCTGGATTTTTGCTTTTCAAAGCAAATCCAGGTGCCAAAAAATCCCACACACCCTCTTCCCCCATCTGGCAGCTAGGCGCAGGTTTGATTCCTGCCCAGGGCTTTGATGTTGGTACTTCTGTATACAGTATGATGGAATGGAGGTTCTCTAGTGCCATGAATAAGGGTCAGTCTCTTGTGTCACAGTGATGTGATATTCATCATCTAGTATCATGTTCTTAATCTGAAAAGTATTAGTGGCTAACTTGAACTTGTCTACAAAGTTGCTGTTGACAAGTGTGTGATCTGCGCCTGAGTCCATAACCACTGGGCATGTGTAATTTCAAAAGAAGAAAGGATATAACATTAGTTTATTGGGATGGCTGGCAATATTTTAGAGAACTGGGTCTCCCAAAGGGGATCTGGATCATTGGGCATTGGTCTACGTCTTCAGGGTGATACTCATTTTTAGGCAAGGCAGAAGTTTGACAGGGAGAATATGTCTTGCTTAATGCTCTCCCTGGGATTTTACCTTGTCCTGATTGTCCTGGGTAGTGGTGACTCTAAAGTGAGTGTGATTTTATTAATCATTGTTTCTGTTACTGTGGCCATTTGAAACAGAGGGTTTATTGCCTATACCAGTCTTTTTGCTAGGCAGAGGGCAACTGGAGTGTCCTGGCGGGTGAGAGTCCTTAGGTCTTTCTCTCCTTCAAGTCTGGGCCTTATGAAGGGTGTTGGACATTTTTTTCTGCTTTCTCTGCCTTGCAGTAAAGGCTCTGCAGATTGGTCACTTGTTCCAGGTTGATGTGCCTCATCACATGTAACTTGAGAGTGTTTTAGTACATGAGGTGTGTGGATGGAGTGTCAAATGCTATCTCTGAGGGTAACTATAGTCAAAGCTCCTTGTACACATGGGTGAGTTCTTTTACTGTTCCAGTCTGAGTCAGGTTCTTTACTTGGTGTATGATCATGGGGGCGGTGTCCTTCATTACAAATATTTTCAAGAAGTCCCGCTTGAAGGTGTCCCAGTCTTTCTTGGTGTGATCCTCAAGCCCCTTATTGCCCCAGGTTCCTGTTTTGTATGTAAGGTGGATGGATATCTCTACAATCCATAATCTTTGTGGGAATTCCATTTGTGCCAATTTTTTCTGTGCCAATTGTATTCATGCTGTGGCCTTGTTGTCATGGTCTCCAGCAAACAACTCCAAGGCAGCACTATGCAGGTGTTGGGCTATATGGGTGGGCATGATAATTTTGTCTGTCACACAAGGAGTGGTGTTAGGTGCTTGGAAGAATCCTTGTGCTGATAGAGTGTTGAAGGCAGGGATCAGTATTATCATGTTTTGGTACAGTAATAAGCCTTCTGGTATTTTGGTTCCTGGTGTGTAGAGTGTCCAGTCCATGGGGAGGCCAGACATAATTATTTTGTATATTTTTTGACTTTGCAGCAAGTACAGGCTACAGGTGGTTTTTTCAAATGGAAGGGTAGGATGTAGAACCTACCTTTGCTACCAATGTTGTAACTGTGCTGTTTTAGCAGATTTACAAGGGGAAAAGTATTTAGAAACTAGATAATGTTCTTTATTGTGAGATAAGTATTATATATTTAATATGAATTGTGAATAACAGGAAGATGATTGTGTTGATCAATTGGTTGGATGGTTAGGGGAATGGCTTGATCTAGATATTGAGTCAAGCGCTGAATTGAGATATCCATCCTTTGAGATCATGGATTGCTCATGTTGCTATTTCTGAGAATTTAAGTTGACTTCCCCATTTGGCTACAGGTCACTGGGAATTCAGATTTTGGGTTGCAAACCCTCTTAGTTAGAACCTTGCTGGAGGGTCAACCCTGCTGTTTCAACATTATCATCTTTTTATACAATACTGGGTCTATCCAAGAATCCATAATTGTAGGATTAAATAAACCTATCTGTATAAGATCCACAGTTCAGCTAATCAACTTTCCTCATAGTGGTAAGTTTATCCTGCAAGATATCTGGAGTGTCAGGTGTATGGTTACTTATGGTCCAGGTTGTTTTGGTGTTTTTTTAGCTATTTATTAGCTAGATGCACCTGAATCCTCTAGTGAAAACTTATCAGACAAACCAGTTTATTGAAATTTGATTTCATTTTGTGTGGTATTGGATCCAAAATGCTTCCACCAAAGGTTTGTGACAATCCATGTAACTCTGAGCAATACTTTGCCTGCCAAGAGCCTTTATAAAAAATAGATTGTTTGGGTTTGGTCAGAATTTCATTGATTCGGATTGTGACTTTCCTTGGCCTAGGCCAGAATAAGTACCTATCTCTATGTATCAGAGGCCCTGGAATACCTTAGGCAATATCCCAGGCCCACCTACTGCAATATAGCTCAAGGTACCTCTAGTGGCAAAGTGGTTGATATTCTCAATGTGTACAAGGAAACAATTGACTATGGCATACCCTTTGGGGTTAGCTTGCTATTAGTATTCTAAGCCTGTGAATCAACTGAACTGTAACCCCATGTTGGCAAAGCATAGATTTCTAACTATGGGGGATAGTAATTTGCAGTCCTGGGAATAATAAGAATAGCCAATAATAGTTAGAAGCACCAGATGATAATCCTGGAAATATGTTTTAAACACCCTGAAAAACAAGCTTTCTTAATGTAGAGGTTATGAAAATTAATACTTATGTGCAATAAGAGATAATGATCCTATATTTCAAAAACAGTATCACTACTAAGTCAAAACTATTAGTCAGTAGTATATTAGTATTTGGCAAAGGATTTTCAATAATTGCAGGTAACAAGAGTAGCTTCCACTGTTGGTACCTTTTTCTAAATTGACATCAACATGTTATATCCCTTGGGCTGGAAAAATTACTGCCAACCTGTTTTTAACCTGACCTCATTTGGTAGTATATGATTGTCCTCATACAATTCCCTAATCAATTTCCCATAAAAAAGCAATAAACATAGCTCCATCAAGGTGAAAAATCTTGATGCTTGTCATCTTTTATGATTTCTCTGGGTGCAAGGGGTATTATATAGAAGATCTTCTTCTTTTGATGTATTTTTCATCAAATTGGGTAGGCATGGATAAACTAAAAAAGTTTTAAAAGCTATGGCACCAACCAAAAATACTTCAGATTTAAACAAAATGATTTCAGATTTAAGAAAACCCCAAGTTGGGTGAGGTTCAGAAATCAAATAATTTAAATATTTTTGGTTAAAAGACAAAATGTTAAACAATAAACAAATTTTCACCAGCAAATTATAAAAAATTATATCAAAAAATCAAGCAGTGTAGCTCAAACCACAAACAAAATGAAATGGTACAGCAAGTGAGATGGATTAATGCTGTTCTGTAATATATTATAATCCAATCAGGATTCATATGAGGAATCAACAAAAGGACTAAAATTAAAAAATAGAGCAATATTTAAGCAGAATTTAAGAAACACAAAACAAAAGGAAATCACACAAGATGTGTAGTACAAGCAGCCTAAAATAGAAAATTAACAGTTTAACTGCAAATCAACAGCTATCCAATTTAGGAATAAGGGAATTCTATTCATTTTAATGTCTCCTTATTTGTGTATAATGGTTTTAAGAAATTTCCAAATATGGAATTGCAATAAAAATAAAAATAAAAATAAATCATAAAATTTTAAGCTTCTACTTTTAGTAATTTTATCCTAGGTTTTTTACAATATTTTTTAACTACAAATTATTTTGATGTTGTCAGTGAACAAGACAGCAGCAGCCAAGGCGGCTTCTGTGGAGGTGAGGCTTAGAACGTGGAGGCACATGTTTACACCCAGGTCTTTGATGTGGGTAATAAAGAAGATGACCTTTACCTGACTCCTGACCCCTATGGGTTTGACTTCTTCTGTATCACCTAGCGTCCAGCTCTGCCCCAGCCCCCTTTCTCACCCCTTCACATGATTCCAACCAATCAGCCAATCAGAATGACAACCCTGTTTGGAATAACTTCTTGCCACCAGCCAACTTCCCCCTACAGCCAATCAGGTTTCAGCTCCCCTTGCCTACTACCCCAAACACAGAATAATCACTGCCCAAATTCTTCAGGAAAATATGGCACTCAGCCGGTGTGGCCTGACCTGGGAACAGATTGACAGCAAATTGCAATCTACCTGAGCTACCATCATACAAGAATTTAACAATAGCATGAAAAGGGGGAACCATATTGGGACAGCCAAATAGACAAAGAAGGCCTAAGAGTCCCAGATAATCAAGGCATACCCAATCATGCTCAATCTCCTGCAGCAGGACCCCAAGCTTCACTTGACCCAGGTCTGGAATCAACTTGCACACCATGGCATTTGAGTTACTGAGCGCATGGTGCAGCTCTGGATGCATAGGAAAGTAAATTGGTCTGGGTTCTGACCAACTGTGATGGGGACCAATGGGAAGACAGCAATGATTCCCCATATTATTATATCATTAAGCTCACTCTGGTCTAGTGCCTGACAAGTTTTTCAGATGATGCCATGTTCATCTCCTTCTAAAAGTTATCAATTGCCTTTGACAAGTTCAATGAGCAAGGAAAAGCTGCCACCAGGAATGTAAGAAAGAAGGTCAAGTGGGGGACTTTAATTGGTGTGTTTCTGGCTATTTTGGCAAAGGGTTTTGTCTATTATTGGAAAACCCTTGATTACACCAATGAATATGAGTATATCCATATCCTCAGTGAATTGCTGAACTCCTAAGATAGAACAAATTCCTCCTATTGGGGTTTCTTGATCCACCAGATGGAGGATAGCTCCACTGCCCTTGAGTCAATCCAAGGATGTGGGCATCAGGCCTCAGTGTACCCAGCTTACAACACAGATATTCATCTGGGTGATGTAGTGTTCTTCAATATTGGAGACACAGTCTGGCAGCGCCTCATCCAGGAGTTCAATGACCTTTATAAAAGTCCTGGACCACTTTCTCTCTTTGGTCAACAGATGGTGGCTGGCTTACTTACCCAAATTGTCTTCCATATGAACATGGGCAGCCAATCACAGAAAAACAAGATCCTCTCATCCTGTGCCACACCTGTCTATCAGCCAATCTAACCAATGATGGATGAGTAATATAATGAGAATTATATGGCAGTCATTACAATAGATCTAATTGGTTCAACCCCTGCCACCACCATCACCCATCAGCCAGCCCCTCACACCTAATCCCAGACCTCCCAGGACAGCACTTCCTCAATACCTTCCTTCCTGCATGTTTTCTGCCTAATAGACATTGCTCTTCCCTGTCCTCAAATAAACTCCCTGTTGCCAAACATTTTCTATGTATATTATATTTATCTTGAATTTAAATTTTTTCTCTTTGTTTATAGTTGATTTTATTCTTTATTTTCAGCTTATTTTTATAAAATCATATGTTTACTATACCATGTATCTAGATCCAAAATACAGTTACTTTTAGCCCTTTAGACAGCCCCTTGTAAAAATATTAACAATTATTTGGTGATTGACTAAATTTAAATTAGAAAATTATAAGTTTATTATTTTAGAGAAAACTGCTGCTGATTCAAATTCAAAACCTTAATGACAAAATTTAAGTCAATCAGAAGCCAAGTGAGAAAGTGATTGTTGTGACATAAAGGGTCATTCAATCATTCTTTGATGCATGTGCACTAATTATTATGATTGGCTTGATCTTTTGCTATTGTGCAACATTGTTGCTGGGCAAGTTGTTGATGGACTAGTGCTCAATCAACTGTTTGGTTAGCACTAGCCCACCAACAACTTGCCACAGCAACAATGGCACACAATAGCCAAGCAACCATCTCATTGGATTAATTAGCGCACATACATCAAAGAATTATCAAATGGCCCTTTATGTCACAACAATCACTTTCTCACTTGGCTCATGATTGGCTTAAAGCTTATCATCAAGGTTTGCATTTGGATCAGAGGTATTTTCTCTAAATACAATAAACTTATAATTTTTTAATTTTAAATTTAGCCAATCAATAAATTGTTGTTAATATTTTCACAGGGAGCTGTCTAAAGAGCTAAAACAATGCAGTAATTATGGAAGCAATGCAAAAAAATCAAACAACACATTTTGAAAATAAGCATAAATAATATACACAATGGATAAAAAGATGGGATATTTTAGTAGATGGGAAAACAGACAGGGATAAACAAAGAGTCAATAATATCAGAATAACATAGAGTTTATTGGGGTGAAAGCTATAAAAAATATACAAATTTTAGTAAAAAAATCATATGAGAGAATTGGAGAAGCTTTTGAAGGATCTCAACTCAGCAATTGCCAAAATCAAAGACATTGACCACAAGGTCAAGGCAAAGTTGAAGGCTGCTGTCCTTACAGTGGGAAAAGATTGAAAAGGTGTCCACAAGGCTCTAATGACCAAAATACTGGACACCCCTGAGAATACAATTGAGCGCCTACTCAACATCCAGAAGACTGTTGTGAAGGGCTTAAAATTCAAGGTGTCTTCCCTCTCTGAGCCGCTTGTCTGGGTTGATGACCCTGAGATGTATGAACATCTCAAATCAACAAAGAGGGCCCAGACAGAGGATAATGAATTAACCCTGCAACTGGTTGCACCAAGGATGGCTAATCCTGTGGAAGCTGCTGGCAAGTAGGACATCAAAGAAGGTAATCTAAAAATAAAAAAATAAATTAAAAATCTTAAATTATTGCCTGTTTTTTTATAGAAATCATTGCTGGTTTAATACACCAGGTCCTGGTCCCCTTTTTACCTGCCATGTTCTATGCCAACTATGCTACTCATATGGCTAGGCAGCTGGCCCTGTTGCCTCATGTTGTTTGCAAGCTTGAGGACAGAATCAACAGTCCCTTCCCAATAGCTAGAGAGGTGTTAGCCGCGCTAAAGCATGACAAGGGGAAATATGAGTAGGCAGTTACTGCACACAAGGATGCCCAATTTATCTGCCTGGAATCAGTGGCCCTCAATGGAGTTTACTGTGTAAAATCTATTGATCTTGTTTGGGACGTCCTGGAGACGCTCCCATTCAAGAATCTACCAGAGATGGGCCAGGTGCATGCAGCTGCTTAATTCTGCTTCCTGGTGGAGTATACACCCTCTTGCCTTCTTGAGAATTTCAGGCACACAGTGTATAAATTGGCTGTTACCAACACAACATCCATAAAGAAGACCAAAATTCTCCTGGCAAACTTTGGGCTGGCCTGGAGCGCCAAAAAGACATGGCTCCCTCTGAGAATGGATCTCACCTTTGCTAAGACCAAACATGAGAAAAAGATCAGCACAGTATACAACAAACTTTATGAGTTTACAGAAGCCTTTGCTGGACAAAGGCTTCATATTGTTGTTTACCTCAGGTATCTCTTCTACTTTGGAATGGGCATCAGTGTGGAGAACCTAGACGGGGTCCTCCTTGGGATTGACAAGGCCAGGCTCTCCCTGGATGTGAAGAAGGTCCCCCCTGGGCTATGACTCAGCTGATAATGTAATTCAGGACACCCTGGTCCTAGCTGGTAGCTGTGGTAAGTTTGACTCCCTGGTGATTGACTCCCTGGTACTCAACAAATTGTCAAGTACCAGGGAGTTGAGTGCAGCATATGTGAATCTATTAGTATTTTCAGCTTAATCAATTTTAAGCTAATTTTTACTAGTAATTTAGGGGTTCAAACCCAAACAACCAAGGTTAAATTTACTTGAACTCAATCTGTTTAATAATTCAGTTAGCTAAAATACCAATTTAAGGGGCAATTTATAAGTAAATTTACTAATAGAAATGAAAAAACCTGTGTTCAACACTATAAACCAAAAAGTGACCAGTTTGATACTTTTTAAGCCAAATTTTAATTTTATTAATAAAATACATACATGCTTATATAAAATTTGTTATTTACTAATATATTTTTATTATTAGTGTCCATAGTTATCAACTAGGCTCCCAAGCACCACTATACTGGATTTAGTGGCATAGACATTAATCAAATACCCCACTTGTTTTACCTTAGGTCATTCCCAGGTTTTTGGATTAAGTGGTGCCAAATAAATTAAGCCCAATTTATTAAGAGACTTCATGTGTAATTTATAAAAAACTGAAACTTGATATCTTTTTTGTTTGACTCTATCCACCTAAAACCCAATTGGTTTCAGATTTAACTAATTAAAGGCTCAGAATTAAGGCTAAATTAATATGTGATGCACTATGAGCGCCACTCAACACTCACCCACTTGACACTTTAACTTGGGGATTAGTACAGAGAGCTTCTTAACGTTTTAATCAACACTATGGTAAATAACTCACTCCCAGCTCCTCACAGCATACCCTAATATCTAATAAACACATTTCCACTCATTTACTTTTTTAACTTATGTTTTATTTTTTTAATTTTTGAGAATATGAAACTGCCTTGCTTTTGGGTTAACTTTTGAACCTGTTTTCAATTTAAGCAAGTTTTATATGTAAAAAACATAGCAAATTTGATGTTTCTGCTCAACTCTGGCATACTCAACAGTGAGAATTCAGCTTTTCCCAGCTGATTGATAGTGCCAAACTTGACACTTTACTATGTTTTGATTTTTCAACTCCCAATAAAAAAATTACACATAATATTTTTTATTTTTTGCAATTATAATCTACTACTTTTTCTGCTGCTCTCCATATAATTTTCATAAACTTTTCATTTTTAATTGTACTTAAACATTAATTTAGCACTAAGATGTTATGCTGAACCTAACAACTTTGATGCTTCATAATAAAATCACTTATTTTCTACGTTTTAACCTTAACATCTATACTTTGAGTTTCTAGTTTGCTTCTATTTACTATTTTATGTTTTTTTCTTGATAAATAAAACTTTATTTGCATACTTTTTATTTATCTTTTACTTTTCTTTACCTCTGTGTTTCATATCTTTCACACTGTTTTATTTATAAAGCTAAACTTTTCTTTAGACAAGATCAAATAAGAACAGCCCAAGCGCCAAGCCTCCAAGGGCTCTAAATAAACTGCCTCCACTCCCAAGCGTGCCAAGAATCCTTCAAAGGCAAAGTCTCCAACCCCATCTCTTCCCACTACATCTCCTCCTACTCCTCCCCTCTCCATCCTCATCTTCCACATCCCCTTCACCTTCCCTAAAAAATTCCTCCCCCAATAAATCTGATGGTGATCTTACCAACCACTCCTTTTACCACACAGAGGCCAACAAAGCCCACCAATAAGCAGCATACCAAGAAGTCAAAGGCTACCAAAGAGCTCACCTCTTCTTTTGGTAAGAAAAAGGAGGCTTCCAAGCAGGCCTCAAAGAACCCTTCCCCTCCTCCCCCTGACGGCTCTTCCCTCCTCCCTCATCTGACCCCTAGGATGAGCCTGAGGAATATTACAAGAAGTTCAAAGCTTCTGGTCATGTGGCTTGGGATCCACTGGCCATCCACAATATATGTAATGTGGAAAAAGAGTTCAAAGTCCCCAAGCGCTTCCCCTGCTTTTCCCCATCATGTCTGTAAAGGGCAGCCCTGGCTATATTGCTGACAATTACATTTTTAGCTGTGGTAATCAAAAGCGCGCCACTAAGAGCAAGCACTTTGTATGTGTAGATAAGACTTGTGGGGCACCGCTAAAAACCAAGGGCTGGGAGCAAGTAACTGCAGAGAAGAGGGAGCACTCTTGTGAGCCCCCCAATCATCTTACAACCCATATGTTAAAATGGTACCTTGTCCAGGTGATCCCAGCATCCTCTCACCTACGGGCATCTGATCTGGCTATAAAGGCCCTGCACCATTTAAACCCCAACAATCTTAAGTTGGTACCAACCCAAGAACAGTTGGTTAAGTTCATAATCAATAAGTGCATTGCCGCCAATCCCCCTCCCCTAAGGCCTCGGACATCCTCTCAGAGCTTACGCTCACCCACAAGCTCAAGCAGCTTCCAAGTGGGGAGCGCTTCCTCCTCCATGACAACCAGCCCGGCGGCAATGACCGCATAATCTGCTATGCAACTCAGCAGAGCCTGATGAACTTGAAAAGAGCTTCAACCTGGCTAGTTGACAGTACCTTTGCCACTTTCCCCCGGATGGTCAAGCAGCTCTGGATGATCCATGCCCAGATTGACATCCAGGTGATTCCACTTGCTTTCTTTCTTCTTTCTGGAGCCACTGAGACCATTTACACTCAAGCTTTTACCATCCTCTGTTAAGCACTTTACCTCCTTCTTGACAACAACAATGCCAAGAAGACCCCCCTACACCTGCACCAACCCTCCTGCCTCTGACAATGACCAGGCCACCCTGGACTTGGAGGAAAAGGTAAGGCTGAGAGCTCTTGGGCCTGCCATGTGCATTATGGACTTTGGGCCTGCTCAGTTCAATGCATTTGAGCAGCTGTTCAGCAAGGAGGTGCAGGGGTGCCACTTCCAATACCACTTAGCAGTTGCTCGGAATGTGCAGACCCATGTTGAGCTAAGCAGGTTGAGCTGGAGGGATACTTTAGACACCTGCAAACTTGTGCTTGCAAAATTTAGTGCCTTGGCTTTTTCAAAACCAGATAACACTGTGCAGGGGTTTGAGGTTCTCTCAAAGGATTCTTACATAGTTAAGCACTCAGAGTTTAAGCCTTGCCTTGAGTACTTTGAGCCCCAGTGGATTGGGAAGGTTGTCACACAGAGGCAAGGCAAGGCCTGTGCCAAGGCCGGCTGGAATGTGCACTGGGCAGCAGTGAATGGTGAGCTCAAGACCACCTCAGCCTAGAGGCTTATCACAAACACCTCAAGGCCAACTTTGGGCTCCACCCAAAATTCAATAAGTTTTTCTCCCTTCTGCAGCACAAGCAGGAGAAAATCATCTCCAAGCTGTGTGACTTGGCAAACTGTGTCCCCTCCACCAAACCCATAACCCTTTCCACTCTATTCACCAAGGCCATTCAAAATGCGGCCAGCATAAATACAAGGCCTCAGAGATCAAGCAGCAGCTTGATCTCATTGCAACTGCCCTCCTAGAAGGGGCCAAAATGAAGAAGGGGAAGAATGGGGAGGAATAAACCTGCTGTTTTGCTTCTATGGTTTTAATTTTTACTTTTCAGTTTTAATCAATTAGTTTTTAGTTTTAATTTTTTTATTTTTGATTTAATTAGATAGCACTGATTATTTTATGTATACATGGTAAGTTTGAGATGGATAGTTATAGTTGAAAGTGAATGAAATATCTTAATTTTTGTTAATTTCCTAATAAAACAAAAGAAATTCACATTTATACTTATATAAACTATATCAAAACAATATTAATATTTCTTCATATTTTGCATAAATTCTATTTTTGATTTAGTGTTTGTTTTGTCTCATTGAAATTTTAATTTTTATGGTAATCAAAAATATTTTTATAATGAAGAGTGTAAATTACATAGTAAAATGAGAAATAGTTGCTTATTTCTCCTTATTTTCATTAATTAAGGTACACTTTTTATTGCATTTTTGAACTTTCTGGGGTCACTTTAGTATGCTATAGCTTTTTTAGCTTAATTTTTATAGTAAAAGTTTTCAGTACATCTATATCTGTTAATTAAAAAAGTGTCAATTTCCAGTTGTTGATTAGGGAAAAAGCTGAATTCTCACTTTAAAATAGTGTCAACTACCAGGGAGTCAAACTTACCACAGTTGTCCCTAGCTGGCATTTATAGGTTTGCAGCCCTGCCCAAAAAGCTACTCCTGAACTCCCACCTCACAGTACTCCCTTTTACCAGTAAGCGCAAATATATTAACAGTGGAGTATCCACTGTCCATAATGTGGCAGTGGAGGTTGTGCAGCACCTCCATCACTGGGTGGGTACATACCGCCAAACCCATTATTGCCACTAATAAAATATATTTCCTTCTAATATAATTTTACAGTTTTAATTTTTTACTTTTTTGTAATTATTAATTTTTTAACTTCTATTTTAGCAAACTATTTTTACAAAACAAAGCTTATATAAGGTCTTATTACATGTGAACTACTATAGTTAAAAAATCATATATAATTTCAGCACTTTTATTATTTTTTAGCTTTCTTTTTATATGTGTTTGACAGAAGTGACATTTCTATATGGTTATCATATTGTGATATTACATATTTGAGATAGCTATTACATAATATAAAAGAAAAAATAAATTGTAGTACAAAAATTAAGCATCTGGATCAGTGGTGCCTTTCTATGTGATTGCAGGCTTGGAAGCTTCTAAATATAAATGATATCCATAAATCCAAAATAGTAAATCAAAGAATATCAAAAATAGTTGGAATTGTTAAGCCTTTAGATGATTAGCTGCTTGGTAAGGCACCCAGGGAGAAATGCATCAAATGTGACCATAGAATTTGGCCACTTTCTTGGCTGGAAGGGTGTGGATCCTGGCCTCCAGCAAATTAAAGAGGTCCTTGGTCCCAGTTGGGGTTCCTTGCTCAACAACTTTTTTGAGCCACCCAAAGAATTCCTCAATGGGATTTAGGAAGGGCAAATAGGCAGGGAGGAAGAGAAGGTGCAAATTTGCCGTGGCCAATTGCTGGGGGCCCACTGCAATGCTAGTGTCAATCATCAGGAATTCCTTGAGAATATCAGCCACCTTATGGAGACCAACATTGTCCAACATAATGACATTGGTGAAGCCAGGGCTTGTGCGCCTCAGGTGCTTCTGGACCAATTGGAGAAATGATAGGAAGGTCCGGCTATTGTGGGATCCCAAGATCATTTGGTACATCTCAATCCCCTTTGGACTGAGGAGAGCAACCATTGGATAGACTATGGAGCAGACAGCAGCACACCAAGCTACCCTGGCATTGGAGCTTTTGGGGACATAGCCATAGGCATTTTGCATAGACCAGGCAAATGCCAATTTGTCAATGTAATAGAATTTTAACTCACCTTGGCTTTGAGGGCAGTGTGGGTCTCTGTGTACTTTTTCTGGAAATTAATGGTGGAAGAGCTGTTTTGGTTCTATGGAGATCCCCCAAGTTATTTTCACAAAAACTGCATACCCTTGACCACGTGAAAGTAAAAGGAAGTTGATGTATTGACGCCAAAAGTAGACTTGACCATTGACTTAATATTTTCTAGTCAAATATGACAGTCTCAGTTAATCCAATGACAGATTGCCCATTTGTGCTGCTTGGTGAGCAGGGTAGAAACACTCAAGGATTTCTCTGCAGTAAGAACTTGGCTAGTGTCAATGTACTTGTTGAATACCTTGCTGGAATATTTGAAATCCACCCTGAAAAGGGCTGCAGCTGTCTTGTATTTACCAGATTCCTGCATAAGCCTGAGAAGGATGATGTTCTTGATATCAGGAATGAGCTTCTGGGCGGCCTTGGTGGGTTCAGTTGAACTGAGATCTTGCTCAGGGACTGGCACACAAGGCATATGCATCTTGTTGCAGAAGGGCGCAACCTTCTTTAACATCAACTGCCCCTCTGTGTTTGTATAAAAATCAGGCTTGGCATTTTCTTCCTGGTTACCATCACTAATGTAGGGCTCATATGAGGTATCAAGCACAGGCTCAACCTTCTCCATCATGGCTGATGGGGCCAAATTCTGGTGGTAGACTGAGTCAAAACAAAAGAGTAAGTTATACCTATTTGTTTCTAACTTTCTTGGTAGTTGTAATCTCAGTGGGCTTTTGGGTCAGCTTGGGGACCCTAGGGTTGCTGCTCTGCACCCTTGAACGTTATGCTCCTTGAACTGGTTGTGTCAGTATAACCTCACTATTGAAGTCTCTTCTCCTGTCTTCTTCTTGAGTAGGCACTTGTGTTGCACTGACTCATTTTTTTATCTGCAGAAGTACTGCAAACGCAGTGCATAACAGGTGCATTGGTACTCTGTTGTTGTGTTTGTTCCGTTTTTAAATTTAATAACTACTAAATAAAATTTAATTTAGTTATATCCTGGTTTTAATTTTTACTTTTTATTTGAATATGGTTATTTAATTAGAATTTACCCCACTGAATATCATGATTATAGATTTTTATTTCTTAATTAGCTGTTTTTGGTTTTACAGCGCTCATTTTAGAATACCCAAAAAATATTTAACCCATTTTTTTCAGATTTTATGCCAAATTAAGCACCCAACACAATATTTTTAAAATTTATTTTTTAGATCTTGTGTCTTATTTTAGATACCTTGGTATCATCCTTGATTACAATCTATTGCACAAACTGATTGTGTGATTTTGTTTACATAGTGAGTTGCTATTATGTTTTGTTTTTTGATTGAGTTTCAACTCACCTTGCTTGGGTGTATTTGTCACCAATTCACATAGTAAATATGTGTACACCAAAGGTCAGCTCATACCATTTGGTTGTAAATCTATGTATTTTGGTTTGTATTTTGAATAGTTTTGTTTGGAAAGTGAGCACTTTGTTGACACATTTTATCCATTAACGCTAAAATCCCTGTTAAAAGAGTGTATATTTTACACTGATAGTTGGGATTCACTTAAATCTGAAAACATTTTGGTTAAATCTGAAGTGATTTTGGTAGTCGCCATAGCTTTTAAAACTACTGTATTGATTTATGAAGTTACCCTGTATTAGTTTATCAATAGGCAAAGATCAATTAGTTGTATTGAAATTAAATCATTTCTCCATTGGTTGTTGTGCCGCAACATATTGTCCTGAATACGCCAAGTTTTATGAGTGAAAAACTGATAGCTTGATTTGAGATGTCGGTCTCAAGCCTGCCGCTATCATCTGCTAGAGGACTGGTTCTCTTTTAGTATAGAGGAATTGCATTTTTTATTTTAGGATTATCTCATGAATAATATGTTTCCCCATATGATATGGCTTTATATGATTTCAACATTCACTGATTATAAATGGTATGCAGGTTATATTGTTTGTTAAATTGTGGGATCACTTAAATTTTATGGAATGTGTATCATTGCTTATCACTACAATAAAAATATACGTGGCTTGCAACGCCTTGTCCCAGCCTGGTTAAGCCAGGTGGCACTCGGCGATCCCCGAATAATGGGTACTCACGAACTTTGATCTTATCGGTTAGCTAATTGGGCAGAGCCCAGGGAAATCGGGGTCGATCCAAATCTATGTTTTAGCTTAAATAGCCTCGATACTATTTAAGGGGATGGCTGTGAGCTTATCATTTCCCAAGAACATCTTGGAGGTACAATGAATCCTTGGATCACCGCCCAGCTACACGCAAGAAGCTACGAAGCGTGGAAATATTGGATCCTTCAACACGAGAATATTCCATTGTCATGAATTCATCTCCCAGATGTTATCCCATCCCTCCACATTTGGAATGTGGCCAACAATCAAGCGTTTAATATATTTTTTAAAATCCACTTGAAACTGTTGCTTCTTGGAAAGTCCTGGCCGTTCCCGACCAACTATCCGAAAATGTTAGCCATCGAGGATTCAAGACTAAAGGCGTGCCGTGGGCCTTGAACCCCTAGGCAAATCTCCAGCTCAACCTAACTCATTTGATTTCGCCGATTTAAATTTTACCGATCCTTAACCCCCCACTTTTATTTCTCCGAAAGATTCCCCGAGTAATTTGAACAAGTAATTTGAACAAGTAATTTGAACAAGTAATTTGAACAAGTAATTTGAACAAGTAATTTGAACAAGTAATTTGAACAAGTAATTTGAACAAGTAATTTGAACAAGTAATTTGAACAAGTAATTTGAATCAAAAATCCAGGAAGTAAATGGAAACTCCGCTTTAACATGTGCAAAAAAAGCCCTCATCTTGAAGCTTTGGAACCTTTCAATAGGCTTAGCAATGGACTAACCGTTTGGAAGCTATGCAAGTTCTTATCATCTGAACCCCATCCTCCATTATCTCATCCAACCTTGTTTAAATCCAACTGGGATGAAGTTGCATATCAGCATTGATCCACCAATCAAAATAAGCAAAGTAAACGTTGCATTTGAAACCCCAGTAAAATTATACACTTTCCACATGTAATACGTACAGGCTGAAACATTTTAAGTACCACCTGGCTTGATTGCTACTGAGTAATAAGTCTATTCAACTTCTAATATTTTAAGCTTACCACTACACATACCAGTAACCCCTAAAATATATATTACATCTCCACAATATTCTCCAGAACTCTAATATCACATTCCAACCTCATTTACATTCAAGATACATTTCATCAACTTATCCCTAAAAACTATCTGAAAGTATCCCAAAATTAGAACTAGCCAGCATACCCACAACACCTGAAGCATTATTAGCCTCAATTGACATCAACAAGCAATCACATTATCATATTTTTCAGGTTCAGCTATTTCACATCTCTCAGGAAGCTTTCTTGCCCCACGGAAACAGATCCAAAGAAGACAGCCCTTGTTAAACACACTGAAAGCTTTTCTATGCCTGCAAAAACTATATAGCTGATATTTTAACCACTGGAAAATTTATATGCTGCCATGGCCAGTACCAGGAGAGCTTAAAATAACTGGGAAGGTTCTGGCCTGGAAGACCCAGTAAATAACCAGCATCATTTTCAGCAAGTAAATAGAGGTAGTTGCCCAGGGTTACAACACACTCATATTGGTAGTCATACATCAGTGAGCTTCAAGATGGTTAAATATACAACCCCCAGTTTTCTATATCCATACAGTGATACAGTGGTGATTAAGGGAAGCTCTTTATAGGAGAAGCCATCTGCATTATTGTAACTGTGCTGTTTTAGCAGAGTTACAAGAGGAAAAATATTTGGTGACTAGATAATTATCTTTATTTAGAGATAGGAATTATATAGTTGCACTGAATCATTATAAGAGGAACATGATTGTGTTGATCACTTGGTTGGATGATGAAGGGGGTGGCTTGATCCTGGTAATGAGTCAAGCGCTAAATTGAATCATCCACCATGTGAGATCATCATTTTTTCATGTTGCTAATTCTGGGAATTTGAGTCAACCTCCTTGTTTAGCTACAGGTCACCAGAATTTGGATTGAAGGTCACAAACCTGCTTAGTTGGAACCTTGTTGGCAGGTTGACCCTGCTGTTTTGACACCCCCCGGCTGAAGGTAAGCCTCATCTGGAGGGATATTGTCTGGGAGGTTGTCAGGAGTCTGGGCTCCATACTGGACTAGTTGCTGTTTGGTTACAGGTAGGGCAGCCTTGTATTGCTTCTGTTGGGCCTTACATTGCTGTAACCAATTGTGGTGTAGGACCTTGTCCTGTTTGTGCTTGCCAATTCTTTGTACCAGATAAGTGTTGTTTTTGTTTACCTTTAATATGATGGTGGGGCCTACTTTTTTGGGCTGTAGCTTGCTTTTGTCTTTGTTCATTACCCAACCTTGTCCCTGAATTTTTGTCTGGCTTGAATTGTGACAAAAGTGTTTTGTAGATTTTTTTCTTCTTTATCAAGTTGATCACTGTTGGCTTGTAGTACTCAGGGTGCTGAACAAGGAGGGACTTTGTTGGGTATTTCAACTTTGGTCCTGTGAGGGCTTGGGTGATTTTTGGTTGTGTACCATATACAATCTTGTTAGAAATTGTGACATTAATGTCATTTCAATATTGCCTTTGAATACTGATATATGCAAAGATTTGGTTGGTTTTGCTTCTGACTTTGGAAATTCTTCACCTTCCATAAATGGGTCAACATCAATGTCCACCCATTCCAGAATACCATACCTGCCCTCAACTGATCCTGGTATTATTTCAACCCAACGTGACCCGCTCTACCACTCTGTCTGCCTAAAGATTGATCATTTACCCTTTTCTACTATTTAAGTAAAATCATTTCTCCTAATAAAGACAAGTTTATTGCCATTTGTGTTGGCTTTTGTATTCTTCAAGCCTTTTCCATTCCTTTTTGGCAAAAGAAATCCCTCTTCTTGCATTCCAGTAAATTAAGGCATGTGCCCTTAATTTTTCCCTGAAGGCTAACCCAAGGCTAGCTTCAACCCTCAAATCTTTTGTTATATAGATTTCCCGCAGTGTCCTCCTGGATGTTGTCCCCAGGAGCCAAACACAACAAAACTCAAAGAGCTCTTTCTGGTGGATATGTTCACCTGTGTGCATTATACAAGGAGTGCAGTTGCTAGTTGCTTATGCCAGTCCTCATGTCTCCCAGCCGTGAGCTTGGTGAGGGCATGTACTAGGTTGCCATTTAATTGCTCAACTTGGCCATTGGCCTGAGGATGATAAGGTGTGATTACTGTGTGTTTGACCTCATTCTTTGTAAGGTACATGTTGTTGTTCTCCAAGGTCAATTCTTATTCTCCATATGTGATTAATAGTTCTGATTTAATGAACTTGAGAATGATCTCTGTTGGGAATTTTGACCAAGCAATGATGCCAATTATGACAGAGCCCACGGATTGGGATTGCTAGAACCAAATCCATAAATTAGTAGTACAAAATAAAATGATACTAATTATGAAGGAGCTTGCAGATATGAATTGCAGCTACCAAATAACATAAATTGGTAGCATAAATTATATGCATATTGGATAAGTGTTAGTCTGCTGACCTGAGCCTTAAACTAGCCAATGATAAGTGCTGTTGCAGCAATTAAATGATACATGATTTTCTGCCACGGCACTTTAAAAATACACAAGCGCTGCCCAGCAACTGGATTAGGCGCCTAAGCGCCAAACTACTTTTACGTCAAGCGCCAACTGAAAATAATTGCAAGTGCTGCAGCGCCGCCTTACTTTAACATTGAGCGGCAAGGCGCTGGGTTTGATTCCCCATAATATCAAATTCCCATATTTATCACATTATTAAGCATTAAGCTTGTAGTATGCCAAGGAAGCAGTAAGTGATCCTGAAGTAACTAAATTATTTCACGCCAGCAAGGATCACCTGTGCTGGGTGAAGATGAAAATATTCTATTGGTTGACATGTGATAAGCGCCAAACCTAGATTAATAATTACCCAAACTAGGGGCGTGTTAGAATGTCCTAGAAGATATTACTAGCAGCCCAGGGATTAACCTTGCAGAAGGTATAAGAAGAGTTAAGCATCTACAATAAAATCATCTTTGAACCATATTATCTTATCCTTAGTCTGGTTGACCTTTATCCTAATCCTTAAGTGCTTCTGCGCAATCAGAAGCCATTGCGTGGGCAATAATCATGGTTCCATTCAATCCTGGCTCTTATAGTACAATACTACTCATATCCTCACATATGAATGTATCCTGGCAAATGTCCTGTGCCCTATAATCTCAAATAACTGTGGCACTGTAATGCAAAAAGCGCATAAAATCTCCTTGCCAATAACGTGTCAGATGTCATTGCCAGTTACTGTCTTCACTGCTTGTGCTACTGGCCAGTGAGTGGCAAAGCCAATGGTAAAAATGATATACTTATTGTTGTTTTATTTCCCTGGCATTAGCCCAATAAAGTTGAGGGCCCACACCTTGAAGGATAATTGATAACAAATTGGCAACGCAGACTTTGGGGAAGTGTTGCTTTTTGCAATTTTTTGCATACTTCTCATTGTTTGATGACCTCTTGTACGTCCCTGAACAGGATCAGCCACAAATCTTTGTGTTTTAGGAATTTGTAGAGGTTGCAGATTTTTGTGTTGCCCAAATCTTGGTGGTAATGCAAGATGGTTTCAACCCTCTGGTATGTGGGGACATATGGGGTGGTGACCCTGTTGGTCATTTTTTGATGTAATGTTCCATACACGTCTGTAAAGAGATGTTTGTTCTTAATGACAGTCTCTCTTTTAATGTTGGTAGTGCCTAGGGAACCCCCTTATTTTTGGCTCAGAGTACTAGGAGGGGCCAGTCCAGGTCCAGACTATTTTTGCCTCTTGTAGTCATGATGTATAGGCAAGAAAGGATGTCAGCCATGACTAACTTGGGTCCAGCCTTATACTGGATATTCATGTTGAATCTCTCTAGGAGTTCCATCCAACGTGCTAGGTGTCTGGATAGATTGGCCTAGGTCTTAAAATAGATGCAAGACTTATGGTTGGTCAGAGCAATACATTCTTCTGAGCTCTAGGTAACAGCGCCATTTCACTAGACAATGGACAATAGCCAGCAGTTCCTTATCATGGATAGGATAGCAGCATTCACCATCTGTCAGCTTGTGTGATTTGTAGGCTACTGGTAGGAAATTGCCTTATCTTTTTTGATTTGTAACACCCCTCTAATGAAGGCATCTAAAGCATTGGTTTCCATTTGGTAGTCTCCATCTTTCTTTGGGTATTGAAGGATGGTAGCAACATCAGCTTTTCTTCAGGTGGCAGAAACAGAGGTTATGCTGCAAAGTCCACACAAATTATGACTTCATGTCTGTTATTTATGACAAGGGTGCTGTCAGAACACCACAGCTGGGTATGAACCATCAAAAATAGGTGATCATTCCTAGGAAGGTGCGGGGCTTGGCCTTGTTCTTAGGTGGCAGCATCTTGCAAATTGCTTGGATCTTTTGGCCGTCAGGTTTAATGCCATCTTTTGACATCACATGACCAAGGTATGGCATCTGTTTCCAGTAGAACTGGCACTTAGATAGCTTGGAAAGAAGTTTGTGTTGTACCAAGGTCTCAAATACTGTCTCTAAGTCCTTATGTTGTTCTACCAAGGGGCTATACACAACTATTCTGTCTAAGTATACCAGTGCATGTTAGCTAATGTGGGGCGTGAAGACCTTGTTCATGAAGGTAACAAAGGTTGACAGTGCATTTGTCATCCCAAAGTTGAGCACAAAACTATTTTATAAACCATACTTTTTACATAAGGCTGTTTTGGGTATGTCTTCCTCTTTGATGCAAATATGGTTGTAGCCTGCAGTTAAGTTGATCTTGAGGAAAATTTTGATCTTTCCAAGGCGTTAAATAGATTTTCAATGAGTGGGAGTGGGTAAAAATTCTTGATGGTAACCTTGTTTGGTGCTTGGTAGTCAGTAACAATCCTAAGGGTTCCATCCTTTTTTGCCATAAAGAACACAGCAGCACCAAAGGGAGATTTTGAGGGAAGGATAAGTCCTTTTTCCAATGCTTTCTTGAAGTACATGTACATTGTGCTATCTTCATTTAGGCTGAGACAATATATATTCTGAGCCTTAGGTACTGCTTTTTTGAGTTGTATGGCATGTTGTATGTGCTTCTCTGTAGGTAGCCCTGGTAGCGCCTCTTTAAAGATTTCAGGATGATGGGCTATAATTTTCTGATCCTGGGAAGTGGTAGTGTCCTGGTGATCTTTGAAGTGTATGAACTTGTACTGACAGAAATCCCAGTTGATTGCTCTGAGACTGTCCTTTTCTTTAAGAGTCTATGTGATACATACAAAGATGTGATCTTGTAGGAGTTGGTCCACAGAGTCAGAGTAGATCTGGTGATCAATTGTTTCATGTTTGATGGTTAATATAGAGGTGGCCCAATCCATGTGGGGTTTTTTTGTAGCCAGTACAGGCCAAGTTGATGTCAAATATGGGCAAGTCAATGACAGGTCCTTGGATGATGGAATGTAGATTCTCTAGTGCAATAAAGAAGGGAGCAGTCTCTTGTGTCACAGTAATTTGATATTCATCAGCTAAACCCACATATTTAATCCACAAAGGATTAGTGGCTAGCTTGAACTTGTTCACAAAACTACTATTGACAAGTGTGCAATCTGCGCCTGAGTCCAGGAGCACTGAGCCGGTGTAACTTTAAAAGCAGAAAGTTAGGACATCAGTTTATTGGAATGTCTAGCAATGGTGTAAAGCACTGGGTAACCCAAGGAAACCTGTATTATTGGGCACTGGTCCACGTCTTTGGGTTGGTACTCATTGTTGGGCAAAGCAGGAGCTTGGAAGGGAGAGCTTGGCTTTCTTATTGGTCTCCATGGGCTTTTCCCTTGTCCTGGTTGTTCTGGATAGTACTGATTCTGAAGTGGTGCAGTTTGGATGTCTATTGTTCTCACTATTGTGGCCATTCAAACCTGAGGGCTTATGGCCTGTACTGTTGTTGTTTCTAGGCGGAGGATAACTGGAGCTTGCTGGTGGGTGAGAGTCTTTGAGTCTCTCTCCCTTTCCAGTCTGGGCCTTGTGGAGAGCATTTGACATTTGTTCTGCTTTCTCTGATTCTCAATAAAGGCTCTGCAGATTGGTCACTTTGTTCAGGTTAACATGTCTCATCATGTGCAACTTGAGTGTGTTGTAGTACATGAGATATGTAGCTGGATTTTCAAATGCTATGTCTGAGGGTGATTGCAGGTGGATCTCCTCATATGCTTGGGTGAGTTCTTTTACCATGCCAGTCTGCATCAGGGTTGTTACTTGGTTTATGATAATGAGAATGGTGTCCTTCATTACAAACTTGCCAAGAAGTCCTGCTTAAAGGTGTCTCAGTCTTTTTTTTTTGTGTGATCTTTGTACCACTTGTTGCACCATGTACCTGTGTTGTGTGTAAGGCAGATGTATATCTCTATGATCCAGAAACGTTGTGGGCATTCCATTTGAGCCAGCTTATTCTGGGAAGATTGAATCCGTGCTGTAATTTTATAATCATTTTCTCCAGAAAATGATTCCAAGGCAGCACTGTGCAGGTGTTGGGCTACATGGGCAGTCATGATAATTTTGTCTGTCACACAAGGAGTGGTGTTAGGTGCTTGGAAGAATCCTTGTGCTGATAGAGTGTTGAAGGCAGGGATCAGTATTATCATGTTTTGGTACAGTAATAAGTCTTCTGGTATTTTGGTTCCTGGTGTGTAGAGTGTCTAGTCCATGGGGAGGCCAGACATAGTTATTTTGTATATTTTTTGACTGCAGCAAGTACAGGCTACAGGTGGTTTTTTGAAAGGAAGGGTAGGATGTAGAACCTACCTGTGCTACCAATGTTGTAACTGTGCTGTTTTAGCAGAGTTACAGGGGGAAAATATTTAGAAACTAGATAATGTTCTTTATTGTGAGATAAGTATTATATATTTAATGTGAATTGTGAATAACAGGAAGATGATTGTGTTGATCAATTGGTTGGATGGTTAGGGGGATGGCTTGATCTAGATATTGAGTTAAGCGCTAAATTTTAGTCATCCACTGTATGGGATCATCATTTTTTCATGTTGCTAATTCTGGGAATTTGAGTCAACTTCTTTGTTTGGCTATGGGTCACTGGGAATTCAGATTGCAGGTCACAACCCCGCTTAGTTGGAACCTTGTTGGCAGGTCAACCCTGCTATTTCAACAGCTTGTTTGACTTGGTTTTACAGCAGACCTTGGTAAAGCTCCTGAAGGGAAAGGGGTCAATTGAATGGATTAATCTCTTGGTCTGGTCTTCTGTCTGGTGGGTAAGGACAGGCTCTGGTTCCACTGAGGCAACCAAGTTTTTCTCAGGCTTCCAAACCTTTTTTAACCAGATTCTTTGGTACCCTCTATCTGATAACACAAACAACATAAGGGTGGTAAAACTTGATAAACTCCTACAACAGTATAGTACTCAAGGTAGATAAAATAACCAAGATTCTTTTGGAAGATTTTAACATGAAAAGGGTTTCCAGCTTTATTGGCTAGATCCTGAGGAGAAACTGGATTCCAGCTTGGTGAAAAATCCTCTTTTGATGGATTGCAGTCATTTTCATATTTTTTAGTAATTTCACACTTTTATTAAGCATTAAAGGGAATGAATTAGTTAATTTCAGGCTTTTAAAGGTGGCTCAAGATTTGAGGCCCATTCCATGTCTTTTTAGGCCCCAACTCCCAGTTGCCAAGGAGTTGGGACCAACTGAAATCCTTTTTAGAGGGCTTCAGTGCATCTTGGTTTGTTTTCTGGATTTGTGGGCACCCAGAGATTAGGGGCCAGGTGGTACTACTCTGATTGCAACCCTGTTTTTTTAAGAACATAAATAAAATATTGTGGCAAAGCTTTCTTTATTATAAATTATTTCCATATTAAGATACAGGAAATGCTGACATGACATTAAATTTCTGTTCCAAGAGAAGCTGTTGTTAGGATTGAGATGGGTACCTGCTAGATTTAAGGTGTTCAGGTGTTAATCCCAAAGGCTTCAGTGACAAATCAACTGATTAATTGATTGTTGTGAATCATCCAATTCAGGCTATTCCAATTTTGCCTACTAGTTGTAATGGTAGGACACACCATCTCAAAAACGCCACTTCAATTTACACCATCTCAAATTTAATTTGAGATGGTGTTTTTTGCGCTAGTGATTTTGAATCACAAAAAATTAAAAAAACAATAAAATAGTTAATATTTACATATAATTTATTAATGTGTTATCTTGAATTTACGCCATCTCAAATTTAATTTGAGATGGTGTTTTTTGCACTAGTGATTTTGAATCACAAAAAACTAAAAAAAACAATAAAATAGTTAATATTTACATATAATTTAATAATGTGTTATCTTGAATTTACGCCATCTCAAATTTAATTTGAGATGGTGTTTTTTGCACTAGTGATTTTGAATCACAAAAAACTAAAAAAAACAATAAAATAGTTAATATTTACATATAATTTATTAATGTGGCATCTTGAATTTACGCCATCTTGATTCTGTTGCTTTGAGTCAGATTAATTAAATCTTATTTTGCTAACTTTATTTACATATGAAATCACTTAGTGTGGGGCGTGTTTACACCATCTTTACTTTACCTCATTTCAAATCACATTATTTATCTTTAACTAAAATAAGCTTATACCCAAACTAAAACAAAGCCTGCTGTATAGTGCCATAAGATGTTCCTATAGTATTAATCCAAGACACTTATACTAAGAACAACCTAAATAGACACCACTATGATAGTCCTTCTAGTGATTGACATTGCTGGGTAAAAAACAGTTTTATTATATGTAATTTATAACTTTATTATACATGGATATGTTGATAAGAGATCTTTTAATAAAACATTTTAATAGTGATTTTAATATGGAAGGGGGTGATTACACCATTTTGATTTACGTCACTTTGAATTCCACCAAGTTTCATATCACCCAATTGATTTGATGCGCACAATGAATAGGGGAAATTATCTATGACGCCAGGCTACGCTATATCAATTCCCTCATTGCAATTCCTGATTTCCACTTTTCAAAAGTATCATTCCAGGTAAAAAACCATATTAATAAAGAATGAAAAAATTTAACAAAACTTTACATATACATTTTTTGATCTCCTCTAAATAATTTAGTACTTTTTTAACCCCAGTTGTATAAGCTAGTTTTTGAGAAATTCAAGTTTTACTCTTTGGCCCGGTTGAGGTAGCTCCACCGTAAATTTGTTAATTTAATATAAAAAATTGTCAAAAACACTATGTTTTTGAGCTACGGCACCTCAATTACATCACTTTGAAAACATCATTCTGAAAGCAAGTTTTTAGTCAAAACTCAAAGTTTTGCCTACTTGTGTTACTAATAAAAATTTTATTTTTACAAAACAAAAAACATTAAAATTTTGATATTATATATTTTTAAAGCTTCTCTACAATTCTGTGTAAAAAGGTTACTACTTTTTATTAAAAAATTCTCATTTTTCTCTTTAAAAACAACCATCAAATTGCTCATATTTTTAAACTAATTCACTTTTAGATGCCTCCCAAGTCAATTACCAAAGCTGCGCCCAAGGCCTCAAAGTACAAGATCACTCCTCCAAAGGCCAAAAAGGCCAAGACTACCCCAAAGAAGCAGTCCTCTAAGGCCAAAGCTCCCCCAAGACCCCAACTTCATCACCTGAGCCAGAGCAAAAAAGTCCTACCCCTCCCCACTCTCCATTTATGAACTCCCCCTCAGACCCCCAAGAGAAGTTATTCAACTTCAATTGCCACTCTGATCCCACATCAGAGCCTGAGAAGGAAGAGGAGCAGGAGCCTGGTGCTCTTGCAGATGACCAAATTGAGCTCTGGGATCTTAATACCATCCATAATATATGCAATCAAAATGGTACATTTGCTGTGCCTGCCACATACCCAGCCAACTACCCCACCATGACTAAAAAAGGGGGTTCTGAATTTGTCTACAAGGGCTACAGCTTCAGCTGTAATAATGAAAAAAACCAGTATACCAAAATCACTATAAATGTGATAATGTTGGGTGCCCTGCTAGGCTCACTACATACAGGTTCATCAGATTCAAGGCCCTGACTACTGGGCATGACTGCTCCAAGCCTTTCAACCCCCTTTATCAACTTATCTGCTGGTTTCTTTGCCAGGTGATCCAAACCACCAAGGATCAAATCACAACTGAAGTTTTCAATGATGCCCTCCTTAATTTAAATGATATCTAACTTGCAACTGTTGGTGGTGCCTCAAAACTACAGAGATATCTCACTGATCAGACATATGCTCTGAGAACTGAAGGCATCACTGCTACATCCATTGACCAATTGATACTTACTGAGGAACAAAAGTTATCCTGTCATGAGGAGAAATTCCTTCTTTGCAACAATGGTCAACATGCCCCTGAGTGTATTATCTGCTTTGCCACAAGCCAGGATCTACACAACCTGCTGAAATGCAAGACCTGGCTTGCAGATGGCACTTTCTCAACCTGCCCAAAGCTCTTCAGCCAGCTTTAGAATATCCATGGGCAGTTTGGTAATCTAGTTCCTCCTCTGGTATTCTTTATCCTTCCCAACAAGAAGCAGGAAACATATGTCTGTGCACTCACAATCCTAAAGGTCAAGCTTAATGAAGTCCTCCCAACCATTGAAGAGGAGCCCAAGAAGACCAGAGGGCGCAAGAAGAAGACCTTGTCCCAAGCAGAAGATGTCCCCACCCCCCAAAAAGCAGCCAGAAAGCCTTCCCTATCATGAATATCTGGTAGTGGATTTTGAACAGGCTCAGGCAAATGCCTTTATTTGAGTCTTTAAGAGCTCCCCTCAGGGATGCTACTTCCACTTCTGGCAGGCACTCTGATGCCGCCTTCAAAAGTGCTCTGACCTCCATGAACTGGTCAACTCTGAAGGCACCAAAGAAGCCAAGGGCGTCTTAAATTGCTTTGCTTCCCTTGATCTGGTTAGAAAGTAGGAGACAAATGCCTTCTATGACGCCCTACTCTGTAACCCATATATTATAGCCATTCAGGCAGCCTTTGCGCCCTTTATTGAGTATTTTGAAACTCAATGGGTTGGTATCTTTCAAGGAGCACGCCACATCAGAAAGGGGGGTGAATCAACCACCTGGAACTGCTTTAAGAAGGTAAAATATGGTTTAATCAAGACCACCTCTTCCCTTGAAGGGTGACATAGCCAGTTTGCTACAAGATTCAGGGTTCATAAGCCCAAATTCAACAAGATCATGATCCATTTAAAAACCCAGCAGGCCATCTCTGCCTGCCTCTTTAAGACTGGTATGAAGACCAAGGGTGATCCCCCTAAGCAGACCAAGGCTGTAAAGAAATATACAGAAATCAGCAAGGTGGTCCTTGCCTACTATCCTAAGGATAGAAAGATTGAGCATCTCCAAGCTATCTCATTTGCTCTTTCTACTAATGTTTGAGTCATTTCCCAATAAAGTATTCTCTATCTTCTCTCTTATTTCCTTTGACTTTACCATTATTTGACTTTTTTGGTATTTGGTACAATTCTATGCTTATTTTAAAGTATGGATCAAAGTTTTAATAGATGAAAATAGTTGTTTTTGGCTATATTTTAACTTTTAGGCTTTACGCAACTATGTTGCTACTAATTGACCCCATTTTTATTACAGATTTGAAATTCTGAGGCTTTTTTAAGCCTAGAAATGTTTTTTAAATTTTATTTTTTGATAATTTTTTGGGTAAATTTTGGAGTTCAAAAAATTAAAATTTTAAAACTGTTTTTTCTTAGTCAAAATGCCGTAAATCAAAATGGTGTTTTTACTATAAAATTGAGATGGCATATTTTGAGATAGCGTTTTTCAAAATGCTGTTTTCAAAATTGTGCATCCTACTATTGTAATGTGTACAAGAATATAGCAGGATCTTCTTTTGAGTTCAGTGGTCACCTCATTTCCATAAATGGCAGTAGACTAATTTTCACACATCCTGTATTCAGTCACTTGATATGTTCTGTCCCTAATACCATGCCAGGACTGTTTCCTCTCTACTTCTAGTGATTGATTGACACTCCTGATGACTATATAATATTTGGCTCCCAATAATAAGCATTAAGTTTATTCACACTTATGTTGGTTTTATTTTACTTTAGCGTCTTTTCCTTTATCAAAATGGGAATTTACTACCTTCTCATTCCCAGGGAATCAAGGTACCAATCACTTACTTCACCCTGAAGCTTAACTTTGGCTAGGTTGAACCTAAAAAACTTTTAATGATAAAGATTTTTTACTATATCATCTTGGATGCTGTCCCTGATATCTAAACCCAATAGCCTAGCTCAGACATTATCAATATTGCTTAGGTACATCATGAGATCTACTGTCTCCCAAGTTCTGGGAGGCAGGGTAGTTGGCTCTCTATAACTTTATAAGTAATCCTATCCCTTAGCGGTTGGAAAGTTGTCTACCAGAGGTTATAATGTAATCCTGAATACCTAGAATTGCAATTTGAGTATTCTATACTCAGGTAGAGGAAAGACACCCATGGTATTATCACCACAAGAACACTTCCTATGAAAGTGTATCCAGCTTGGGATATCTTTCCTTTGCTCTTTCATTATCATCTGGGTAGAGTTCCCACCGCTTGATGGATCCCAACCCTTGCTATCTGTGTTACAACTGTAGCCTAGTGTGCAGCTTGTTAGATGTGGCAGAAGAAGTCCTGATCCAGTTACATCTGGTCTTAGAGGCAGTCACCTCTTGATAACTTAGCATCATATTGCTTTAAAATATTTTCCCTATATGCTTTATCTTCTTGCTAAATACAACTAGGATAGAAGCTGATAGAATATTCATAGCATGCCTTTCTTCTCCCAAGCTAATATTTATAAGGGGGTTTAATCTTAATCACCAGGAGCCTTGCGCATGTACTAATATTGCAACTGAACCTATTAAAGTTCTATATTCAGAATAAGTGAATACATCAGTCCAGAAGCAATGGACATGGTTTGATATAAGGTAATAGCTTTATTTGGAAACAGAATTTAATATACAGTAAGGGGAAGCCATAGAGCCACAAGGGGGTGGCTTTGGTGGCTTAATTCATATAAAGTATGAGTTGCAAATAACTGATTGAGGAAGTGCTGTCTGGAATTAGCTAAACTTCTAATCCAGGGATACAGCCTGTATCTTGCCAATCGCAGCAGAGTGTTCCATGTTGTTGGATCTGTCATGGGGCAGCTCTGTGAGCACCCTCTGTGTGTTTTGAGATATGTTGGCAGGCAAGGTGCTGATCTTGGTTGTAATGCTCCCCTTTCCCCATGTTTGTTGTCCTTGGCCATAATTGAAATTTTCAGAAGGTCCAGGAAGTTTTGTAAAAATATTTCTGGGTGGGTACACTATAGTAGGGGCACAATGAATTATATGGAGCTTCTTCTTATCACTGTGGGTACCTTCAAGCTGATAGGTATGCTTGTCATAGACACCTGTGACTTTAAAGGGCCCAATATGGCTGGTTTGAGTTTTGCAGTGCATAAACTAAGGGCCTAAACAGAATCATTAATGGTATAACAAGCTTCTAGGTGATTGTTTGCCCCTTGATCTGTTCTTGTTTGATGTTGCAAGCTTTGGCCTGCAACTGCACTAGTGAAAAGTTGATAGTGAAAGGGGATTCAGCTGGAAATATGGGCTTTAACTTGCCTTGGTATACCCCTGTCATACCATCTGAGGTACCAAAGGCCAAAGAAATAGGGTTGAACCCCTTAACACAGTTAATTCTGGAACATATAATAAGTAGTGGGGTTAACAAATGCTCTGTTTAAGCAGTTTTTGGATGTTTCTGGGACAGTTTGGCAATTATTCAGACTAGTTACCTATTCAACTGTTCCATAAGTCTATTGGCTTGTGGGTGCTATGGGGTTGAAGCTACACATTCTAGGGTGCTCTTATCCCAGTATGCCTTCATGATATTGCCCATAATTTCCTGTTCTCTGTCTGTGATGATCTGATTGGGACAGCCAAAGTGTGTCACTATCTTCTAGCCAATGAGGCAGGTGATGATTGAACAGTGTGGCTGGTGTTTGCCCAGGCTACAGGTCAAAAATTGAAGTAGTTGATGACAGTAACAATTTATTTCTTCCCTAGTTTATCCTCAGGTAGGGGCCCTACAATATCAAGAGCCCATTGTTTGAAGAGTTCCATAGCTTTAATATATAAGAATGATTTTGGCAGAGCATTATCATAAATTTTGCTATCATGCTATTTTGATATGGCCTGCAAATTGCAATACTTACAAAAACTTGGTTGGGTTTGCTTTCAAATACCACATTTGCCCCCTTTCTGTGAATGGGCTGACATTAATATTGGAACATTCCAGATTATCCTACCTGCACCTGACGGATCCTGATACAAGTTCAGCTCAGAATGACCACATTAGCCACACTTTCTACCTAATGAATGATCAGCATGCCCAGTCTATTATTTAAGTAGAATTCTCTCTCTAAATAAAGACAAGTTTATTCAAATTTGTGTTAAATTTTATAATCTCCAAGCTTATTTCTTTTATTTTCACTAAAAAGAAACTATCTTCTATCTTTTCAGTAAATTAATATATATTCCCTTAATTTTCCCTTGAAGGCTAATCCAAGACTAGATCAACACCTCAAACATCTTTTATAAAGATTTTCTGCTGTGTTATCTTAGATGTTGTCCCCAAGAGCAAAACACAACAAAATGGTGCTCACTATAGGGGCTGTCAGACCCTTGGTTACTCCTTTCCCCACACATTCTCTGGTCCTTCTCTTAATTTTACTGAAGTACCCAGCTCCCCCAAGATTTCTAGATCTCCTCTCAAAAAGGAGATTTCTGACTTTCCCCAAACACCTATAGTACTGGTGATGTCTCTTGAACCTTTAAAGGGCCCCCTCCCAGCTTTCTTGCTTGAAATTCATCAAGCAGGTGCCGTTTCTTGCCCCCTTCTTCATACTGGCACAGTAGCCATGCACTTCATCCCTAGTCTCTATATTGGGTACACTTCTAAGGAGCTATATTCCTTCTTTCTGGACTTTGGGCTCCCGCCTGGTTTAATATAATCTACAGGAAACATTTTTAAGCTGGTGAAAAAGTTTATCCAGTCCACTTTAGTACAATATCAGTTATTGTTAGGCTCCCAAAACAGCTCCTATCTATAGTGACAACTGCAGTGACAAACAACTATGCTAAGAATATGGTGTATCAAAATGGACACATAGTCTCTTTGCTTATATATCCTACAACCAGCAGTCTTCACTAGCTTCCCATGAATATTTGAACTCTTTTCTGAATACTCTTTTTTCATCTCTCCCTGGGTATATTAGGGAACATTTATGTGAGTTGGATTATTGTTACACTGTCTGCAAGGTCATATGAAAGCTTCCCTCTCACACTATTGCCAAGTCATTGAGACTTTATTGGAAAAGCTCAACCTTTTTGCAAGAATACCAATTACCTGTTCAACTTTTTTTGGAGCTCATGTAGATGAATGGGGCAGTAAGATGCAGTATAAATACAAGTTATATAAGGCTAGACTAGAGATACACTACACTGAGTCCAAAAATATGTCAATTAGAAGGTGAAAGCCTTGGATATGGTGCTACCTACCCCTCCTCCTGAGAGTCTTCCTATGTCTGAGGCAAGATTTGAGGGGCTATTGCTGAGCTCAAGACTACCACTTACCGCCAGTCTGCTACAACCAGTGTACCTACCACTGAATCTTTACCTGATCCTTGTATTATCACCTTGATAGATCAGGCTGCCACCTTAAGAGGTGAAGTTTCTTACCCGCACTAACGTCTTTCCAATTAAGAGGACTCTTCTTCTAGTTTAAAAGAAAGCAAAGGCAAATATTAAGACAAAGAAGAACAGGGCATTGAAGACCATGGTCTCTTTTCTGGCCTAGTATGTCAGAGACCCACTCATTTAGGAGTTTCTTCCCAACTGAGTGAAAGAATGCCTACAGATTAAACTTTATCAAGGAAGTTCTAACCAGGAGTTCCGCCATCATAATGTTAATTTTTTTACCCCACAATCTAAATTGGCCAAAAAAGGGGGTAAATTGTTGTAAAATATATTTTAGACCAATTTATCCCATCATATTTTAAGGCGCATTGGGATTTATGACAGGATAAGTTGATGCCTTTTATACATAAGGGTAATGTAAACAACAAGTACCAAATCTATACCAGATTGACTCTTATACAGGTTCAGTGGGTGTGGGAGGTGGTTTGGGTATTCTTTCTGCTATACTCCAAGAGAAGTCAATCCATATCAGGAAGATTACCCACAGGATTTGGGTAGGCTTGCCAATAGCCTGATACAAGAGATTATTCTACTAATAAGTTGAAAATATATAATTTTTTATTGAGAAAAGAGGAGTATTTGAAGTTTTTGGAGCAACTTCTCAGTATAGAATAGGAGAGATTAAATATTAAGCTAGCAATTGGGATTAGAATCAGAACTTACCACTCTCTGGTGGACTTGTATGAGCAGGAGTGAGTATTGCTTGCAGGATTGCAGCAATATGTAGCCTTCAAGAGTGGTGGCTAAGGCTTTAAAGGTTATAAAGGTGATTTTCTCAATGACTTAGGTTTCTACCTTAACCGGAGAAACTGTGGTTTGGGACTGGGTTGCTGATTAAGTGTTCTTGGCTTGAATTACTTGGAAGCAGTTAGCAGTAACATCTTGACTGTCTTAATTAGTGTAACCTTATGCTTAGCTGACATGATTTCCACAACTTCTGTTGATGGGGAGTCTGATTTACTTCTTGTTATCATGGTATGACCACTTGAATTATTGTGGTTCTGTTGTTCTTAATCTGAGCCTTTTAGTTGATCAGATAAGATTCCTTGATTATTTATACACTCTTAATTGAAGTATGGTCTTTTTATGGAGCTATCTGATTGGTCTTATTCTCTGTGATTTAATTTATCATTATTGATTACACATTTAGTTTTAGAAGTGCTGCTATCTGATTGCCTGCTTTTCAAGACTTTTGCTCATTGAATTTGTCAGGACTTTGGAATAATATGGTAGACTTGATCATCAATCCCCTGACTGATTGGCTGTAGACAGCCTTCCGCCACAGAGCCGTCAAGCTTAAAGAAGTATCAGCTGATCCCATCTATAGCTTTGGATAATCAGAATGCTGATAATTATCCCAAAGCTTGATCACAATTTGGTGCTGGACTTCCTATTGGCTCAAACCTAAACCATAAGCCTTATAATTCCTGATTGTGATTGCAGAACACACCTCTGCCAATAAGCCAATTGATTCATGAATATGTTTGCAGGGCGCACCTCTGCCAGACATTTGCTCCAGGACTCAAATCAGACTTCACAACTAATATGGAAGGCCGTTTATAAGTAACAACACAGAGCGCAAAAACCCATTAACAGGGTAACCAAACCTGCATATGCATGAAATGGTAGACAAGATGCCGCCAGAACCCTGTTATGATAGACTGGGGTCTGGTAAATTAATTGAAGTCCCATGCCAGACCAGCATGGCTTCTTAACTCTGGGGGCTGAAACTAGCAGTCTGGGGAACAGATAGACTGACTGGTAAGAGTTAGAAGTGTCAGATAACAATCTAGCAAGAGGGCTTATCCACCTTATATAAGGTGCTCTTCTTACTAGAGATTGAGCAGAACATTAACCCTTGAAGATAGAGATTGAAGATCTCTATTGTTGTATTACAGCTAGCAGACGCCTAGTAGTCAGAAGTATCCAAATAGAGTGTACCGCTGTCTATTTACAGACCAGTGTATTTTCTCCTCCGGACTTGGGACACCGCCAGGCTGTAGCTGCACTATAGACCCAATTGCTAGCCAAAGATTGTCTTCATACAATCTATTATCAATATCCCTACTACAATGAATAATAAATATTTTTCCTCAAGACCCCAAAATCATGACAGAGTTGGTTACACATTGATTTTCTCCCTGTGTTGATCTGGTTAGCTGATATTATTCTCCCTTGATTTAGTTTTAATGATTTGTGTTTGGTTTTTAATTTTGTGGTTATCTGATTAGAATTTCTTAATGTTATTAGACTTATACTAAGGTTGTTTCTGAATTCATTTTTGGGGGTCATCTAGTTTTCTTCTGGAACTGATTGGCTATATCCTTCATTTGTATGATTTAATTTTTCTTTTTGTTGGCTTGGTGATAGTGGTTTGATTAATATTGTATGCAATATTATTTAGGTCTTCAATAGTTGTTTATTCACTAGTTTGTATATCATTAATTTTGGGAGACAAATAAGGTTGAACTAACTGCCCTATTGAAGATACCCCAGATAGTTGGTGGTAAAGAAAGGATTTTGTTACATAGAAGGGCAGTCACACATTAACTGTGCCCTTGCACTTGCAACTTGGCTTATTTGACTAATTATTTTGAAGACCAAGAACACACTCCAGAAAAAGAGGTTCAAACCCTAACCTGGCTAACTAAGACTATGAACAAAAAATATCCCCTCTATTGCCCTAATCTGTGGCTATAAACAGTAGGATTAACAGGAGAAGCCTTTAGCTGTTCATCAGGTACAAATTGATGAGATTGGGACTGTAGCAGCTACATCCAGATATATTGGAGGCCAAAATAGCTTCACTCTAGATACTTTGTAAGATAGGTTTTGTCTTCTGTGGGCCAGGCAAACTGCCACTGAGTCTGAGTTTGAAGGGACTCCACACATCAATATTCTCAATGCAGGCAATAACAGTAAGTCTAAGTCCTCCTCCATTAATGTCAACTACAAGCCAGCCTTGAAGCAAATCTTTTACCCCAAGAACTTGACTATTGCTGCTTCCCTGAAAAGTTATGAAAGGGCCATGAGAAAGGCCACTGATGATCTCAAGAAGGATCACATACTTACCTGTCTACATCCTACTTTCCAGGAAGATGATGTTCCTGAGCTCCCATTTATTGTCACTTGGTATAACATAAAGCAACTTCTGATCAAAGAGTTTGGGTGTTAAGAAAGATGTGTTCATGCTTATTGCCTTCAAACCCAAGGGACCCTTGGCTGAGTTTGCTGACTGCTTTTATATTGATAGTCAACAACTCATTACCAGTTGCCAGCTAACTCCCCAAGAGGCATAAAGCTCCTCTTTCAATGCCCTCAAAGCAAATCAATTCCTGTGCTTACACTTAAAAGAAAATAAGGTGTCTCTCATCTCTATGAAGATCATCAAAGGTTTTGTGCAGGACATGCACTTGGAAATGGTGGTACTGTGGTGAAGAAAATAAGGCCAACAATGCTGGCACTCTTTCTCAAACTCCCTTTATTATGACTTGGGGCCCAATGGGTAACCCAAACGTCAGATCTATCATAACTGTGGCCATATATGTCACTACTCCTGGTCATACACAGACCTTTAAGTAGTGGAATGCAACCCTAAGGAGCAGGCAGGAAAAGAGAGGTCAACTTAAAGGCAGAGATGCTCTCAGTTGATCAACTTCTTCCAGTCTTCTCCTAATCCTCCCTCTGATGATGAGCTGCCTCTAGAATCTGGTCCCACTATCATCCATCTCTTTCATGATCTTATAAATGGTTTCTGCTCAAAAATTCTGATTATAATGATATTGATGGTTATTATTATGGCTATTCTCTGTTTGGCATTCTTGACAATGTGTCTGTTCCCTATAAGCTTGTTCAGGAAATACCACTACCACAACTTGCCTATCTCCAGCTAAATCTAAGGCTATGGTAACACACCCTTACCTTGCTCAGTACCACTTTTCTTTTATCCTGGTTGGTAACTCTAAGAAACAGCAAAACTAGCTGAGGCCCTCTTCCATAATGTATCTGTAATATTATCTTTTCAAATTGTGTACAAAGAAATTCCTGCCTTTAAATTCATGTTGAAAAAATGGGAGAAATAACTAGAGGCTACCCAAGATGTTCTGGTCATCCTACCTTTTTTTGGAAAAGATACTACCCATGTAGAGGTATCCATCCAGAAAGTCAATATCAAGGCTATCTTTTACACAAGCTCTCATATTAATGTTTTTTGCTAATTTGATGAAGAAAATTAAATTAGCACCAGACCTCAATTATACTCAGTCTTATGGGACTTCTGGTATGGGTCAAATGCAGGCTATTGGCGCTTACTCTGCACTGCAAATAATTTTTGAGAAACTCCTCATTACCTCCCCTCTGTTGTATTAGAAAACAAAAGCTCTGACCTTTTGATGGGCACTCACTTCCTAAAAAAATATAATGGGGTTGTCAACAATCAAGATGGATACCTGTCTCTCTTGGCGTACCAGGTTCACTACTATTTAAAGAGCCTCCTTGCATCTCTAGAAAAAGGCTTAAGACCTGCGTCCTTGAGTACCCCACAGGTATCTTTTCCCTCAAGTACAGAATATAATCATCTAATATGTGCTCCCCTCCTCTGTCTTGCCCTGCTGAAGAAGGATTCCTGTTGCTTGCACCCAGCTGCTGTCACTATCCCTCCTGGCTCTCAAGTCATCATTGACTCCCATATCTCCTATGGGTTACCTGAGAAACCCTTCTTAGATTTTTTACTCTCCTGAATCCCTGAGTTGTAAGGAACCTCATTTATGCCCCAGAATTTTGGATCAAACTCATAAGGAGCCTTTGAAGCTGCTATTAGCTAACCTGACTGCTTCTCCCATGCATGTATCTTGGGGGCAAGTAGTAGGGCACAGAATTAATTTAGGCGCTGAGCAGGTGGCCTCTGTTGTGCTTTTTTATAACAGCAACACAATTATTTATTAATATAGGGAACAGAGCATTTGCTTGAATACAATTGTATTTGTAGATATGATTATTGTTGTATCAGAAGCGCTAGGTCAACAGAAACATAATTATTGTCAAAGAATGGCTTCTGATCACAAAGAAGTACTTATAGATTAAAACATGATTTATTGTACTTATTTGATTCTTTTTATACCTTCTTGAGGGTTAATACCTGGGCTTCTAACAATGTCTTCTAGGAAATTCTATCACTTCATTTTTTGGTAATCAGTAATCTAGGTTTGGCACTTATCACTCATCAACCAATAGAATATATTTATTTTCACCCAGCACAGGTGGCCCTTGCTGGAGTGGGGGGGTTTGGTAGCTTCAGGATCACTTCCTTCTATCATGGACATACTTTGAATTTTTTGCTTAGAGATACAATATTCAAGATATTTGCCTTTTGAGGATTCAAACCTGGCGCTGCAGCAGTGGCTGACATAAAAGTAGGGTGGCGCCTTGATTAAATTCCAGTTGGTGCAGCAGACTTTAATGTATAATTAGAACAGCGCTTTGGTGCCTAGATTAATTACTAGGCAGTGCTGCAGCGCCTGTAACCTTTGCTAAATGGTGTGGTGGTATGTATTATTGGTTGATTTTGTGGCAATAGTCCACAATCTACTGCTGATCTAATATACATATTATTTATATTATGATTTTATGATGGCAGGTTACAGTATTTCTATTCTGTAAGCTCTGTTATAATTGATATCATTACTTGGTCAAAAATCCCAACAAGTATAAAGACACATGTCTCCTCATCTCTGGTGTTCTCTCTTAATGCCATTCTTGTTCATTACAGCGCCCACAACCCTCACAGCATGATTTCAAGCTCATCCCTCTAAAGCATGTCTTTCATACTGTGATCATTGGTGCCTTTGGCCCTCTCCCCTGCTCTCACTCTGGGTGTTGTTTCATTTTAGTGGCAGTAGATCACTTCAGAAAAAGGGTCAAAGCAAGGGCTACTAAATATATAACTGCCAAGGTAACAGCAAATTTCTTGCTATAAAACATCTTCTATTGACATGTATGTTCCCAAACATTCCTTTCTGACAATGGCATCAATTTCAATGCTTGCCTCATCACATCAAATTTGGAGGCTATGGACACTTGTTAATATTTCTTGGTTCCCTAAAATCCCTCTGCCAATGGGACTATTGAATGCGCCCATTTCACTCTGGTCACCATTATGAGGAAGCTCACTCTCTCTAATGCTGCCAATTGGGATATGTTCCTTCCCACTGCTCTCTTTGCATACTGTTTAAGAAAACACAGAGTGATATGAAAATCCCATTTTGCTATGCTTTATGGATGCTAGACTACTACCCCCTCAATCTTGGTACCCCCACTAGTAGAGTTAGACGCTGCAACTAGCCCTGAAGCTCATGTGAAGGAACTGACTAATCAGATAATTGACATTCAAGCCACAACCTAATCATCTGCCTATAAGGCCAAAGCCTTAGAAATGTTGCCACCCAATGCCTCTAGGGCCTTACTTCCCAAGTTCCAAGCAGGAGATCTAGTCTTATAACATCAGCATCACATTGATGGATGTGCTCATAAGTTAGACTCACCATGGATGAGGCCCTTCAAAGTCACATTTAAGAAGGGCTTTGATTACACTGTCAAGCTACTGTCCTCTGGACGTCATTTCTCTTGGTGTCAGAAAGTCTGTGGACTGTGGTTTTTTCATCCCCCAGATGATATCCTAAGTCTTCTAACATTGGGAAAGCACAGAGAACCTGTGACTTTGGCGTAACCTGCAGCCTGGTAACTTTGTTGTCATCAGAAGTAGCAAGTCTGACAGGGCCCAAGGCCCAAAGAATTTGGGATGGTTCTTCCTAATTCTGGATATAGGTTCACAGTTTGTTGTCTCTATATTTTACTATAGGAAATAATACTGAATTACAACAGTATCATATTTTGCTCTACTAATAAATCCTAAGAGAGGATCACATTAAGGAAATAGGACTTGGAGCAATCATCAATTCAATAGGGAATCATCAGTCTTTTATTATAATGGACTGGCTTTAAGGCGGCCTGCCTGCTCATGTTTTATCCAAGTTAGCTCACAACACTAGAAGAGACTGAAGTAGCATTAGGGCAACACAAAAGGAGGTCTATCCTTGTTTAAGTGGTTCTGAAAGAAGCTTGCTTGACATCTTCTACATATTTTTATCCTTTCTTTCTAACTGGGCCACTTCTGGGGCTAGCTAGCTTGTGGTTGGCTACTAGTTCACGGAGATGATTGATTCACTTAATAAGAGCTACTCTAATACAATAGGCTCAAAGCCTTTTATCTTAGAGTGTTTGGCCTAAAGGCCCAGTCCATGTTGGACTCTTCTAGAAGTGTTTCAAATGATGGCTCATATGATGGCCCTTGTTCTAGGATATAAGTAAAGATTAGAATAGTAATTATTATGAGAAGCATACATGAGGTGGTTGTTGAGGTGGACTAATTAATGAGCAGTAATTGCATGTTCCATTAATGAATTGCAATGTATTAATTTGTTAGTTCCAGGATATGATTTGGTCATTGATTCATTGATCCTGAAGCCTGCAGCCTGCGTCATTCTGTTGAAACTATTCCAAAGAGTGATTGCCAGCTGGCCCGCGTTAATTGGTTGAATCCATTAATTAGTCAATATCCCAAAATTCTGACACTTGGGTTCATGTTAAATTACTCTGAAAGTATCATCTCCCTGTGTCTAATCTTAAGGGGTAAATGTTTTAAATTGTGCTATCAGTGTTTTTTATATGGCCTGCAAATTGTGATACTTGCAAAGACCTGGTTAGATTTTCTTTTGAATACCAAAGTTGCCTTTTTCTGTAAATGGGTCAACACAATGTCCACACGTTCCAGATTGTGCTACCTTGTTTAATCTGATCCTGGTACAAATTCATAGCCAACCAGCCCCCTTGTCTACCTAGTGAGCAATCCCTTCTCTAATCTACATATAAATAGAAGTCTCTCTCTAGATAAAGACAAGTTTATTCACATTTGTGTTGACTTTTGTAATCTTCAAGCCTATTTCTTTCCTTATAACAGAAATGAAAACCATTTCAATCTTTCCAGGAAACTAAGGTATGTCCCCTTAATTTTGCCCTGAAGGCTAACCTAAGTCTAGCTTTGAACCTCAACCCTTTTATAACAAAGGTTTCCCACTGTGCCCTCTTGGATGCTGTCCCCAAGAGACAAACATAGCATACCTTCTACTTGAACCACATCAACCACATGAGTTGATAGCTGACCTTGACTCCTTCTGTGTTCCACAAGCTAGAAGACCAAATCAACTGGATACTTAGCATAACAAAATACACCCTGCATTCACTGTAGCTGGGCAAATGGGTAGCAGAATAGCCAGTTGCAGCATAAAAATATGTACAGCTGGTCTATCAAGATCCTGTGCCTCTCAGTAGAGTTTACTGTTTACACTCCATGGAGCTTGTTTGGTAAGTCCTTGAGATACTCCCATTCAAGAACATACCAGAGATAAATAGGACCATGGGGGTGCTTGCTTCTGTTTCCCAGAAGAACATACATTATCATATCTGATGCAGAACTTTGGGGATGTGGTGTCTAAATTAGCTGGAAGCAATGTGACAGCTGCAAATAAACAAGAGCACTTCTGGCATACTTTGGGCTGGCCTGGAGTAGTGATGAGATGGGGTACCAGCAACAATGGAGATAAAGTTCTCTAATCAAAAACAAGAAAATTAGCACAGTATACAATAGGCTGTGAAATCTTAATGAGCCCTTGCTGAGCAAAGGCTCTATCATGGAATTTACCTTGAGTCCATGTTCTTATTTGGGATGGGTTCTAGTGTACAAGCCCTATACCAGGTTTCACTGGGACTTAACCTGTCCAATATCTCCCAAGATGGAAATTAGGCTGGCCCCAGTTACAGCACACAGAGAGCGCTCACAGGGCATCCCATAATATATCTATCTATATGGGAAATTTCACTGCCAATATCAAGTTACAGACATATACCTAAACTAAGACCTAAGCCAATCCCAGATGAAATCCCTTGACAAGATTTTTGCCACTCACACCATGCTTGGATATTGCTACCATAACACCTCCATAAAGATCAGTGGCTTTCCCTTTTCAGTACATTGGCTATTACATCCTTATAAAGCTGAAGCATTTTCCTTATTTTCTATCCTTATTTTCTGGACTGATGTCCTTCCTGATTCCAATACTAGACTATGATAAGTTTAGCTGCAGTACTATGTCTCCCTGCTACCGCTTGGGTTGTTGTTGCCTCTTTCAGGGCCATAGTCCTGGCAAGTACACCAGCTTTTAGTATATCACAGAAAGCATGCATCCCTAGCTAAGGCAAGGGGTCCTATGGACATGGACGCCAATTTGTGGTGTAGGGTGTAATCCAGGACTTGACCCACCTAATCCCACACTGGTTGGATAAAGGTTGCACCAGGTTGACTGAGCTGTGTATCTGCGCCTAGACTATCCCTTTGGATATCTGAATACCATGGTGGTCCAGTTGGTATCTGAATCAGGTACCATCAGGGTTATGGTGGTTCTGCAGGAGAGATAGGCAGGGGCAGGCTGGGATAATGTTTTTGAACGTGTTTGATTCACCTTGATGGGGTTCCTCACCTGTGTACCCCATGAAACTCCCTTGTGATGGTTGATGGGTCAACCTGAGGTATGCTGTAGTTTTAAAAGAGTTTATTCTACCCTGGTCTATGGCAGCTATCTCCTGAATAGCCTGATTAGTTACAAAGCTTTGCCCTTCCTGTGAGACTAGGCTTGGGTTTACCTCCAGAGACAAAGAAGGTTTGATTGAGTGGATCTATCAGTTTAAATGAGGGGTTTTTGGCCAAAGATGGGTTGGTTTCAAACCCTCCATTATATGGGCTTGGTGATTGCTCTGGTCAGCAATGTTATCTATGTGGTGTTCAAACAACAAGCTGTCAGTCTCAATGGTGGGAACATAAAACTATTAACCCTCCTGTGTGTGGTTGAAGTTCTGGATGTATATTTCAGTGATACTAGCTCCTTGCCCTTGGCTGCCAATAGCTCTTGGTGCTGGGCGTTAACCAGATCAAACTTGCTATCAGTTGATACCCTGGTTGAAGATTGTAGTTAAATCTTAATGAAAATAGTAGCAATATACTTTTGTTACTTGTTCTGGTATGGGTTGGATTTTATGAGAATTGCTGGTAGGTCTTTTATCAGTATAATTAGGAAGCTGGGGTTCAATTTTGATACCCCAATCCCCTAAATAAAGTTCACTGGATTAGATGGTGATAGTTTGTCTTCATTTTTGTAGTGTGATTTTGATCAAAATAAAGTGAAGGTCCAAATTGTTAATTTTGGTTTTTGCCATGTACAAAAACCTTTTTGATAGTATATGGGATGGTTCTTTGTCCTTAGAAGGCTCATTCTATACAAGTGTTATACATTGAGTGCTGTTTGTAATTGAGATATCTGTACACAAGTTGTTTCTTTTATTTTGTTCAGTTTCAAGCAATGGCTTTGATAATGACATGTTTTTTACTAGTTGCTGGTGGTGTTCTATGCACAACTTTGGGTTGATCTATCTCAACAGCTCATAAAAGTAAAGTATATTTTTTATGTCATGAAGTTTGGGAATAAACCTTTTATTGATTTGACTCAAGATGGCATACTCTTGAGAGGCTATATGATAAGCATAGGTAAAAAATGATGTTCTTTTAGTTTATTTATTTATAACCCAATTTATTGGTACAAAGTTGTCAGCTCAAGGATATACCAGAGTGTGGAACTTGAGCTAGCCTGTTTGAGATGGGTAGACTAGGTATTGTGCCTAGTAATCAATGCTTGGGCAGGCAGGGTTCAATAAAGGCTTCTGGGTATGGTAGGTAAAGATGTTTTTTAATGAATATCAAGGGTTAGGATGTTAAGTAAGTCAATATAAAACAGTAATTTTAATTAAAGGGACTTGTCTGGAGAGGGAAGGTTAATAGGATATGAACTTGTACTTCAGCTTGATGATCAACATCTTAAGCTCCCAGAAAGTTTCTTGGTGGAGGGTCAACAAGACTAGGGGATATAAGAAGGTCATGCCGAAGATGGCCACAACGGCAACGGACTCCATTGTTGGGGACTGCAGCTGGTGGGTGATGGTCTCCAGCAGCAGCACAATAAATGTAGGAAGCATGACAGAGTTATAGACGAGGATAAACCCCATTATCTTCAGGTAGATGATGCAGGCATGGCGGTCGATCCTCTCCCCCGGCTGCAGCAGCCTGAGGCTTGACTCATACAGGCGTGCAATGCAGGGATAGCTTATGTTTACCGCCACCACCGGCCAAATAAAGGAGATTAGAAGCTGGTACCGGCACACTTCCACCACCCACACACCGGAATTGATAGCAGGGTAGGAGAGAGACATGGACTGAAGGCTCTCGTACCGCCATTCCATCCCCACTGCAACCAGCAGGCCTAGAGTCAGCAGCTGGGGGACAACAAACATTGTCCACCACAGAACCAGATTCACGTTGTGGCGTAGGAAGATGACCCAGAACCGCAGCAGGGCCAAACACCCGACACTTACCGCTGACAGCTGCAGCAGAAAGGTGGTTATCACGCCCTTCCACTGGTCATCTACCAGAGCTTTGGTTCTCTCCCCCAGCATAAATAAATCCAACGAGTCGAGTAGCTTGAATAGGACCAGCAGCAGGTCACTCAGCGCCATGATCAACGCTAGAGTCAGATCAGGCTTTCAGACATCTTGGCGTAGAATCACACACAGTGCAATGACATTGGCCACAAACCCCAAAATCATCACCACATGCAGTATACGACCCAACATACTGAAAGGAAAAGTTGCAAAGCGTATGATGCCTCACAAGAGATTATAAGTTGGGATTGCCACTGGGAACAAAATGTTTATGAAGTGACGCAATATCTGGTTAATTGATACATTAGTTGTTCCAGCAATGGATTTCCGTACATTTAACACTAAAACCCCCTGTCAAATCTATAATATAGGAATTACTTCTTCTCCAGTGGCACACGTACCATTGTATATAGCCTCATTTGTATCCTTCATGTTTGAATAAAGATAATATCGATATATTTCTCTGGGTATCTAGCTAATATCAATTTCAATATCAGTGAAACTCTTTAGTTGAAGACTTCAACATCAACTTATTCCATTGAAACTTTCGCCCTGGCAAATCAATCCACATAAGCGAGAGGAAAATAAATCGGAAATACTGCAACGCTACTCTAGAGTTGGATTAAGATGCTCCTCGGTAACACAATTTATTTACACATTTTAAACCCATTCCGTTCAAGACAGCTCCTGGACCCCAGGTTGCAAAGTTATCATCAACTAAAAGGATGAAACGTATGATATCATCTCGACATATAATACACTAATCTAAAGGATGTCTCCCATTATAGTTTGGATAAACTTGGTATCTAAAAATAAAGGGGTTGCAAAACAAAACTTAATTGCTATCCTGGAATTTAATAGCAATTGGTTCAATTAATCTCCATACGAGCCATTTAAGGGCGGTGTATATACCTAATATCACATATGATTTATTACAAATCGATGGGCCAACATCTCTGTACATACCTGAAGCTTTCTCCAACAAGTATGGATAAAGATACGAGAGAAAAGGTTCAAACCATAAACTCCAGCACCCACAAGCCCAACATTTCTATCAAACTTAGGGATGGAAAGCTTTTTGATTTTTAATTAAATTTAAAATCGGATTTAACAAAGGTTAAATTAAACTCGAATTTAAACCACCCCGGCTGTCTTTAATAGAATTTATACTGAACGCAGGTGGCACTGTGATGCCGAATTCGATTCTTCATCGAATATCAAATATTGAACACATTTCCGAAACCGCTATATAAACCCCAATCTATTGCAATAAAGCTCACTTGATTATTTCCTAAATATCACAAATCTGTAATTTCGCATTACAGAAAATTGGAGGTCACACCTTACTTACAAACTCTTATTGTTGATTGATTGATTGTTGTTGAAAGTAGAAATGTCTACTCCGCCCCGCCCCTCCGCCGCCCCACCTGGTCCGTCACCTACTACTGTGGTTACAACCTGTGACTCCCAGGCTGCTTTCAAGTTCTGGGCTTCCCAGAATGTTGGCACATTTAATAGCAAAGGGTTTAGAGCTTGGCTCTATTCCTTTAAAGACTATTGTGACAACTTTAGCCTTTCAGATGCAGCCAGACTCAAAGAGGCTGGATCTAAACTCCACAATGATGCCCGCATCTGGCATCAAGATATGCTCTTTGACACTTGGGAAGAATGGAAGGTGGAAGCCAAGAAGAGATTCATCAGCCACAAACCTGACCCTCAACACCTCTTGAGTCAAGTCAAGATCAGCCAGTTCTCAGCCCTCCAACCTTTTATTGTTAAGTTCCAAGAGTACACTAACAAGGTACTTGCATAACAAACAAAAGGGTTCTCAGGTACTGAGCACAAGCTCATCATTGACAACTTCCACAGCTTGGTGGGTATACCTACTTTTAAGAAGGCTCTTACACCAGCATATGCAGGGCTTATCCGTAAAGCCAATCCCTCAACATTGGAGGAAGCATACAACCTGGTGTGCGGGAACTATGCAATTTACGTAGAGAGAGAGGAAGACAAGGATGCCAAGGCTACGTCAAAATGGAACCCCTTTGCAGTTGAAGCAAAGAAAGAGGAACCATCCTTGATAGAAACACTTGAGGCCAAGATCAAAGAGATGCAAAACCGCTTTGAAGCCCTCTACCTTACCCATGAACGCCCTTCCAGAGTTACTGGTTACAGACAAGCGCAACACAATGCCCCTTTCACTGGAAATTGCTACAATTGCAACAAACAAGGGCATAAGTCAGAAAGATGCACTACCCATTGCTCTATCTGCAAGGGCACTGATCACAGTAACTACAGCTGTGCCCACCGCATCCGTACCAATGTGCAGCGCCCCATTGCAGTAATGATGTCTGAACAGTTTTATCAAACTGATAAGCGCCTCCTCTCTACACCCAAGGTTGTCTCTCCTTTGAATAAAAAGACAAATTCTGATCACATTATTGACCACAATGGCCCTGCCCTCTCTCCTTTTATCAAACCCAGACACATAAGATCTCACGCCTCATCTCCTGACCAAGACTACACACCCCCACCCTTGAAACGCCATGAGAGAGAAGCAAACCCCTCACCCAAAGAACTCCAAATCAACAGTGAAGGCCCCACTACACCAGAAAGCCAAGCCACAACTGAATTAATTGATGAGGTCTACAAAGAAGGCACCCATGCACCACCCACTACCCCCTCACTTCCCACACCACCACCCACAGTCCGCAACAGCAGATGGAACCCCAAACACCCCAACCCATTTGCCCCACTCAAAGAACAACTTGACTTTGATGACCTGTTTTGGCTAAGGAGGACCCCAGATACAATTTAATCACAGTTGAAACAGTACCAGAATCCCCAACAACTCAAGCTTACACCAACAATAGTGTTGAGCTCAATCAGGAAATTCCCTTTGAATTTCCCACTGGAGAAAATTCTCTTGACACATCATCACTTGCAGCAAATGCAACAAACAGAGCAACTCACACAGATTGATGATCACATGGAATGTGACAGTATTTACAATAACACACCAATGGAGACATCACTATTGGTTGAAGTAGATGCCACAAACAACCCACCAATGGAGACATCGCCATTAGTGGGAGCAGGATTGGCTGTAAATCCAAACATGAACACAACAACCCCTTTAAAGTCAGAAGTGAATTACAATCCACCCATGGACACACTCAACACTCCTACAGATAAAGAGTTAGTGGATAATTGTAAATCAAACCTACCAATGAACACAGAAGAACTGGAGATGAATGACGGCTACAAACCAGTAGTCCCAGGAATCCCAAAACAACCATTGGAAGCAGACACCCTAAAAATTGAAGAATTAAATAAGGGAATATCAACTGACAAACTGTTTGAGGATACCTCGATCACATCTTCATTGGCTGATATATTCCAAGAGAGCCCAACACTACGTCAGAAAGCCCACAAAGCGGTCTCAGCTTTGCGGCCCCATAGGAAAGAAGAACTATTCTTGGCCGGCACTGGAGCTCCAAGAACAGAAGGCGCTGTCAACAAACACATGGCACACAGCATCCTAGACAGAGGTGCCTATAGAAATTCAATAGCAGTTAAATTTCTAGAAAGCTTACCTGATGCCACCATCCCACCATCTGACGTAACGTTCATCATGGCTGATGGAAGCAAAAAATTCTGTCTTGGCGTGGTGAAAGGATTGAAACTATGGATAGGAGGCGCAGAAATTGAGATTGATGCTGCAATCAACAATCACCACAAATATACGCTATTGATGGGAAGACAAACAATGACCAAATTGGGCATCACCACCCAATATGCAGGCAACAATTGGACAATCAAAGACAACAACTTGAAAGTTCAACTATATGTCACCTTTGACACCCCCCAAAATCACATAATTCCTGTGCAAACCTATTGAAACAAATATTGGTAAAAACAAATGGTTAACAAACAACCAAAAAACCCAAGCTAGTTGAAGTCATAGAGCCATATGGCTCCAACATAGCAAGTGACTCAGATGACTTACCAGAAGCTTTGGGCTTCAAACACAAAATTGACACAGGAAATGTTTGCCCCATCACGTCCAGATTTTACCGGCTACCACAATCTAAAGATATTTTTTTAGAAGGAAATCAACAGATTTCTAAAGCAAGGTTTAATCAAACCTAGTTCCCCACCTTAAGCTTCTTTGCTGGTAGTTGTTCCTAAGAAAGGAGGCAAGCAAAGGATGTGTGTCAACTATATCCCTTTAAACAAGGTCACTATATGCAATAATTATACATTACCTCATATCTCTGACATCCTGGCTTCCTTTGGAGGAGCCAAATGGTTCTCCAATATTGATCTCTTTAGTGGTTTCCACCAAATCCTGGTACGCAAAGAAGACCAACCTAAAACCGCATTTGTTAGTAAATGGGGTCAATTTGAATATACCAGGATGCCCTTTGGACTAAAAGGCACGCCACGTACATTTCAAAGGATCATGAACAACATGCTCTCTGGCCTCATTGGCAACTTTGTGACTGTCTACCTAGACAACATCACCATCTATTCAAAAACTTTTGAAGAACACCTGGAACACCTAAAAATCTGTTTAGATAGAATCAGGAAAGCCAACCTTAGCGTCAACGCAGAGAAATCAATCCTTGCAGTGCAAGAACTTAAACTCCTTGGACATACCGTCAACAAAGAAGGCAAACACCCAGACCCAGAAAACAAGAGCAATAAGTGAATGGCCAAAACCTACAAATGCAAGCCAGTTCAGATCATTCTTGGGAGTTGTTGGGTATTACCATCAGTTCACAACCAACTACAGCAACATTTCAGCACTGCTGTTCAACCAAACGCACAAAGATAGGGAGTTCCAGTGGGGACTAGAAAAGGACAACACGTTTAATCAACTAAAAAAGCTATTACCTCAGAAAGCGTACTTATTTAGCCCTAACTTCAACAAGAAGTTCCACATCTTCTCAGATGCCTGTAAGGATGCAATAGGAGCTGTACTGTATCAAGACGTAGAAGGGACCTTCAAACCTATAGAACATATGTCAAAGAAATTCATTGATGCTGAATATCACTACTGCATATACGATAAAGAAGTACTTGCAGTTGTCAGAGCCCTAGATAAATTCCGTTATTATGTATTGGGACACCCACTTACCATACACACAGACAACATTGCTGTGCAATTCATAGCGGACAACCTAGGCACAAACTCAATAAGAATATGTTGGTTCACTGACCTCATTGACTATGACTTTGACATTCAAAATGTCCCAGGGAAACAGAACACTGTAGCCGACGGACTGTCCAGGCAGTTCTCACTACTTACTGAGATGTCAAGCTACAAAACAAACTTGCAAAAGTCTTTAGATACTGCCACCTCAAAGTTGAAATTGAATTCCAAAGAAGAAGCCAAAGAATTCATTAGCAAAGTCCCTAAAATTCACATTAGTAAACAACGGCTTATTTAGAAAGACTGAATGAAGGTCTGCAACTAGTACCTGCTAAGAACAAAAGGGAAAATATACTCACAGAAGCACACAAAGGAAACAGACATTTTGGTCAACATGCCACCGTGCAACAACTTAAAGCATCCTACTGGTGGCCAAGGATGTACAGGGAGGCCATTGAGCATTTAGAAAGATGCCAAGCCTGCCAAAGGTTTAGTAAGAAGATCAAACACTCAAAACCAATCATACCTATTGTTGTGGAAAAGATGTTTAACCTCTGGGGCATTGACTTCTTGGGACTCCTACCAACATCTAAACATGGGAATAAGTATGTGTTAGTAGCAACAGAATACAACTCAAGATGGCCAGTAGCAGCAGCTTACCCAGACAATACAGCACTTACCATGGCTAAATTCTTATACAAGGAAATTATGTTACAATTTGGCCCACCAACAACAATACTGACAGACCAAGGACCTCACTTCTGGAGCCAAATGATGGCAGACCTAACAAAATTGGTTAGTATTAAACATAGGTTCTCAACAGCATACAATGCACACTGCAACAGACTTACCAAAAGATTCAACAAAACACTGGTAAAAACCTTGGAAAAGTCCACCAAATACCAACCAAGCACATGGGAAGACACATTACCTGTAGCATTATGGCATTACAGAACAAAATTACATGCAATAACACAATTAGCACCATTCAAAGTAATGTACAGCGTGAAACCACCAACTACTAGACCTAGAATCTTACCTGAAGGAGACAATACAACCAACTACAGACAAGTAGCCAGAGCCAAAGCTGTAACCGCCATCAAAGAGAAGGCTGAGAAAATAAGAGAGACACAAGAAGAGATCCAGTTCAACTTACCTATATTCCAAATTGGTCAACAGCTTTTTAAATTAAAGAATAGCTTATTAAACAGCCATTCAGGGAAGTTCAATACTAAGTGGACAGGACCCTTCACCATCTATCGACTAAGCAATAACAACAATTATTACCATGAGAATCATGAAGGCATCAGATTTGCACAACCAATCAACAGCGCGCAGCTGAAACCATACCAAAAATAATTTAGTGGCAAAGTGTGATGCCAAATTCAATTTGTCATTAAATATCAAATATTGAACGCATTTCCAAAACCTCTATATAAACCCCAATCTATTGCAATAAAGCTCACTTTATTATTTCCTGATTATCATAAATCTATAATTTGACATTACAGCACAAATCCAATATGGAAGATGTTCCGCCATTTATTGTTCCATTGACTGATTTCCAATAAACAACATTGTACACACTGTTTCATATTGTTCCAATAAACTATAGCTAAAAACAAATCCATTTTTCAGCAAAAGATCTCATCCAATTTTTTGCCAGCTTTTAAAGTCAATAAACCCAGAAACTTACATGTTAAAATAAGCTTCAATTTTGACATTAAATAAAAACAACTAAAACTATTAACTCTTAATGAAAGTTATTTTACAATCCTAATAGATAAAAAACATTACCAAATCAATAAAAATAACCAAACTTCTTTTGAAAAACAGATATAAATGATAAGAAAATAGCTCATTATATGCAGACCTATCAATCCATCAAATCCAAAGCTCATAGTATTTTTACCCTCTTAAGGCATTCCAGGATCCCATCCCTCCTGCTTCCCTATGCACCAGGTTGTAAATTATGTCCTTCTTGAGTTCATGCTGGATTCTCATGGAGGAAATATTTTTGCCAATATCCCTAAGGATCATATCAGCCCTGACTTTGGGATTATCCAGGCCCACAGACAACTTGTCCAAATGATGGCTTGCCAACTCCTGCTGACTTGGTAGAGTGGTTGTGCCATCCTTACAGATAAGATGTGGTCTTAGTACCCTCATCCAGGACAGACTCCACATAGTTCCAGCTGATCTATCTCTTCCCTGATCCATATCTCTTTTTGATAAACTTCTCAGTCTGCTGCTCCTTGAAGCAGTCAACAAATCCCACCACCATTTCCCAGTTGGTCATACTCAATTAATCTGCATCCAATAGCCTCACTGCCTTCAATATATTATCCTTATCCAGAAAGCATAGTGCAGGGTACCTTATAACCATATCCTTGGTTATCCCTTTGGTATCTGAGGTGTACTTATTATAAACTTCCTTGGATCTCTTCATCTTCCCAAGGCAGGCTTGGCAAAAATGGGAGCCACATCCTTGGGCTGCACCACCAGGGACCCTTTAAAGCGCTATTGACAGGGAAGCCCTTAATTCAAGGGGGCATTTATGGATTCTTGAGTCTGATTAAGGCAACAGGATCCTTGGGTGGCCTTTCTGCTGATGTGGGCCTTGTTTATTGCTCATCAAGTACTATCTTCTGTATTTCCTTCTTGATGATCTTAAGAGCAGGCAAATAGTTCTCCTGCTTGGTCCTAATCATGAGGCAGTAGATGAGAGGCACCACTCTCTCCTCTACTTCCCCATGTATGATCCATAGTTGGTTAAAGATCTTGGGGCAGCTGAAAAAGATGGTATCAGATAGCCAAACATCCTGATACTCAATCACTTTAAAATGACTCTGATATTCATAGATGATCATACTCTCCTTAATATCATTAGGATCTTCATGTAAAAGGAATATTGGCTTGTCATTGGGATACTTGGGCTCTTCATAGGCCACCAGATCCTTTTCTTGGTCAAGATTTTTGACCAGTGTCAAACCATCTCTCATTTTTTGGTTATAACTCTGATGATTAGGTGACCAGTATGGGCCTTGGAATTCTGGGGATGGTTGATATTTTCTTAGGCCTGATTGGCTTTGTTTATGGAGGATTTTTAACTTTTAAATGTGGGTTTAAGCTGGTACTGCTCCATAGGCCCTCAAAAGGATGTCTGGGAGAAGGATGCTCATGCTCCCCCAGAGAATCTCTGAGGATTCAACCTGGCTGACAACAAGGTTATATGAGCATCCCTTATGCTCATCCCAGATAAATTTACTGCACCTGATCCAGATATGTTGCTGTGAAATAAACAGTAGCCAGGGTATCCATCAGCTGGCCTCTCCCAAGCATTCATCATGAAGAGGAGGGCAAGAAGCTCATTGGGATGATTAGCTTCCATCCTTGCCACAAGGAATTTTGACTCTGCTATCTCTCAGATCCAGAAATATCCTCTTTAACCCATCTTAATGCCAGGGGTTCTTTCTTGGAGTTGGAGTTGTGGCAGGTGCAAAGCTTTGGGTGCCTTGGGAGTACTGTTCCCCTTGTTGTTGGCATCATCTTCCTTTTTATAATCTTCATCATCATCTTTGGGTGCTTCATCCTGGGGTTTTATACGGGTTCCTGGGTGCAATCTTCTTCTTGCCTCCCTTTGAATTTTGGCTTGTGATGGGAGTGGTATCCTGGCGCTGTTGTGAAGGGCCTTTCTGAGGAGCTTCTGGTGGATCTATTAGACATCTTCCCTTCAGAAGCTCTCATCCCTCTGGTTTTTGGGTGGTAGGTTGTGGTAATCCATGTGTGAGCGGGTTGACAGGCAGGGCTAATATTAGCCAAGGAGGGAATAGTCACTTGAGAAAGGTAAACATTGATTATTTATTGATATTTCTAGCATGGGCAAATAGGACCAGTGGTGTTAGAGGAGTAATGGTGATGTATTGGGTCTTGGTGAATGCTGTAAGATGGTGGGTGAGTGAAGATAATTGAGGAGATTAAGCATGCAGGTGATCAACTTTACCTAGGATGGAAGGATAAAGTTTCTCCCCATGATTTTCAAGTAGCTTTGAGGAATTCTTGAAGCTACTAGTTAAGATTAAATATTTTCAGAACCATCATTGAGGTGGCTGTCTGAAGAAACAGCTGCAAAAATTTACAATTTGGAAGTTTCTGGGAAGTAAAGTTGGTTACTTTGCGCTTAAAGGCTCAAACTAACCACTTGAGTGAATAAAACAATGGAAATCCATGGGAGTGTCTGTTACTGATGGCATAAGGTGTGATGTCACTGATGGGGTCCAGTCTAAGTTGATTCACTTGTGTAGAATTATTTCCTGATTTTAGTTTATTGGCTGATGGAGACTACCATGGTAGAGAAACTAAGGTGGAAGGCATTTTTAAAGGCTTCATAAATGGCTTAATAGTTATGTGGAATGCTATGATGCTAGAAGAATTTTGGAAGAAAGGGGCAGAGCAAATTGGTCTGGAGAAATGCTCCAATGCTTTGCTAAATTGATTTTATGAGGTAGCAGAAGGTGGAATTTTGCCTTGGTTTTATTTCAGCAGCAAAATCAAGGAGGAATTTTATAGAAATTGAAAGTAAGAGGGTTTATTATTAAGTTTCTAGGGCAGTTAAAGATATTTTTCTATGAGATCATGACACAAAGCTATTTTGGTGGGACATTTTCCTTAGAGTTTGCTATAAGATTAAATATATGGGCAAAACGTTGAAGATTATTAAGAAGAACAATTGAAATAGTATTTTACTATTTAAGTTAGTTTAGGTTGAATGCAGAGAATAACTGGTGCTGTAACAATGGACCTAGTTAACACTTTGGTGCACAAAGAGTAGACTCTTTGAGCAGTTTTGGTGATGAGAATTGATTTTCTAGTTAGATTGTGGTGGAACTTCAGAAATGGTCTAGTTTTGCGCTCTAAAAGCATTGGTTGAGTTGTGGCATGTTCTCTGATAATATGATTGGTTAGAAAGCCAAAATCTTAAAGTATAAGCAAGAAAAAAGTGAATCACCACTTTAAGCTCTTGAGAAAGTAAGTATGTAAGCTTAATTTATTATAAGGAAAAGTGAGCAACAATGGTTTAAGCTTTTAAAGAAGCCATTCTGAAGGCAGAAACTTTGGGGAAAGGACACTATAAGAAGGATGCTAGCTGGAAAGTTGATGGGCTCTTTCATAAATCTTTTGTTCACAAGTGGGAGGTTGGTTAGGTGCTAGATCTTCATCTTAATGGTTACACATGTGATTGTTTTTGTAGTAACCAGATGTCTTCTAAAGCGCTAACAAAGTCCTTTATGAAGGAGTAGCTGTTCAAAATGACTTCAAAATAGGGACAAATCAGAAGGCTTCTAAGGGGATTTTCCTTCTGTCAATAAACACTATCTTAACCCCTATTCTCACTTTTTGTGACAGAGAACATCCCTAATTATAATGATTTTGGAAATGGTAAAGAGGATCAGAAGAGGCAGAACCTTAGTATGTTCATTCATAGAAAGCTCCTGTTTAAGTAATGAGTATCCTGTTGAAAATTCCCTTGAGATCTGGGATATTGTTGTACTGAAGATTATCATGAAAGCAGCCCCTAGATAGTATAGCTGCTTTGGTATCCCATAAATTTCTGTGAAATATGTTTTTCCCTAATTATCAATTACCAATGATGATTGGGGGCATAGTGAGTCCCTTTTGGAGTATTTAGATATTTCACTTTTGCCCTTTCCATAGAAAAAGTATCTCTGAGGATGACAACCCCAACACAGACTGGTCCCTGGCTTTGGCCCAGGACACACCTTGGTGCCCTCCTAGGAGCAGGAGCACCACACTCCTATTTACTAGCAGGCAAGAATGTTTTAATCAAGGTGTATCTGTTGTTTATGGTGTGGCAGTAGAGGTTGTGCACCACTTCCATTGCCAGGTGGTGACATACAGGTTCACCCACCATTGGCAAAAATAATAAACACCCTTGCCAGTATAATATAGCCTTTTATTTTAATTTTAATTCTTTATTTTTTATACTATAGTTAAAATTTCAAAAACTTCATATAAAAATTAATTTAAAGAACAAATATAAATAAAGCTTCCTTTTTATGTTACATGTTACTATATTGCTTGATAAAACTTATCATACACTTTGAGAACTTTACTATTTATGTGAGAATTGGGGAGCAGTTTAAGAGGAAATATAACCAAGCTCTCAACCACAATAAAATTGCAGTTTCAGCAACAACCAAAAGTTTGCTGCCAACAATTCCTGGGAGGCCAAAGGGGGGAGGAATCAACTGAACACCAAAAGCAACAGGTAAAACCAGAAGGCCAAATTAAACTAACAAATTTCAAACTTTATTATAGTAGAGAATGATGAAGCAAGGTCTTTTACAACTCTTGCATTCATTTAAAGGGAGAGGATGGAATTTTTGTGAAAAGTTGAATGTCCAAAACTGATTGGCCAATGATATGAATGAATATGGATGCATCTCTTGAAGCAGGAAAATCTGGATAAATCCAAATGGACAAAATCAAAGGGAAAAATGACTCAACTAAAAATTGAGGAACCTGTTTTGAATGCAATTACCACTGCTCCCGGCCGCTCTTGCACATGATATTTAACCAGAGGTGTCTCTTGAGTGGGTTAGGTGGGGCATTTTCAAACTAATTCAGCAATTAATAGTGTGAGGACCTTTCTTGGGGGTTTTTCAGTAAATCTTTGGAAAATATTCAGGAGTAAGTTGGCAGAAATTCCCAAGCATTTGGTGAAGATTGAAGTAGAGGCCCAAGGGGGGGCATAACTTTACAATTTACTTATTTGATTTATTTTTATATTTATTTGACAGGAGGGATATGGATATATAAAATACTTTGTGATCAAGTGTTTGGGATAGTCACCACAGGTCCTAATAAAGAAATTTAAAATGAAAATGAAAACTGAACCTGTGTTTTAATGGTGCCACATTTTTTTATTATGTACTTGGCAACTTTTAAATTTAAAACAAATATCAATAAATTTAAACCTAATAAAAATATAAAAAGCTAAAAGAGAAAATATGTAAACTAATATAATATTAGTAATAAGAAAGAGACCTTTTAATTGATTGTCTGGTTGTCAAGGCACTGAGGAATATATGATTCAGAAGTGTGAGAACTTAGCCACAGTCTCAGCTGAAAAGGGTGGACCCAACCGAGCAAACTACAATTCCTTGGCCTAAGCTGGGCTCTCACTGACAACGTGCTTGAGCCACCCAAAGACCTCCTCAATTGGGCTCAAGAATGGAGAATAATATAAATTCAGAACCTAAATGTAAAAATACAGGATTGGTAAATCCTTGGTCCAAATTTCAAATCACATTTGCAGGCAACTCAGCTGAGTAAAAATAAAATATTTAATAAAATCAACAATTTTATTTGACATTTTTGATTGATTTAAATTGGCAGATTTCAAATCTCTTGAGCATATAACTCCACTAACTAAAGATAAAACACAACAAACAAATGTATGATGCATGAATCAGAAATGTAGGATTCTAATGCACTTTTTGGTATTTACTGTATGTCTAACAAATCATAGAAAACATGTAAAAATTAACAAACATGAAATTGTGGGATTTTCAAATCCAAGAACCAAGTTTCAAATCAAAATGAGGTGAATTTGAAATAAATATAATTTATGGTTATCTCAAACAGGAAGTCAAAGGCTCTAGAGTGGATTTGTGTTAAATCTTTTAGGAATCACAGGCATTCTCAAAAATCACACTATTCTTTTTTAGGAAAGCTAAAATTTAGGTCATAATATTCAGGAACTTAACATACTTAACAATAAAATTGACTAAAATATACACTCCTTTTTTTGAGTTTAATGTTTTAATAAAAATTTATTATGTCTTTTTCCAATAACAACCAAGTCAATGAGCTGTTCCCTGGCCCTGACAAAATCATGCAGGGCTACAATGGGTCTCTTAACAGTGAAGCCTCTGTCTATGGCCACTCCCAACCCACAGGTCCCTCTGCAAGCACTACCCAGGAGTGTGATTTTTCTCCTGCGTCCTTGATCATGGCCCTGCTTGCACACCATGCACAGGCAGCTGCTAATCCAGATTGTGTATCAACACTGGCATCTGGAATCATCTAATTTAGTCAAGGGGTCACCCAGGGAAGCCATAATCCAAAAACAGCCAATCAGAGGTCATTGTCTGATTCCCAAGACAGACACATCCTACCTCCAGCCAATCAGCCTGCAAGACACAGAAGAAAATCAATCACCCCAGAAATTGTTCTCAAAATGGTCAAAAAGCAAGGGATGCTCATGACTCTTGGGAAAATAGTGGCTATAATGGGTTTTGCAAAGTCCACTGTGGCTGAAACCCTGCAAGCCCACGCCAACTGTGGCCCCCTCCCAAGAAAACCACCAACTGGTGCCTGTACCTCAACCAAAAGTGAAAAAGCCCACCTATTTATGATGGCCATTGTTGTGTTTGGCTCCAGGAGACAACATCCTGGAGGACACAGCAGAAAATCTTTATAACAAAAGATTTGAGGTTCAAAGCTAGCCTTGGGTTAGCCTTCAGGGCAAAATTAAGGACATGTACCTTAATTTCCTGGAAAACAAGATGTAAAAGTCCTTTTGGCAGAAAGGACAGGAAAAGCTTGAAGATTATAAACGCTAATGCAAATGTGGATAAACTTGGTTTTATTAGGAATAATGATTCTACTTTAAATAGTAGACAGGGGACGGTGATCACTCATTAGGAAGACAGAGTGGCTGAGGGGGTCATGTTGGGATGAGGTCATACCAGGATCAATCACAGACAGTTATGATAATCCAGAATGGGTGGAATTGAATCAGACCCATTTGCAGAAGGCAAGAAATTTCTGAACTCAAAAGCAAACCCAGCCAAATCTTTGCAACTATCAATATTTGAAGGCCATATCAAAATAGCATTAATTGCGCAATTTACAACATCTCCCCCCTCAATATTAGACACAGGGAGGTAGTATTTGCGGATAAACTTGGAATGAACATGGGCAAAATGGCGTCCAGAAGACAGCAGTTTCACTGTATACTCAACACCCTTCTTAAAGGTGACCTCACAGGGCCCAACCCAGAGGGAATCCAGCTTATGGGCTCTACCACCTGTACAATTCTGGTAGTAGAGAACTAGGTTGTCTATTTGATACTCAGGGAGGGGGGCTCTAGCAGCATTGGACAGGGAGAGCTCCAGAGCCTTAACCTGTAAGCAGTGGAATAAGCTGTTGCTTGGATGTCAATGATACAATTGGTTAAGTCTTTAACATGGGCCTCAGGATTTGCAGACACATCAACTTCAATCAAAGGGGGTCCCAAGATTGAGGGGGTGGCAGCTTCACGCCCATACAGCATGGCAAAAGGTGACTGGCCCGTCACATGGTGCCTACTGAGTTGGTAAGCAAAGAGGGCAGCAGGGAGGAACATATCCCAATTGGCAGCGTCAGAGAGCATGAGCTGTCTCATTATGGACACCAGAGAGAAGTTTGCTTGTTTGACTGTTCCATTGGTTGTGGGGTTATATAGCGCAGAGAACAATTGGTGAGTTCCCATAGCTTTGACAATAGAAGTGATGAGACAAGCATTAAAGTTGGTACCATTGTCAGAGAGCAGGATTTAAGGGCAGCTATGTTGATAGAAAATGTCTTGCAGCAAGAAAGTAGCCATGGTCTTAGCAGTTATATCTTTTGTTGCTATGGCTTCAACCCACTTGCTAAAGTGATCTACAGCAACCAAGATAAATCAGCATCTAGACCTAGACCAAGGGAAAGGCCCAACAGCATCAATACTCACTGTGTGGAAGGCATGCTTTGGGGGGATGAGTTTGAACTGGTGTTGGGACAGGCAAGGGTGTTGGAGTTGACAGGAGTGACAGGAGGCAAGGACATCAGGGATCAGGAGACGCATGTTCTCCCAATAGAAGTTCTTGCATAACCAGTCATGAGTCTTGGCTATGCCTCCATGGCCAGTGTCAATGTGAGCTTGGAGGATGATGGCTATCCTCATGCTAGGGCAAACGTAGGGTAGGTAGGCATGGTTAACCTTTTTGAAGAGTTGTCTATCACAAATAACAGTGTCCTTGGATAGGGTCTGTAGTGCTAAGCAGATGTCTTCTGGCTCAGTATCCCAAGAGTCAGGATACCCTATTAACTTGTATAGACAATCAGCGTCAGCAGGATGGATAGCTAGGATTGGCATTCTGGACAGGCCATCTGTGTTCTGATGTTGGGCCCCAGGACGGTGTATCACAGAAAAATTGTACCCTTGTAGACGCAGAGCTCAACAAGCTAGTTGACCTTCAGGCTCCTTTAACTGCTGTAGCCATTTGAGGGAGGAGTGATCTGTGACTACCATGAAGTGGGTCCCATAAATTTAATGCTGAAACTGTTCCACTGCATGCAGCACTGCCAAAGATTCTTTCTCAGTGACGCTGTAGTTCTTCTCATGCTTATTGAGGACCCTTGACAAGTAGACTACAGGTCAATCTACGCCTTCATTGTCAAGTTGGGCAAGGATGGCACCCACAGCTACTCCACTAGCATCAGTGTACAAGATGAACTCTTTATCATAATCAGGGTAGACTAGGATAGGAGCCTCCTTGAGCTTGGCCTTCAGTTCTTTGAATGCTTGTTGTTGGCTGTCAGTCCATTCAAAGTGGATGTTGCAAAGTAGTTAGACAAGGGGTTCACTCAGTTCAGCAAAGTCAGGTATTAACTGTTGGTAGTAGCCCATCATACCAAGGAATACTTGAACCTCTCAAAGATTTGTGGGAGGTAGCATCTTGTCAATGGCTTCCACCTTATTATTCATGGGGCAGATTCCAGTTTGAGTGACCTCATGGCCTAAGAACTCAAGACGTTCCTTGAAGAAGGAGTACTTGGAGGGTTTGAGTTTCAAGCCAGCTTTGTAAATCTTGACAAAGACAGCCTTGAGGTGTTCCAAGTGATTGGTAAAGGTAGCACTGAATACAGTGATATCATCAAGGTACACAAGGACACAAGAGAGCTTTAGATCTTGTAGGATGGAGTCCATAGCCCGTTGAAATGTGGCAGGGGCATTGCAGAGTCCCTGGGGCATTTGAGTGGGTTCAAAGAGGCCCTCTGAAGTGATAAGCGCACCCATTTCTTGATCTTCAGGAGATAAGTCAACTTGCCAGTACCCAGAAGCTAGATCCATGGCTGAGAAAAACTTGGAACCACCCAGCTGTTCAAGTGCATTGTCAATTCTGGGCAAGGGGTATGAGTCTTTCTTAGTGAGAGACTTCAGGTGGCAATAGTCCATTACAATGCAATGTCCGTCATCTTTCTTCTTGAGAATCAGTAACAGGTAAGCCCATGGACTTTGGGAAGGAGCTAGTAACCCGGCGTTCAGAAGTTGTTTGAGTTCTTTAGACATCTGAGCATCTTCCACTCTACTACAGCAGTATGGTTTGGCACAAAAAGGGGGTGCATCCCCAGTATTGATCTGGTGGATGACCCCTTTATCTAGGCCATAGTCTGTAGGACCAGAGGCAAAGATGTTGTTGAACTGATTGAGTAGGTCCAACACGTCCTTTTGCTGAACAGGAGACAGTTGGATGAAATCAGCAGCGGTGAACAATGAGAGAACTTGAGGAATAGCCTCAGGTAGATTAAAATTGCTGAACGTTCTGAAGGGGTATAGGGAGGCCACCTGTTCTGCTCTCAATATACAACCATGCCCTACCACCTGGCCTTGAGTCACCTGCATGGGTAGAGCTGTCAGGTTGGCAAGCAGCAATTTTATGGGCTCTTTGTGGGTTCAATCTAAAATCCCAGGACACAGGCGGGGCTCCTTATGACTTAAGGACTCAGGTGAGTAAAGTTCCAAGAATGACTTTTCAGGTAGCTCATAAGAAATCTGGGAATCAATCACCACTTGAGAGCACGGGGATGGTGATAGCTGCTAGTGCTAGCAGAGGTACCCCTTCTTCTGCAGGGCAGGAAGGAGGAGGGGTACACATGTTGGAAGAGTGAGTCCTATACTTGAGAGAGAAGATACGCGTAGGGTACTCAAGCACACAAGTTTTAAGATGTTTCCCTGGGAGGCGCAGAGGCTCTTCAAAAATTAAAGGAACCTCATATCCCAAGAGCAAAAGGTATCCATCTTGCAAGTTTACAATCCCATTATACTCTCGGAGGAATTGTGTACCAACCAAGAGGTCATAGCTTTTGTTCTCAAGGACTACAGCAGGGGAAGCAATAAGGAGTTTCCCAAACCTCATGGGTAGAGCAAAATAGGCACCAATGGCTTGTGTCTGTGCCATACCAGCTATGCCATACAACTGTGTGTAGTTGAGGTCAGGGGCCAACTTAAGTTTCTTCATTAGTTTGGAAGATACCACATTGAATGGGGACCTGTGTGCAAGATGGCTTTGATATTAACCTTTTGGATTGACACTTCCACGCGGGTTGTATCTTTTGCAAAGGGGGTCAAGACTGCTAACACATCTTGCGCAGCTTCTAGCTCCTTTTCCCATTTAGCTAGTGTCAAACCTGCAAGCTTGACCTGCCAGCAAGGTTCCAACCAAGCAGGTTTGTGACCTGCAATCCAATTATCTGGTCACTCAAAGCCAGACTAGGAAGTCAACTCAAATTACCAAATCCAACAACATGAACAGATGATGATTCTCTACAGTGAATACCTTGTTTTGGCGCTTGACTCATTATCAGGATCAAGCCACCCTCTTCTTCCATCCAACCATGTGATCACCAATCATGTTCCTGTTATCTATTGATTCACATGAACTATATAATCACTATCTCCTAATAAAGAAAACCATATACCTTCTTAATATTTTCCCCGTGTAACTCTGCTAAAACAGCACAGTTACAATATTGGAGCACAGGTAGGCTCTCCATCCTACCTTATCTTGAAAAATTTTGCCTGTTACCTGCACACACCGCAGCCAACAAATTGTTGACAGAATTATGTCTGGCCTCCTGCCTGACTGGACTCCGTACACTCCTGGTACCGCAATACCTGATGGTTTTGTCCTATACCAAAACACGGTGATCCCGCTACCCGCCTTCAACACCATGTCTGCACAAGGTTTCTTTCAAGCTCCGCTAGCAATGCCGCAACCAGCTGACAAAACCACCATGTCCACCTATGTAGCCCAAAGACTACAAAGCGCTGCCTTAAAACCTTTTGCCAGGGCCAACAACAACAACGCCGCCACATGGATCCATTCCGCCCAGAGAAAGCTAGCTCAGATAGAATGCCCACAGCAATTTTGGATTGCAGAGATTTCCATTTGCCTGACCCATGACACTGGCACCTGGTGCAACAAGTGGCATGAATAGCACACTGACAAAAACTGGGATGCCTTTAAGCAAGACTTCCTGGCAAGATTTGTGCTAAAAGACACAGCTCTTATGATCATTTGCCAAGTAAAGAACCTGACCCAGATAGGCACTGTAAAAGAACTCACCCACGCCTACAAGGAATTCCGCCTTTGTGCACCATCTGATATGGCCTTCAGCACCCCAGCCACACACCTCATGTACTACAACACTCTCAAGTTGAATGTGATGAGACATGTGAACCTGGATCAGGTGACCAACTTGCAAAGCCTATACCGTGAAGCGGAAAAAGTGGAACAGACATCCAACGCTCTGCACAAGGCATAAACTGCGAAACAAGAAAGACCCAAGGATTCCCATCCAAGCAGGTGCTCCTCTCAACCACCTCCTGGAGGCAACAGGAGCAACGCCAACCACAAGCCCACAGGTTCTAATGGACATGGAAATGGAAACAATGGCCAGTCAAACCCTACTGATTTCTGCGTCACCACCATGCAGGGCAACCAAGATGAGGGAAAAGCCCGGGGAGAGCACTAAGCAAGCCAAGCTCTTCCCACGCAACTCCTGACTTGCCCAACAATGAATACTGACCCAAGGACGTGGACCAATGCCCAATGATCCAGGTGCCCTCAGAAGACCCAGTACTGTACACCATTGCCAGACATCCCAATAAATTGATGTCCTATCCTTTCTGCTTTTGCAGTTACACAGACTCAGCACTCTTGGACTCAGGCGCAGACCAAACCTTAGTCAATAGTAGCTTTGTGGATAAATTCAAGCTGGCCACTAATCCTTTGCGGATTAAAAATGTGGTCCTGGCTGATGAACACCACATTGCCGTGACAAGGTAAACTGCCCCCTTCTCTGTCATGCTTGAGAACCTTCACTCCACCATCCAAGGTCCTGTCATTGACTTTCCTAAGTTTGACAATGTACTGGGACTAGACTGGTTACAAAAGAACAATCCTCACGTAGACTGGGCAACCTCAGTGTTGACCATCAAACGTGAAGGTGTCAACCACCAGATCTACCCTGACTCTGTGGACCAACTGCTCCGCAACCACGTCTTTGTGCGCATCACAGAGACCCAGGACAAGAAGAAAGATTTAAAGTCAATTGACTTGGACTCCTGCCAGTACAAGATTATACACTTCAAAGACCACCAGGATACCTCCACGCCTCAGGACCGCAACATTGTGGCCCGCCACCCAGAAATCTTTAAGGAAGTGTTACCCAGGCTGCCTCCTGAGAAGCATATTCAGCACTCTATCCAACTCAAGGTGGCTGTACCCAAGGCGCGCCTCATCTACAGGCTGACCCCAAATGAGGATGACACCTTACGCGCCTACCTCAAGAAGGCATTGGAAAAAGGACTTATCCGCCCCTCACAATCTCCCTTTGGGGCGGCTGTATTTTTTGTGGCTAAGAAAGACGGTACCCTACGCCTGGTCACAGAATACTGTGCCCTAAACAAAGTTACCATTAAGAATTGTTACCCACTACCACTGATTGACTACCTCTTTGATGCCTTAGGATGAGCCTCTGTCTTCTCCAAGATTGATCTAACTGCAGGCTACAATCAGATTTGTATAAAGGAGGAAGACATTCCCAAAACAGCCTTCCACACTAAATACGGCTCCTATAAATGTGTGATGCTCAACTTTGGTATGACCAATGCCCTGTCCACCTTTGTAACCTTCATGAACAAAGTGTTTGCCCCCCACATAGGCAAACACGCCCTAGTGTACCTAGACAACATTATTGTCTACAGCCCCTTGGTGGAACAGCACCACAAAGATCTGGAAGCAGTCTTTGCAACCTTAGCATGACACAAACTGTTGGCCAAGCCCTCCAAGTGCCAATTCTTCTGTGAGCAACTACCCTTCCTGGGGCATATAGTCTCAAAGGACAGCATCAACCCCAACAGTCAAAAGATACAGGCCATCTTCAAGATGCTGCCACCCAAAGATAATCTGGAACTCTGCACCTTCTTGGGAATGGTGGCCTATGTACAACGTTTCATACCTGACTGTGGCGTTCTGACTGCCCCCTTATCCGCCATAACTGGCGCCAAGTCTAAGTTTGTGTGGACCCCCCAACATGACCTCTGTTTTAGACGCCTCAAAGAGAAGCTCACAACAGCTCCCATCCTGCAATACCCCAAATGTGACAGGGAATACCAGATGAAAACTGACGCCTCAGATGCATCCATTGGGGGATTACTACAAATTAAAAATAGTGACAGCAACTTCCTGCCTGTAGCCTATAAATCACGGAAGTTGCCAGATGGCAAGTGTTGATACCCTATCCACAACAAGGAACTGCTGGCTATTGTGCACTGCCTAGTCAAATGGCGTTGCTACTTAGAATGCCAGGAAGAATTCACAGCATTAACTGATCACAAGTCACTCATCTATTTCAAAACTCAAGCAAATCTATTGCACTGCCAAGCGCGGTGGATGGAACTATTGGGGAGATTTAAAATGCTCATCCAGTACAAGCCTGGGGCTGAGCTTGCCATGGCAGACGCCCTGTCCTGTCTGTATGTCCATGCTTCAAGAGGAGAGAATGGGCTCAACCCAGACTGGCCTCTCCTGGTTTTACAAACAAAAGACAAAGGGTTCCTCCCTGGCACCACCAACATAAACAAAGAAACAGTCATCAAGAATGAGCATCTCTTTGCTGATGTATATGGGACTCTTCACAGAAAAATGACTGACAGCACAACCATCCCCTACATCCCCACACATCAGCAAGTTGACACTATCCTTTGCTATCACAGAGACCTTGGACATACCAAGAGCAGAAACCTATATGAGTTCCTAAAACATAAAGCCTGGTGGACAACCTTATACCGCAATGTCCAGGAAGCTCTAGACCAATGTGAGATGTGCAAAAAGTTTGCCAAAAGCAAAACCCTGCCAAAGTCAGTACTTCCCATCTGCACACAACTACCTTTCAAAGTATGGGCGCTTGACATTGTTGGCCCCATGCCAGGGAAACACAATGACAAGAAATACATCATCACTGCCATTGACTTTGCAACAAGATGACCAGTAGCCCAAGCAGTAAAGGCACACACTGGCAATGATGTTTGACAATTTATTGGCAAAGAAATAATCAGCAAGTTTGGAAAGCCAGAACTCCTGATAACCAATGGAGGCAAAGAGTTAACCTCCAAAACCACCAATGTATACCTCACCAAGAATGGGGTCAAACACACTGTAACAACACCATACCACCCACAGGCCAATGGACGTGTAGATCAACTTAATGGTAGCCTTGTGCAAGCCTTAGCCAAACTCACCGCCAGGAGACCTGAAGACTGGTATAAGCAGCTACAGACTGCATTACTTTGTGTCAAACCCAAGTGAACAGATCCACTTGAAAAAGCCTGTTTGAACTGGTATACAGTACACAGCCAAATATCATTCAATCATTGACAGGACCCAAACTGGAAATTCTAAGTGAAGTCCCCCTTGCTCAGACCCTCAAGTAATGGAGGCTAATTGTGAGCAAACAGCCAAAGAGAATGAACGTCTGCAAAAGACATTTGTCCTCATCTGCAATAGACATGAAGTTGGGGACAAAGTATGGGTCATTAATGTTGACAAGAGCAAGTTACAACCTGAAAAGTGGGGCCAGCAATCATTCTAAAGGTAAACAACAATAACTCTTACCTTGTGCAAGGGCTTGGCAAACGTAAACAAGACAAAACCCTACACCATGATTGCCTACAACCCTGAAAAGCAAGACAGAAACAATGATAGACTGCCCTATCATCTACAGAACAACAACTAGTTCAATACGGCGCCTGGGCTCCTGACAACCTCCCTGGCAACCTGCCCCCAGAGGAGGCCAATCTTCAGTTGGGGGGTGTTGAAACAGCAGGCTTGACCCACCAGCAAGGTTCCAACCAAGCAGGTTTGTGACCCGCAATCCAATTATCTGGTTGCTTGAAGCCAGACTAGGAAGTCAACTCAAATTATCAAATCTAACAACATTAACAGATGATGATCCTCTACGTGGATACCTTGTTTTGGAGCTTGACTCATTATCAGGATCAAGCCACCCTCTTCTTCCATCCAACCGTGTGATCACCAATCATGTTCCTGTTATCCATTGATTCACATGGACTATATAATCACTATCTCCCAATAAAGATTATCATCTATCTTCTAAATATTTTCCCCGTGTAACTCTGCTAAAACAGCACAGTTACAACACTAGCATGCACCATAACGCAGTAATCTCCTTATATAGATTCTGTAGCAGGAGAGATACAGTCACATTTTGAAAGAGAGTGTTGGCTAGCTTGGCAGCTTCTTTGGAGGAGTCAACCAAGACGGGAGGTTGATGGGCTTGAGCTAGGTAAGGGCAAGCCACCATGGACTTATCTTCACTTGCAGGTACTTGGGAAGTGGTGGTAGTGTTCCCAGAACAAAGCTTGTATGGGACAGAGATAGTTTCTGGAACAGCCAAGACAGAATAGCCATAACTATCAGAGTCTTCACTATCAGAATCTTCAGGCTCTGAATCACTGGAGAGATTGTGAAACAGATGAAGGATAGTTGGGCCAGAGGAAGATGGAGCTTCCTCATCAGATGGAGGATCAGGGGGAGACAGGGTAGATTGGTCCGCAGAGAGTGTCTCCATCTCTAAGCTGACCTCTCTTTTCCCGCCTGTTCCTTGGTGTCACAACCTTCCACTCAAGGATTAGTGCAAGTGTGCCAGTGGTGCCTTATTTGACCACAGTTATGACAACCTTGCCTCTTAGTCTGTCCACCAGCACCCAGGGTCATTATGTGTGGCGTACAAGAGGTAGTTCCAGCATTGCTGACCTTCTTTTTATGTACCACCGTTCCTCTGTGGGTCAAATGCATGTCTTGTAAGAGACTCTTAATACTTTTCATGGAAGTGAGCAAAGCCTTGTGTGCCGCAAAAGTGTAGGCATAAAAACTGGTTCACCTTCAAAGTATTTGAGCAAGCTGTGTAGGCTTCCTGGGGAGTTAACTGTTGACTGATGATTAGCGGTTGGCCTTCAATGTAGAAACAATCTGCAAACTCAGCCAGGGTTTCCTTGGGCTTGAAAGCAATGTACATAAAGGCATCCTTCTTGACCTCTAAGCTGAGATCTCCTCCAAATTCCTCAATAAGGAGGCCCTTCATGTCCTCCCAAGTAACAATGGAGGGGATCTCGGGGACCACGGCTTCCTGGCAAGTGGGATAGAGACAGGTGAGGATGTGTTCTTTCTTGAGCTTGTTGGTAGCCCTTTGCATTGAAGTTTTGTAAATGGTTAGAAAGGCAGCAATGGTAGAGGTTTTTGGATCAAATATCTGTTTGAAGGTTGGTTTTTAGTTTGGATCAATGGATGAGGACAAGGACTGACTGTTTTCACCAGTGTTGATGACATTAATATGAAGGTTGCTTCAAACTTGGACTCAGCAGCAGGTTGTCTAGCCCAGAGGAGTCAAAGGCTTTCCTCTAGAGTGTCCAGGGTAGAGCTGTTCTGTCCACTAATATCTCTGGCAGTGGCAGCAGCAGTCCCAAACTTGTCAATATTGATTTGTTGTACTGCCAAGGTGCCAGAAATCTTATTGACACAAGTAGTCAGAGAAGTGGCCTGAGTGACCAATGGGGCGACTTGTCCAGTTAGGGTCTTGGTGAAGCAGGAGAGGTTTTGGACTTCTCTTTCCAATGCGTCCTGCCTATCAGCTACATCATTTGTCACTTTGGCAAGTTGATCTAGTGCACACACACAGTTGACCTGGGGTTGACCTTCCAGACTAGGGCAACAACCATGACTTTCATGAGTGGGAGTATTAACAACTTCACCTTCCTCTTCCTCTTCAGATTCAGATGATGAATCCTCAGAGTTGGAGAGGCGCTGTCTTAAGTACTAGTTTTTTCCTTGTAAGGTAGCCACCTGATCAGTGAGGGAGGCAATACAAGGGTCAGACATTGGATCAACTGGAGGGGGATTCTGCACAGAAGCTTGATGTTGAGTGGTAGCCTTGAGTTTGGCAATTGCCTCCCATACCTTGGCTTTGAAATCAGATGGGGTCTCAACAGGAGGAGCAGGAGGAGTCACCTTAAATAGACGCTACCCTGTCATCCACATAATTTTGCACCTGGTATAGAGTGTTGCCTAGTGCAGCCTTATCCAGACTGTACTGATGCTATAGATGGCGGCCCCAAGTATTGACATGAGTTCCTATCAATTCAAGTTGCAAGTTGACATGCTCTCTGAACTGATTAAGCTCATTAACCAGAGCCTCAAAGTCCTGGCAATGGTTTATCAGAAAGGCCTCAATTTGTTCATGGCACGCTGCTTGATGTTCATCCAATTTGCACAATCAATCCTTTATGTATCCAGGGAGCGAGGAGCAAAGGGAGTTCAGGGAGGCGGTTAGGTATTTCTGTGATGCCAATGAGTTGCGCTGGTTGTCAGAAATACAAGCAAAGAGACTGTGGGACCATTCTTGGTAGGCCATATTTTGAGCATGGTTATTTGATACAGCGGTGGCTACAGCATCTAATAGTTGATTCTGGGATCCTAAGGCAAGTTGGTGGTGAACTAGGGCAGGCTGGATGAACCAGTTAACTAACACACCAATAGTATCCATGGATTCCATCAACGCAGGGGGAGACTGAAGTCCAAAAGGAAGGAGTACAGGTCTTCAGAAACGTACCTGGGATGGAGGCCAGGGATAGAGTGCATAGCTACTGTGTCATAATGAAGAAAGGAGCAGGCGGCAGCATGTGCTTGCTTGTAATTGAGAGAGAAAGCAGGAAGGGGGCCCACGCAGGCCCGGGAGACAGAACCAATACCATAGGATTTGAGGGGGCATTGGTGATGTCTTCTTCTAAAGGGGGGCTAGAAACTTTTGGTTGATTGGGTACTTCAGAAACAAAGGGAGAAGTAACAGAGAATGGGCGTGGGAACAGGGTAACTGAGGGGCTTGCAGCCCCTGTAGTGAGCACCATTTTGTTGTGTTTGGCTCCAGGGGACAACATCCTGGAGGACACGGCAGGAAATCTTTATAACAAAAGATTTGAGGTTTGAAGCTATCCTTGGGTTAGCCTTCAGGGCAAAATTAAGGACACATACCTTAATTTCCTGGAAAACAAGATGTAAAAGTCCTTTTGGCAGAAAGGACAGGAAAAGCTTGAAGATTATAAACGCCAACGCAAATGTGGATAAACTTGGTTTTATTAGGAATAATGATTCTACTTTAAATAGTAGACAGGGGACAGTGATCACTCATTAGGAAGACAGAGTGGCTGAGGGGGTCACGTTGAGATGAGGTCATACCAGGATTAATCACAGACAGGTATGATAATTGAGAATGGGTGGACATTGAACCAGACCCATTTGCAGAAGGCAAGGAATTTCCAAAGTCAAACGCAAACCAAGCCAAATCTTTGCAACTATCACAATTTGAATACCATATTGAAATAGCATTAATTGCGCAATTTACAACAGCCATCACAGAGCATGATCTACAGATGCCCCTGGTCTAGGCTTGTCTCCAACTAGGACTCCATGACATTTTCCCAAATAAAAGAACAGTCAATTTGTGGATGCACAGAGTTGTGGTTGCTGCAGGAATCTTGTCCAATCAAGTTCTCAGTGGTCCCAGTTTGGTGGATACTGACCCCTAAAATTCTACCATCATTAAGTTTAAAAAGGGAGAGCAATGAGAGCACATAATGACATCATCTTATTTTCATATGTCAATATTTCTGCAACTATCCAAGACTATGGAGAAAAGCACATTCAATCTGTTGTTTACAAATGTGGCCCAATTTTGTATCAATTTTTTAGGGTTTTCCTGGCAGTTATCCCACTGGGCGTCAATCATTACTCTACATTGTCAAACACCGCAGATGAATATGCCTATCAGATGGAGCTCAAGGACATGCTGGAGGAGTGAGCTACCCAACAAGCTGTGGGACAGTTCTAATGAGTGCTGAAATAGAAAAGTGCAAATAGACAACCAAGGAAATTAGGGCTGTGGGGCATACCTGTGTGTTCTACCCCACCAACCACATGACATGCATCTTGCAGATGTATATCTTTACATTTTTGGTTTGGCTCTCAGGCGCGCAAAGCCTGCTACCTACAACAAACTATGCACCCAAATTGAGAAGGGGTATGAGCTTTTCCCTTTCATATTTGTCCAGAACTTATCTGATCTCATTATCCTCTATAAAAGTGATAGTGATAAGTCCATAAAGGACTCCTGCCTCTCCACACGCTCTTCTGTTTGGTTTTTTAAGCCTGCATATGTGACAAAAGAAGCATTCAAGAAATTGAAGCAATCAGCTCTTGCTGCCTCTTCCTAGTCAACAAACCCTGCCTCCCCAACTCCCCCATCAAGACCAAGCCACCCACCTATCAACCCTCACCCCCAAGTCATCATCCAATCCCTCCCCACTATCTCTGATGCTGTCCCTTTTACAGACGCAGATGATGGCAACGTACATTCTGCCCATTCCCTACCCTACTTGTCCTTTGATGAGTAAAATAAACCCTTTCTTTGTGACAACTTATTAAAATTGATATTATTTATTCTAATTTATAATTAATAATATATTATTTTTACATTATTGACATTCCCCATAATTAATATTAATATTATACATTTAGTGTGATAACATATAGTTATTTGTATGAATATTTTTTATCAATAATAAATTAATTATCAACAAATGTAAATAGTACATTAAAAGATTGCAGCTAGATGTTAAATCTTGGTATGTAGATATTATGTGCATAACTCAATGTCTTTATTTTAATAAAATTCATTGTAAACTTGGCTTTTTTATTCTAATTCTATCATTGGACTGTGTCTATATTAGGTAGCCAGAACACTTATTACAAATATTGATACAGAGCGCATTTTACAGCCTGTATATTTACTTATTGGTAGTGATTCTGTAAAATTTGAGTTGTATTTTGTGAGTTAGTAATAATATAATGGATCAATCAATCACTGTTTATAACCATTAATTGGCTGATTTTCTTTGCTGTGGCAATTGTGCATCTTCTGACATTTACATGCTGGCATCCAATTGGTTGTTTTCCTATCCTATTGTACAGGCAATAAGAAACAGGATTGCTACCCCAACCACAGCCAGTCTTGGGGTGTCAGCATTGTTTACTATTGCCTGTGTGATTGGATGGGCAAATAGCCAATTAGATACTGGCGCATAAATATCAGAAGATAAAAAATTGCCACAGCAAAGAAAATCAGCCAATTTTTCAGGGATCCAACCAGTAAGGGGTTCCTGAGAACTCAAGAGCGGACGGCCTGCAGGCCAAGTAGGGAGAGCCCACCACAAGATTAGGGCTGACTTTACAATATAAGATAACAATTTTCCAAGGACTGCCCAAGGTCCGCTTACAGGCACCATAGAATCAATCAACCCTGTGAGGGTGATATACATTGCCCCAAATATCTAGGTGGAGGTGGATTCATTTGTGGCAATGGATTCTTGCAGGCAGTTGGGCTGCAGGGTGAGGGGGTGGTGTCATTGGAACCAAATATGCGGGCCAGAAATTATACTTGTCTCAGAATGGCAGAGGGGGCCAGATGATTTTGGTGCCTTCTCTTTAAAGGACTTCTGTCTCTCTAGTTCTAGCTTTGGGGTCGTGGATCAGGATTTCCTCTAGAGTAAACTCAGAATACGCCGGGTTGGGTGGGTACTCAGTGAAATGTACTGGGCCAAAGGGAGCTCCTGGTGGACAGTAAAGGACAGGCGGCTGGTCCACGGTTTCTTGGGGTAGGCAAGTGTGGGGTGACAAACTGCAAGACGTAGGCTTTAAATGAAATAGAACTAATAACATGTATGGTATGATCTGGTTGAACCAAAGGTTCATGTCTCTTTATTGCAAGAATGACAATTGGCATCTTCCTGGCAATCCAGGGTATAAATATGCCCATCTGTCATGGTAAACCTTTCACAAAATTCCTTGGCCCAGGTTTTCCTGTTCACCAGGTCTTCCCAGTCTTTGGTGGCATCAATTGCGGGGGTTATTCCATTGGCTGGCTTGAATTGAGATTGCTCAAATTTCCTAGTCAGGTTGTGGGATTGGTTGTCTCTGGGTGGCCTACGTTCTATGGGAAGGTTCTCTGTTTCCCCTTCCACGTGGGCCCAAGTTATTCTGGGATCTGTGGCTGGGCCTGCCTGCTGATTGGTCAAGTTAACAGGAATCTTTAGTGTGGGGAGTATTGATGTAGGTGAATTAGATTTATCAAGCTTCAAAGGATTTTCTGAAGTCAAATCTTGCTCTGGTTTGAGCCCAAAAAATGCGGGCAGCTGGCCCTGCAGGCTGGCGGCCTGCAGGGAGCCAGGGTTTTAATCCTGTAGTTGAGGCCTTTCAATAAGCATAGTTGATAAGAATTTGTCACTTGTGACACAATTAGATACCGGCGCGTAAATAACAGAAGATGCACAATTTCCACAGAAAAGAAAATCAGCCAATTAATGGTCATAAACAGTGATTTATTGATCCATTATATTATTTTTAACTCGTAAAATACAACTTAAATTCTACAGAATCACTACCAATAAGTAAATATACAAGCTAGAAAATTTACTCTGTATTGATATTTGTAATAAGTGTTGATGGCTCCTTAATATAGACATAGTTCAATTATAAAATCACAATAAAAAAGCCAAGTTTACAATGAAATTTATTAAAATAAAGACATTGAGTTATACACATAATGCAGAATTGATATGGCTAGCAATAAGACCTAGTATATTTAATATTCAATAAAAAATTCACAATACAATGTGAGATATCAATAAAAGATTTTTTCATCAAATAAAAAAGTTACATAATGGAAAAATATAATCTAAATTTACTGATTTGAATAGCTAGTTTATGAAATTTTGGTGTGTTCTGTGCAGTTAAGCTATTTTTTGTACAATTGCAAGTTATTTGTATTATTTACAATAATTGTGAATAAAATGTATTCATTATCTAGAATTTCTTGATTATGTGTTGATGATAGTGATATAAAAACCTTTATTTGGGATGTAATTCAAACAACATGTCTAATATTTACAGCCTTGTGAATGATTTGGAGGCAGCCCTCAGGAAGGTGGTTGACCCTGGAAAAAGGATTAAGTAAATAATAATCAAACAATATGGAAATGGGGCGCTCAATAATACAGGCAAAGGAATTTGCCCTAAGTAACTTGGGAACTAATAATAGATGAACAGAAAAGGGAAAAATTACTTAATCTCCAGGGAACTATGTTATCCAGTTTGATTTTTTAAGATGCAAGCTATAACTCATGGGAGTTCTGGCAAAGTGACAGGGGAAATAATCAAAAAATCAAGCTGATTGAGGTAAATGAAATAATAAAGGAGATTAACAGAAATGAAAGGAAAGAAGAGGAAACAATTCAAGTTGAAGGAAATAAAAATCATTGAAATGGAAACAGAAATGAACAAAGGAAATGAAGAAGAGCAATCAAGAGGCAGAAGTGCTTCAAGAATTGTGGAAACTTTATAAAAAAAGGAACTAAAAGGGAAGGAGGAATTGCAAAAAAGCAAAGGAAGATCAAGCCCAGGAAATTAATGAAGAGTATCCACTGCTCATGAAGTTTGCTGAAGGGGTGCCTGTGGCTGAGGGGGGTGCAGGGGAAAGAATTAGTAAGTTCATATGTCTTTTACTTACCTTCTCTTTGACAACTTCTTCCCCATTTCTTGATGTTACTAAAGTGACGCCATATACACCACTTGGTGTATATGGGGGCTATCAACAACTGATAGCCCCCATCATTCAAAGAAGCCCCACAGAAATTCAAAGAATTATTCAAATGAACATGGATCAATATTCAAACAAGGAAGCAATTAATAGGGAATGTTAATCGCCTGTAGGGTGCTCAACTTGAGTCAGGGAAGCCTACAAATTAAATGAAAATCTCAATTTTAAAGAAATAATGAAATACAAATGAATTTTCAAATTGATTTTGATGAATTTATTTATGAATGTGTTAAACACATCCCTTTTTCAACTATGAATTCTTATGAATCAAATTTAAAAAAAGCATAATTTCAAATAGCAAATTATTATATGAAATCAGCAATTTTCAATGAATTTATCAAATTGATATCAAATAAAGTTAGGGATATAAACCTCGTGAATAGAATGAAACCTTTATTAATTTCATACACAGAAGCATGAGGGGCCAATCCCAACAAAATTCTGGAAAGTTCCCTCTTCAATTTTTTTGAATAATTCCTATATCAATAGATTAATAGTAGTATATAAGAAATTTTTCCTGTTTTTCAAAATTTACACATTCCAGCAACTTCATCTGGCCATCTACCTTGGAATGATCATATACTAGATCCTGAAATAAAATTTAAAAAAATTAGAAGATGTCTCCCTTCAAAAGGATGTATTCCAGCTGGCATTAGACAAGATGAAGAGACCACAAGGCTATAGAATCTTAGAGCATGTCCTCTACATTTGTTAATGTTAGCCTATCTCTATGGTTATTTCTTACCTCCAGAAAAGAACCTTCTCATAAACTCCTTTTTTCAATTACCTTTTATAAGCTGTGCTGCCACCACCAGGGTGCTGAGCACCACCCCATTAGCAATTGGCACAAGAGTCATCCACCACGTACAGAAGAGTATGTGTCCCAATTAAATGCAATAGCTGAAAATCTAACTTTGGGGGTATAATTTCCTGGAATAATCACATCCCCCTTGCAATTTGCTTTCCTTAATAAAAATTTATTCTCTTGCAATTTATTTTAATTTTATTTTTAATTTCACTTTTAAATTAGCATAATAATTTCAACATAGGTTTAAATTATAAATAATTAGTTACAATAAATCAAACAGATTTAATATTAAATTATAATTTAAAAATTGTTCATTTAGTTGATTAGCAACTCTGGGTTTATGTACAAAATATTTAACCGACAACAAATATGATTTAGCAAATTCAGGCTGTCCATTAAATTTATGTTTTAAACAATGGTTTGTTTATAACTTGAATTTTTTCCCTTTGATTATGATTTGATAAATAGATTTGCTATTCTTAACTTGTGTCATAAGTAATAATTAGTACTAGATACATGAAAATAATTGGTTTTCATGCTGGGTGGCTCTGGTGGCACTGAATTAATAAGGGCCAGATGATGACTCACAAGGTCTAATTTGTGGTTTTAAAAAATAATAGACATTCTACAAAAAAAAGGTTCATATTTATTTAAATAAAATTAATTTATTTTTATCCTATTTATTTTATTTAGTTGTTAGCTATACCATCAATAAAATATTTGATATATTGTAATAATACTTATTTTGGAATCTAATATATTTGTTTATATTTAACTAACATCTGAAGTTTTTAATATCTGAAAGCAAACTAATGTCAAGTCATTACATCACAAAATACTACTTTTTAAGTTCCATTAAAAGCAAAATAAATAAAAGAAAATAATTAAAGCTGGGGATAACCTATTTATCTGATTGTCTTGGAAGAAAGAGCTTTGGGGAGGAATGATTAGAAGTGCTTTCAAAAAGCTGCCACCACATCAGGTGACATTGAGAATTGGCTGACCTCAAGAATATTGAAGAGATCTTTAGTGTCTAATGGGAGGCCTTTCTTCACCTTATTCTTGATCCAATCAAACACCTCCTCAATTGGATTCATAAATAGGGAATAGGATAGGAGGAAGAGGAGTCTCCTTGGATAATCAGTAAGGCAGTGGCTGGAAGTGTGATAGTTTTTGTTGATGGGAGGGAATTTGGACATAACCAAATCCACCTTGTTGAGCCCAAGATTATCCAACACAACAGTCTTTTTTATGCCTTGGTAATTAATCCAGAGGTACTCCTTAACTTTTTAGAGAAAATCAAGGAATGTCCCGCTGTTATGCAAACCCTTGATCATCTGATACTAGTCTAACCTGCAGGGATCAAGAAGCGCTACCATTAAATAGGTCTGGGAACAAACAGCTGTACAATGTGCTACATCATCCTTGGACCCCTTCTTGACCCACCCATGCCTAGACCTGAGGGAGGAGGAAAACAAAAATTTGTCAATATAGAAGAACTGTACATCCCCAGTCTTCTTTAGGGCCAGATAAGTCTTGGTATAAATATGGCAATCTTCAATTGTCTTCTTGCTATTTCTGTTGTACAGAGAAATCCCCAGTACTTTTCACAAGAAGCCAATATTAACCATTGTTTTGTAAGCAAGTGTTTTTAAAACAGAAAGCTGTAATGGGGTGGTAAGCATTGATTGGACAGCAAGTGAGTCCAGGTGAAAATCCTTGGATACCCACTGCTTGATTGCATCAATATGCACAGGTTTTAGTAGTTTTGGCTGCCGCTTGGCCTTGACAGATTTGGCAATTTGACCAGTGTCATTGTATTTGATGTTGAGGTTGCCAACATATTGGGCTATAATACCAAATTGGGACACAATATCCTGAACTGCCATTCCTCTGTTCAGGCAGTTGAGGAGAGCTTCAAACTCACTGTCTGTCAACTGACGCTGACCCTTGGCAGGTACTGCAGCATCCAAGCTATTGGGCTTAACACACGGGATGGGAACCTTTTTTAGAAGGTGGTATCACTCTTGCGTGCAGTTGCACCATAAATTGTTGAAAACACAACAGGCACAGATTGCTCCTCATTTGTGGTCAATGGCTAATAGGAGGTGTAAAAAACGTGGGGACATGCAGTGGCAACTCTGGGATCCAGAGTATGGGGCAGTGTTACAACTGTGTAAATAACGGAGGTGTATGTAACCTCATTGTTCCTGATGACCTTGGTATGTGAGAATTTGGTGGCAGGTCTTGAGAGTGGCTTCTGTCTAGGATTCAAGCTGCTGTTCCTGGCTTGTGATGTGGGAGGTGGTTGTCTGGCGCTGGCACATTGGGAGGCCTGTGTATTGGCATTACTCCCTTCAAGTTGTGTTCTAGGTTTATTCTTGGACCCGCTGGAACGCCCTTGTGGACAGGCTGCCCTGCAGGCTGATGCAGGAGCTGGTTAGGAATGGGGTAGTATGTCCATAAAAATAAAATAAAAAATATATATTAGATTAAATATGTATTTATTTAGATTTTTGGTCTAGTTGTGGGTAGTTATTCTCTTTTTATTTAGCCTTGAATAGTAACAGAATTTATATATCTGTGATTTGAAGTGTATAATATTGTACCCTTTCTGAGTTTGGATGATTTTAAAGTTTAATCAATTTTTATGTCAGAACAGCAGGATTGACCTGCCAGCAAGGTTCCAAGTAAGCAGGTTTGTGACCTGCAATCTGATTATCCAGTCGCATGAAGCCAGGTTAGGAAGTCAACTTGAATTACCAAATCCATCAACATGAACATATAATGATCCCTTATGGTGGATACCTTGTTTTGGCGCTTGACTCATTACCAGGATCAAGCCACCCCCTTCACCATCCAACTGTGTGATCAATGCAATCATGTTCTTGTTATCCATTGATTCACAATAACTATATAATCACTATCTCTCAATAAAGATTTGATCTAGTTTCTAATATTTTCCCCTTGTAACTCTGAAGGACAGCACAGTTACAATATTTATGTCTATACATGGTTATTGAGATTGAGATTGAATTTTTAATTTGATTTTAGTTATAGTGAAGCTTCTCAATTTAGGTTGGTGCTTCCTAGTATGCTTACTGTACATTCAATTTGGATTTCAGTTCCCGCAATTATTATTTGAGTTTACAAGTGGCATTCATTTGTTATTTGAAATTTGATCATGAATTTGACAATCCTGCAATTTCAAAAAACATAGTAAACTTAATGAAAATAGTTGATGGATTTGAACACTTCAAATCTTATTCCAGTTAATTCATTTTGTCCATTTGAAATATACAGTTTGACTTGAAATTTGCAAAGTTTCTATGAGTTCCCGCATTTTTAAATATTTAAATAAAAATACAAAGAATTCAATTTAATTAAAAAAGACCATCCTATAAATTTGAATTGAAATTTGGACCAAGGATTTGAAAATCCTGCATTTTTACGTTTAGGTTCTGAAGTTACAGTACAGAGGAAGAAATAATAGGTGCATATGCACTGTGGTCAATTGATGTGGGCCAATTGCCATACCTGTCTCAATTTTTGGAAATTTCTCAAGAATATCTTCCACCTTATGGACACTAACATTATTCAATACAATAACATTAGTTAAACCCAGTCTAATGCACCTAAGATGCTCTTGTATCAATTGGAGAAATGATAGGAAGGTCCTGTTATTACAGGATTCCTTGATTATTTGATATATTTCAATTCCTTTTGAACAAAGAAGAGCCATCATAGAATAGGCTGTGGCATTGACTAACACACACCAAAATAATTTGTCTTTGATACCTTTGGGGACATAGCCATACAATTTACACATAGATAAGGCAAACACTGATTTGTCAATATAATAGAATTTCACTGCTCCTTTTTTTAGCTCAGTGTATCTCTGCGTAATTTCTCCAAGTCTCAATATTGGAAGGGGTGTTTTAGTTTTAGAGAGAAACTCTGGGTTTTTTCCACAAGAACTGCATCCCATTGACTATGCAATAGAAAAATGAAATCAAATCCTCAATCCTGAAAGTAGACTTGACCATAGACTGTATATTTGCTAGTTTAAGATGACAGTCTTGGTCAATCTACCAACATATTGCCCATTTGTTCTCCTTAGTGAGCAGGGTGGAAAGGCAATTGTGTTTCTCCATTTAGAGAAATTGACCAATGTTGATATTCTGGTTGTATAGTATGTTGGAAAATTTTGGATCCACTCCAACAATACCTGCAACCTTCTTGAGCTCATTTGAATACTATATCAACTTTACAATAATCAGGTGCTTTATTCCAGTAATAACCTTCTAAATTGAATTTTTGAGTATAGTTTAATTGGGATCCTGTTCATAAATGGCATGCACACCATAGGCAACTTGGTGTAGAAGTCTGTACCTTCTTCAACATCTGAAGCCCCTGCACATTTCTATAAAATACTGGCTCTTTTTTAATGTCTTGGTCACCATTTCTTACATAAAGCACATAGCTAGTACCAAGCACTGGCTGAACCTTTTGTATTGTGCTTTTTGGGACCAAATTCTGACAGTAAGAAGGCTCAAATACCAAAGAATTGAGCTTGACTTCCTTCTTGTTCATTGTTTTAGACATGACAACCTTGTTAGCCTTTCTGGATAGCTTTGGCACCCTTTTGAATTATGCTCTGTGCTTTCCCAATCTGTGTGGCCTGGATTGGTTACTGTATTTGTGCAACCTCAAAAGTATTTATTGTCCCTTTGACTCCTTCCTGAGTAGGCACTTGTGTTGCACTCACAAAAATTTCTGACCTGTAGGGATACCCCCAATAATGGTGCACACCAGCTGCATTGTTGCTCTGTTGTTGTGTTTGTTTCATTTTACACTGTAATAAAATACCAAATCAAGCTCAATTAAGTCACAACCCTGGTTTTGAGTTTTTGCTTTTTATCTGGATATGGTTATTTGATTATAATATATACCACCCAACTACTCATTTATAGATTTTTCATTTCTTAATTAGTTGTTTTTGGGTTTAAAATCCCATTTTAGAATTGTTGTAATAATTTCATCTATTCCCCCAGATTTTGCACCATATTTAAACACTCAGAACTATATTTTTATAATTTATTTTTCAGATCCTGTATCTTATTTTAGATAGCCAGGTATTATTCTTAAATACATCTAATTTCACAAAATGACTAGGCATTTTTATTTACTTGTTGAATTGCTATAGTGTTTTGTTTTTGGATTGAGTATTGACTCACTGCACCTGAGTGTATTTTACCCCAATTTTCATAGTAAACATATGTACACTGAAGGGCAGCTCAACCTGTTTTGTTTGTTAATTCAAATATCTTGGTTCTCTTTGCTTGTTATTTGGTCTGTTTATTGCCGTGTTGAGCCATGTTTCCATATTACCCAAAATTTCTGTCAACCTTATGTATAATTTAACTGATACTTGGAGCTTATTTAATTCTGAGCCCATTCTGTTAAAATCTGAGTTTTTTCTTAATACTACAGTTGTGAAAAATATGGTACAACACACCATCTCAAAAACGCCATCTCAAAAAATAACATTTCAAAATAAACCATCTCAAAATTAAGCTATCTCAAAATTATAGTAAAAAACCATTTCAATTTACAACATTGCGGCTATGAAAAACAGGTTTTAAAATTTTAGTTTTTTGAACTCCAAAAAAACCAAAAATAAAATAAATTTTAAACCCATTTTAAGGCTTAAAAAAGCCTCATAATTTAAATCTTCAATAAAAAAGGAGTTCAATTAGAAGCAAGAAAGCTGTGTAAAGGGCAAAAGTCAAATTTAGACACAATAGTAACCATTTTCATCTATTATAACTATGATCTATACTTTAAAAAACTCATAAAATATTATTAAACACTAAATAAAAATCAAAAAAATATAAAATTAAAAGAAAGAAAAGAGAAGATAAAGAAGTGTTTATTGCAAATAGTCTCAAACATTAGTTAAAAGAGCAACAGAGATGGCCTGAAGATGCTCAAGCTTTAAATTCTTGAGATAGCAGGTAAGGACCACCTTGCTAATCTCAGTATATTTCTTTACCAATTTAGTCTGCTTAGGGGGTTGCCCTTGGACTTTATGCTAGTCTTGAAGAGCCGGGCAGAGATGGCTTGCTGGGTTTTTGAATGCACCATTATCTTATTGAATTTAGGCTTATGAACTTGGACTCTTGTTGTAAATTGGCTATGTCACCCTTCAAGGGAAGAGGTGGTCTTGATCAAACCACATTTTACCTGCTTATAGCAGTTCCACTGGATTGAGTCACCGCTTTTTCTGATATGGCGTACTCCTTGAAATACTCCAACCCATTGAGTTTCAAAATACTCAATGAACAGAGCAAAGGCTGCCTGATTGGCAAGGATATAAGGATGGAAAAGGAGGGCTTTGTAAAAGGCATTAGTCTCCTTGTCTCACAAGGGCAAGGGCAGCAAAGCTGTTGAACACCTCCTTGGCTTATTTAGTGCCTTCAGAGTTGACCAGCTCATGAAGATCAGAGCACTTTTGAAGGCAGCAGCAGATTGCCTGTAGGAAGTGGAAGTAGCATCCCTGGGGGAGGTCTTGAAGACTCTAATGAAAGAATTTGCATGAGCCTGTTCAAAATCTACTACAAGATATTTGTGGTAGGGAAGGCTTTCTGGCTACTTCCTGGTTGGGATGGCTTCCTCTTCTTGGGAATGGGCCTTCTTCTTACGCCCTCAGGTTTCCTTTGGCTCCTCTTCAATGGTTGGGAGGATCTCATCTAACTTGGCCTTTAAAATTGTAAGAGCGCAGACATAAGTTTTCTGCTTTTTATTTGGGAGGAAAAAGAAGACCAGGGGAAGAACCAGATTTATAACCTGCCCATGGATGTTCCAAAGCTGGCTGAAGAGCTTTGGGCAGATGGAAAAGGTACCATCTGCAAGCCAGGTCTTGTACTTGAGGAGATTGCGCAGATCTTGAGAGGTTGTGAAGCAGATAATGTGCTCCTGTACATTTGAGCCATCATCATGCAGAAGGAATTCTCTTTGTGGCAGGATAGTTTCTGCTCTTCATTTAATATTAACTGATCAATGGATGTTGCACTGACGCCTTCAGTGCTTAGAGCATACCTCTGATCAGTGAGGTATCTCTGAATTTTAGAGGTGTCACCAACAGAAGCAAGTTATGAACTATTAAGGTTGAGCAGGACATTGTTCACTACCTCAGTTAAGTTTTTGTTCCTGGTGGTGGGTATCACTTGCCAAAGAAACTAGCAGATCAGTTAGTACAAGGGATTGAAAGGCTTGGAGCAGTCATGACTAATAATCAGGGCCTTGAATCTAGTGAACCCATATGTAGTGAGCCTTTCAGGGCAGCCAACATTATCACATTTATAGTGATGTTGGTGGATTGGTTTCTTTTCATTATTATAGCTAAATCTGTACCCCTTGTACACAAAGATGGGACCTCCCTTCTTGGACATAATTTGGTAGCTAACAGGAAAAGTAGCAGGCACATAAAGGCATCATTTCTGTTACAAATATTATGGATGTTTTTTACATCCCATAGCTCAATTTGATCATCAACAAAAGAATTAGGCTCAGGCTCCTGCTCATCCTCAGGCTCTGATGTGGTATCAGAATTTTTATTGAACTCAAAAAGCTTCTCTTGGGGGTTTGAGGGGGAGTATACAAAGGGAGAGTGGGGAGGGGGTGGTTTCCTCTGGATCAGAGGAAAGTGTGGGTGTCTTTGGAGGTGATTCAGCTTTAGCAGGCTGCTTCTTGGGAGTAGCCTTGGCCTTTTTGGCCTTAGGTGGTTTGACCTTGCCCTTGTAGGCCTTGGTTGTAGATTTGTGGTTGGACTTGGGAGGCATCTAAAAGTAAATTAGTAACAAAATATGGGCATTTGGGGGGGCAGTTTTCTAAAGAAAAAAATGGGTATGTTTGTAATAAAAGTAGTAAATATTTTTACATAGAATTGTAGAGAAAGTCTGAAAATATATAACATCAAAATTTTAAAAGTTTTATTTTGTAAAAAGAATTTTTTTATAAGTAACGCAAGTATGCAAAACTTTGAGTTTTGACTGGGAACTTGCAGTCACAATGGCATTTTTGAGATGATGTAATTGAGATGCTGTAGCTCAAAAACAGTGATTTGATCATTTTTATCTTAAATTAAGATATTTACAGTGGAGATACCTTAACTGGCCCAATGAGTAAAGCTTGAATTTCACAAAAACTAGTCTATACAACTGGGGTTAAAAAGTACCCAGTTGTTTAGAGGGCAACAGTGGCAAAATTGACTGTAGGGATGTAAAAGTGAGAACTCAAAAGTGAGAACCTAAAAGTGGCCAAGTTGACAATTTTAAAATTTTAAAATTAAATTAAAACAGCTCATCTGAAATTAAAATTTATTATGATCATATAAAATACTTTTTATTCATTCTCTCAACTAAAAAAGTCAAGAAAAAGTAATTACTTTATTATAAAAAGCCATTTTGAAATTTTAAAAAGTGTTGACATGGCCACTTTTAGATTCTCACTTTTGAATTCTCACTTTTACATCCCTACAGTCAATTTTGCCACTGTTGCTGTTTAGAGGAGGCCAAACAATACATATTTGCAAAGTTTCATAAGTTTTCTTAAAATTTTTACTTAAGTGGTTTTTAACGTGAAATAATGCTCTTTAAAAATGAAAAGCAAGAATTGCACTATGGGAATCAATATAGCATAGTGTGGCATATATATACTTTCCCCTTATTTTCTCCTATCCATTGTATGCATCAAATCAATTGGGTGATATAAAACTCAGTGGAATTTGAAGTTATGTAAATTAAAATGGGGTAATCACCACCTTTCATATTAAAATCACTATTATTTATTGGTAGGACACATCATTTCAACAACGGCACTTCAATTTACGCATCTCAAATTTAATTCAAGATGGTGTTTTTTGTGTTAGTGATTTTCAATCACAAAAAAATAAAATAAACAATAAAATAGCTAAAATTTAAATATACCTTTATAATGTGGCATCTCAAATTTACGCTATCTTGATTCTGTCACTTTGAGTCAGATTAATTAAATCTTATTTTGATAACTTTTTTACATATGAAATCACTTAGTGTGGGGCGTATTTATGCCATCTCAACTTTATGTCATTTTGAACCACACTATTTATCTTTAACTAAAATAAGCTTATACCCAAACTTAAATAAAGCCTGTTGTATGGTGCCAGAAGATGTTCCTATAGTATTAATCTAAGACACTTATAATAAGAACAACCTAAATAGACACCACTATGATAGTCCTTTTAGTGATTGTCATTGCTGGGTAAAAAACCAGTTCTTTATATGTAATTTATAACTTTATTATACATGGATATGTTGATAAGGGATCTCTTAATAAAATATTTTAATAGTGATTTTAATATGGAAGGGGGTGATTATGCCATTTTGATTTACTTCACTTCAAATTCCACTGAGTTTCATATCACCCAATTAATTTGATGCGTACAATGGATAGGGGAAAATAAGAGGAAATTACATATGACGTCAGGCTACGCTACATCAATTCCCCCACCACAATTCTTGCTTTCTGCTTTTCAAAATTACAAATTGATGTTAAAAACCATATTAATAAAAAATGTAAGAAAACATGAAAATTTGTGAATATATATTTTTTATTTCCTCTACACAACTGGGTACTTTTTAATCCCAGTGTATAAGCTAGTTTTTGAGAAATTCAAGTTTTACTCTTTGAATTAGTTGAGGTAGCTCAACCAGAAATTTGTTAATTTAATATAAAAAATGGTCAAAAACACTATGTTTTTGAGCTACAGCACCTCAATTACGTCACTTCAAAAAACGCCATTTTGTTGCAAGGTTTCAGTCAAAACTCAAAGTTTTGCATACTTGCTTACTTATAAAAAATTCTTTTTATATAAAAAAATTTTAAGATCTTGATAGTATATATTTTAAGACTTTCTCTACAATTCTATGTAAAATAAACTCTTTTTATATTAAAAACATTCTCATTTTCTCTTTAAAAACAACCCCCAAATTTCCCATATTTTGATACTAATTCACTTTTAGATGCCTCCTAAGACTACCACCAAAGCTGCGCCTAAGGCCACCAAGGCCTTCAAGTCCAAGGTCACTCCTCTCAAGGCCAAGAAGGCCAAAACTACCCCTAAAAATCAGGCTGCTAAGGGTAAAGCTCCCCCCAAGACACCCACACCTTCCCCTGAACCTGAGGAAACAAGCCCAACCCCTCCCCACTCTCCTTTTGTTTACTCCCCTTCAGACCCCCAAGAGAAGTTGTTCATCTTCAACTGCCACTCTTATCCCACCTCAGGGCCTGAAGAGGAAGAGGAACAGGAGCCTGATCCTGAGCCTGGTACTCCTGCAGATGAGCAAATTGAGCTCTGGGATCTATACACCATCCACAATATCTGCAACCAAAATGGCACCTTTGCTGTGCCCACTACATACCCAGCCAGCTACCCCATAATGACTAAGAAAGAGGGTGCCAGCTTTTTTTACAAGGGCTACAGCTTTAGTTGTAACAATGAAAAGAAACCAATCCACTAACATCATTAGAAATGTGATAAAATTGGGTGCCCTGCTAGGATTACTACATACGGGTTCACTAGATTCAAGGCCCTGACTACTGGGCATGACTGCTCCAAGCCTTTCAATCCCTTATAACAACTAATCTGCTGGTTTCTTTGCCATGCCATACCAATCATCAAAGGCCAAACCGCCACTGAGGTGGCCAATGATGCCCTCCTAAATTTAAACAACACCCAACTTGCTGCTGTTGGTGGCGCCACTGAATTGCAGAGATACCTCACCAATCAGAGGTATGCTCTAAGCACTGAAGGTGTCAGTGCTTCATTAATTGAGCAATTGATCCTTACTGAGGAAAAAAAGCTATCTTGTCATGAGGAGATATTTCTTCTCCACAACAATGGTCAACATGCCCCTGAGCGCATTATTTGCTTTGCCACCTCACAAGATCTGTGCAACCTGTTGAAATGCAAGAACTGGCTTTCAGATGGAACTTTCTCCACCTGCCTAAAGCTATTTAGCCAGCTTTGGAACATCCATGGGCAGGTTATAAATCTGGTTCTTCCCCTGGTCTTCTTTTTCCTCCCAAATAAAAAGCAGAAAACTTATGTCTGCGCTCTTACAATTTTAAAGGCCAAGTTGGATGGGATCCTCCCAACCATTGAAGAGGAGCCAAAGGAAACCAGATGGCGTAAGAAGAAGGCCCATTCCCAAGAAGAGGAAGCCATCTCAACCAGGAAGCAGCCAGAAAGACTTCCCTACCACAAATATCTTGTAGTGGATTTTGAACAGGCTCAGGCAAATTCTTTCATTAGAGTCTTCAAGACCTCCCCCAGGGATGCTACTTCCACTTCCTAGCAGGCACTCTGCTGCTGCCTCCAAAAGTGCTCTGATCTTCATGAGCTGGTCAACTCTGAAGGCACTAAATAAGCCAAGGAGGTGTTCAACAGCTTTGCTGCCCTTGCCCTTGTGAGACAAGGAGACCAATGCCTTTTACAAAGCCCTCCTCTTCCATCCTTATATCCTTGCCAATCAGGCAGCCTTTGCTCTGTTCATTGAGTATTTTGAAACTCAATGGGTTGGAGTATTTCAAGGAGTACGCCATATCAGAAAAAGCGGTGACTCAATCCAGTGGAACTGCTATAAGCAGGTAAAATGTGGTTTGATCAAGACCACCTCTTCCCTTGAAGGGTGACATAGCCAATTTACAACAAGAGTCCAAGTTCATAAGCCTAAATTCAATAAGATAATGGTGCATTTAAAAACCCAGCAAGCCATCTCTGCCCGGCTCTTCAAGACTGGCATAAAGTCCAAGGGCAACCCCCCAAGCAGACTAAATTGGTAAAGAAATATACTGAGATTAGCAAGGTGGTCCTTACCTGCTATCTCAAGAATTTAAAGCTTGGGCATCTTCAGGCCATCTCTGTTGCTCTTTTAACTAATGTTTGAGACTATTTGCAATAAACACTTCTTTATCTTCTCTCTTCTTTCTTTTAATTTACTATTTTTTGACTTTTATTTAGTATTTGGTACAAATATTTGCTTGTTTTAAAGTATATTTTATAGTTATAATAGATGAAAATAGTTGTTTTGGGGTATATTTTGACTTTTGGGCTTTATGCAACCTTGTTGCTACTTATTAACCCCATTTTTTATTGCAGATTTGGAATTCTGAGGCTTTTTTAAGCCTATAAATGTTTTTTGATTTTTTATTTTTTGAGAATTTTTTAGGTTATTTTTGGAGTTCAAAAAATCTAAAAATTTAAAACCTGTTTTTCTTAGTTGCAATGCTGTAAATCAAAATGGTGTTTTTACTATAAACTTGAGATAGCAAAAATTGAGATGTCAAAATTTAAAATAACATTTTTTGAGATGCTGTTTTCTAAATGGTGTGTCCTACCAAAATATTTTATTAAGTAAACCCTTATCAACATATCCATGTATAAATAAGCTATAAATTACATATAGCAAAAATGTTTTTTCTTCAGCAATGATAATCACTAGTAGGACTACCATAGTGGCGTTATTTTATGTTATTCTTAGTATAAATGTCTTGGATTAATACTATAGGAACATATTCTGATTGTATACAACAGGCTTTGATTAATTGTGGTAATAGGGTTATTTTAGTTTAAGATAAATGGCGTAAATCAAGATAAAGTAAAATTGAGATGGTGTAAACACACCCCACATTAAGTGATTTCATATGTAAATAAAGTTAGCAAAATAATATTTAATTAATTTGACTCAAAGTGACAAACCCAAGATGGTGTCAACTTTGAGGTGCTACATTATAAAATTATATGAAATTTTAAATATTTTATTGGGCAACAGCGCCCATGTTGACACTTTTAATGTCAACACTATACTAAAGTGATGACCTGGTTTTACTTAATGTTGTTTCCTGGATGTCAACACTATTTTAATCAACAAAACACTTTACCCTGAACATTCCTAATATAAAAACATTATTTTAAAATACATTATTATACTAAAATGACCCCAGAGAGCTCAAAACTGCAATAAAAAATTACAATAAGTAATAAGAATAAGGAGATATAAGAAACTATTTTTCAGTTTACTATGTAAATTACACTCTTTATTATAAAATTATTTTTTATTTCCATAAAAATTAAAATTCCAATGAACCAAAAATAAAGATATTTTATATATCATAATAACTACAAAATATAAGAAAATTCTAATTTAAATTTATTTTACTTCATATAAGCATAACTGAAAATATCTCATAGCTTAAAGATAAACTAACAAAATATAAGATATTTCTTACTAAACCACATTGAAACTGTATCTTAAACTTACCATTTATACCTAAAAAGATTAGTACACTATAAATAAATTAAAAAATTAAAATTTTAAAAGTAAAAAACATATAGGCAAAGCAAGGTTTATTAAGCTAATTAAAGCCACCAGCAAGAGCAGTGGCAACGTCCTCAAGGTACTTCTTAATCTCTGCCACCTTGTACTTTTTCTTTACCACCTCCTGAACGTCCTCCTGGTAGTCCTGCTCCTTGGACTTTTGCTTCTTGGGGGCCACCTGGTTGGCCAGGTTGCAAAACTTGGAGACAGTACTGGGCCTGACTCCTCCTGCAGCTTAGAGAAGAACTTGTTGTATTTGGGGTTTGACCCAAACTTCACCTTCAGGTGCTTGTGCCAAACCTCAAGGCTAGAGGTGGTCTTCATCTCCTCCTTGAGGCAGGCACCTTGACAGTTCCAAGGGGCAGTGGCACCTACTCTTACCTCTCTGGGCAGTCACCTTCTTGCCCACCCATTGGCGCTCAAAGTAATCCAAGTAACCTTTGAAGATGGTGGAGTGCTTCTTGATGTAAGCGTCTTCCAGGAGGGCCTCAAAGCCAAGCCCAGTATGCTCTGGGAGCACAAAAGCCAAGGCATCAAACTGAGTCAGGGCAAAGTGGCACTTCCCCTTACCATTGTTAATATACTTCTCAAAAAGGTCCTTCTCACTCTTGAGATTCTTGATGAGGGCCTGCCTAAAATGGAAGAAGCAGCCCTGGACCTCTCCATTGAAGGTGGCCTCAAAGGCTCTGAACTGAGCTTGCTCAAAGTCCATTATAATAACCTTTGGCCCAAGTGAGTGCACATGAGCTAGCTGCTCAGCAGCTAGGGTCAACTCATCCTTCTCAGCAGAGGAGGGATTTGCCCTTGTGGTGTGAGTGGGAGGGGGAGCTGGTTGGTGGGAAGGAAGCTCAAAGCATCCTGGACAATCTTAAATGCTCTGGTGTAGACTTCAGTCTTGGCACCAGGAATGAGAAAGAAGACAATGGGGATAACCTGGTCATTGAACTGCCCATGCAGGACCCAAAGCTGCTTGAATAGGGAGGGGCAAGTAGCAAATGTGCCATTGCACAGCCAGGTGGTAGCAGTGCTCAGCTGCTCCAGGTTTTGGATTGTGGCGTAGGCTACAATCCTATCCTCCACTTCCTGCCCATTGTCATGGAGCAGGAACATCTCACCATCCTCTGTCTTCTTGAGGGCATCTGTGAGGATAAGGTCCTTGATGTTGGTGGCACACTTGGCCAGGGGATTGGAGGCTTGACACCTATCACTTACAAACTTGACCAACTGATTGTGAGTTGGAACCCTCTTCAAGTTGGTTGGGGAGAGGTACTTGCAAGCAAGCATGGCCAGCTGGGTGGCAGAAAGATCTTTGGAGGTGGGCATCACCTGCATAAGATACCACTTGAGGAGGCGGGCTATGGTGGTGTTGGGCATGATGCAGGTATGCTCACCCTTTATGGTTTGGACCAAGCCCCAGCGCTCAGTGTTGAGCTGCACTGGGCAGGAGCGGTCCTCGCAGGTGTAATGGCAGCTCTTGAAGCCCTTGTTGGCATTGTTGCAAGAGAAAATATACCCATTGGCCACCATGGCTGGCCCACCCTTTACGCTCATGATTGGGAAGTATTTGGGCAAGGAAGAGGGAACCTTAAATTTTCCGTCAACATTGCAGATGTTGTGGGCCAACAGAGGGTCCCAGGGGCCAGCAGAAGCATGGCAGAAGCCAGTGAAGTAATAAGGGTGGGGCTTTGAATCATCCCCAGATGAGCTTGAAGGGGGGATTTTGGTGGGGGGAAGCAGAAGGGGGCTTATTGTGGTGCTCCTCATGTGCAGGAGACTTATCTTTGGGTGGGGACTTTTGGGCTGAGCGCTTCTTCTTGGTTGGCTCCTTGTCAGAAGCCAAGTTGTAAAAACTGTGGTCTGTAAGGAAGCCATCAGGTTCCTCTCCCCCAGTGGAGTGAGCAGGGCTCTTCTCAGGAGAGGGCTCAGGGGGGGAGGGCTTTGGTGATGGTTTTGGTGTGGCCTTCTTTGATGAGACAGGCTTCTTTTTGGTGGGTTTGGTTGGCTTTGAAGGACGCTTGGTTCCTTTGGGCTGTTTGGAAGTGTTTTTGTCCTAAAATAATAAGTAAAATGGTTTAAAATAAAGCAATGTATGTAAAAAACAAACAAAACAACTTAAAAGGCATAATATATAAAAAGTAAGTCTTAGATTGTTTTTATTGGCATTTAAAAGTAAAAAAATACTTGTATAGTTTTTATTTTATTGAAGTTATAAATAACAAGTTAAAAGTTAAGAGAAATATGTAAAAGTATTATATTCAGATATAGATTTTATTTTAAAAATTAAAAAATATGGAAGAGAAAAGTCAAAAATACAACATATCAAAAAATGAGAAGTTTTTATTATGTAAAACATAAAGTTTTATATGTGAGAACTGAAAAGCGTTGACATTATGAGTGACAATTAGTAAAAAAAAAGCTGAATTCTCACTGTTGATTACAAAAATTATAGACATTATTTTTGACGACATTGTCACTATTGACATTTTTTAAAAATTTACTATGTTTTTCATAGTACGCTTAATTAAATTTACGCGGGCTAGCAAAAATTAACTGTTTTCTGTGTGTTTATGTTCACATATAAAAATTAAAAAAAACATATGAAAATAAGTTAAAAAAGTATCAAAGTTCTTTATTCTTTTATTAAAAATAATATTTGGGTAGTGGTAATATGATATCTTACCATTGCGTATATAAGAAGTTGTTAATAAGTTGTTGGTAGATATTGAAAAGGGTTAAGTGTTGACAATGTCACTTACGACATTCTTTATATGAGGTGACATATTAATCTAGGCTTAATTGTGCCACTCTAATTTGCTTAACTCCACCCCGTGGGATGATCACAAGCAAATAAACAACATTTACGAGTGTCAACATTATTTTTAATAATAAATTCTATAGTAAATTACATAGTAACTCACACTTAAATTATTGGATTGCTGTTAGCCACCAATCCACTCAATATATTAAAGCCATAATAAATGCCACATATATATTTAAAAGATGAACATTTCAACAATCAAATGTATGTGCACTGTCTTTTTCAATATAATAATTCAATAAAAAAAAATATTTTTAAATTTGCACTTATTTTTTTTACTGTAGATGTTTCAGTTTTGTTATTAAAAATAAGTTTGGCTTAAAAAGTGTCAACATTGCCACTTTTACGTCGTGAAAACAAATAAAAAATAAACTAATTTTTATTAGTAAACGTAAAGGAAAAATCTGGTTAAATTGAGTTTTTTATTAAGCTTAATATTAAAACGTGTCAAGATGGCCACAATTTTGTTGTGTTTTCTGGGTTTGCACCCCTGAACACTTTAAAAAAAGAATTAAGCTAGCGCAACTAGCAAAAAACATAGGAGATTTAGAGTTTTGAGTCAACAGTGGCCATGTCAACAAAGTGTCGACATGGGCGCTGTTGCCTTTTTATTGTTTATTTTTTTTTTGTGATTCAAAATCACAATGCAAAAAATGCCATCTCAAATTAAATTAGAGATGGCATATTTTGAGATGGTGTTTTTGAGATGATGTGTCCTATCATAAATACTTTAGAAGTGAACCCAGATATATTGCCAACTGGTATAAATCCATTGATCTTTGTTTTTGCTTTGAGCTGAGTTGATACTGCTTCAAGCTATGCTTGTTCTGCTTACAGATGGCTCAATTTTTCTTTTTGCCACAGCTTTGAGAACTTCTGTAGTAGATACCTATTATTATGTAAAGGATTAGTTTTACATCCATTATGAATGTTTTAAAGCAGTCCTTGTTATCTGCTCTTATTTTCCTTATATATAGATATCTTCACTGATAAAATTTCCAGAAAGCACTACATAAAATAGTGTTCCTTTAGTTTTTAAGGGTTCAAGAAATTTTAATCTCGCCTTTAGAGAGATAAAACTGTTTGTTGAAACCTAAGTTTCTTTGTGGTGTCAGGGAACCATCCTTGGATGGCTGGCCCACCAGAATTGAGGATGAGATGGGCGGCAGGCCAGGTGATCAGAGCGCACCAGAGGATTGATGCTGACTTGAAAACACAAAAGAGGGATTGTCCCACCCAAGACCAGGGACTAGTAGCAGGAATTATGATGCCAATTACCCCAGAGTGGATAAAATATACCACTATAAACAGCTTTTTGGTATTGCCAGTGAGAAGTTCAGGCACAGACATTATTTGGACCTGGGTTTAGGAAGCTGGACCATATTGATTTCATAGGCAGGAAGAAAATTTATAATTATCCTTGAACAACCTGGGCTCTGCAATGTGACATATACCTTTACTATTAATTCTGGTTAGCTCTTTTGTGTGGGCCCAAGGGTCAGATAGTAATATATTATTGAGTGTAAAATCTTTGAAATTGTGCTTCAGTGGTTACTCTGTAAAATGAATGGGCCTATAGAGCGCTCCAGATGAACAGAAAACTGTGAGAAAAGGGGCTGTTAGGCCAGAAGGGATGATATTCTAATAGCAGATAACAAGAACAAAATGTGGAAGAAAAATAGGAAACCAATGATTCATAACACATCTTTATTTCAGACTAGCAATAAAGCCTGGTAATTGAATCATGGGTTCATATAGTCCTTCATCATCAGGATTTTCCTCCAGAAGTCAGGGATTTGATGATTGTGTATTTGGAGGTTGGAAAGGCTACCTGTGTTTTTTGGCAGTTGAATAACAATAGGTCAGTGCAGGCTTTGATTGGTGGGTTCAAATAGAATGGTTGTTTGGCTTTTCTGTTCTGGAGTGCTATTTTTGTAAGTGGCCTAGTAGCTGGTTTTCTCCTCTGTGGCAGGTGGCATACATGGTTCAGTGCTTATTTCATTGGCTATCTTATTGAAGTTAGTTGTATTTAAGACAATGGTTGGGGGTTCTTCCTCTGTATAGATACAGTGGATGTGAGACTCCTTAAAGGCAACTTTAGGGTATCTTTCAGGGGATTTTCTATCAGTGGGGGAATTATTAGATCAAATCTAAGAGGTTTCAATCCCCAAAACAATCCAGCCTTTCAGACGCCTGGTCCTTAGGGCTGGGCTGTCCAGAGTTTGATCCATGTTCCATACTTTGGGGGTTGGAAGAGAAATAATTGTCATTCATGACAGGTGGCCAAAGGTTCTTGTTAGTGTAACAGGGTTGAGATGATTTGACTATATATTAAAAAAAATAGTATGTTTAAAAATATCTCTTAACTAATTCAGATTGAGATAAAGATAGTAATATCTAGCAGCATCTGATACTTTACTTTTTAATTGAAGATAAACAGATTTCAATTTAAAATTATAAAGGTGATGTAGGAATAAAATGTTTTATATGAAAGGTATCCAGCTTTCAGAGGACAAAGATGGAGCTATTATTATATAAGATTACATGCCTTTTCTATTTCTCCCTGTTATAATTTGGATTGTGATGCCAAATTCAATATGTGCTGTTTATTCAATTCTGAGTATAATTTGAAGCACAACATATAAGCTTCCAACTGTTGTAACTGTGTTGTTTTAGCAGAGTTACAAGGGGAAAGTAATTGGAAACTAGATAATTATCTTTATTTGGAGATAGGGATTATCTAGTTGATATGAATCATATTAAGAAGAACATGATTATGTAGATCATTCAGTTGGATGTTGAAGGGGGTGGCTTGTTCCTGGTAAAGGATCAGACGCCAAATCAAGTCATCCACCAAATAGGATCATTATTTGTTCATGAGTTGCTTTTGGGAATTTGAGTTGACTTCCAAATTTGACTTTGGGTCACTGGGAAGTTGAATTGCGGGTCACAAACCTGCTTAGCCGGAACTTTTTTGGTGGGTCAATCCTGCTGTTTTGACACCCCCCAGCTGAAGGTTGGCCTTTTCTGAAGGGAGGTCATCAGGGAGGTTGTTGGGAGCCTGGGCATCATACTGGACTAGTTGCTGCTTGTTTGCGGGTAGTGTGGCCTCTTGTTGCTTCTGTTGGGCCTTGTAAGGTTGTAATCAATTGTGGTGCAGGACTTTGTATTGCTTACACTTGCCAAGTCCTTGTACCAGGTAAGTGTTGTTTTTGTTTACCTTTAATATAATGATGGTGCCTACTTTATCAGTCTGTAGCTTGCTTTTGTCTGTGTTTATTACCCAGACCTTGTCCTCAACTTTGTGTATGGTATGGATAGGAACAAATTTATCTCAAAGACGTCTTTCTTCCTTCTCTAGATGGTCACTGTTGACTGTACTACTTGGGGTGATAAACAAGGGGGAAATTTGTTGGGTATTTCCAACTTTGGCCCCATAAGGGCTTGGATGATGTTTAATTATGTGCCATATACAAGCTCAAATGAGCATTTCTCAGTGGATCTGCTCACCCAGATGCTGCAAACAAGGATTGCAGTTGGTAGTTGCTTGGTCCAGTCCTCAGGTCTCCCAGCTGTGAGCTTGATAAGGGCTTTTACTAGGCTGCCATTCAATTATCAACTCAGTCATTGGCCTGATGATGGTAGGGCGTAGTTACAGTGTGTTTACCTCCATTTTTGTGAGATAAATGTTGGTACTTTCTGATATCAATTGATTGCCTCCATCTGTGATCAATAATTTGGGCTTTCCAAACTTGCTAATTATTTTCTTCCCAATGAATTATCATATGTTGCTTCCAGTATGTGTCCTCACTGCCTGTGCCACCAGCCAACAAGTGGCAAATTCAATAGTGGTGATGATATACTTTTTGTTGTTAGGTCTTCCTGTATGGGTCCAACAATTTCAAGGGACCACACCTTGAAGGGTAGTTGAGAACAAACTGGCATCACAGATTTTGGGAGGTATTGCTTTTTGCAAAAAAAATTCATACTTCACATTGCTCAAGAACTTCATGTACATCTTGGTACAGGGTCAACCACCATGCTTTGTGCTTTAGGAACTCATATAAATTTTGGCTCTTTGTATGGCCCAGGTCTCAATGTTAACGTAGGATGGTGTTGACCCTCTGGTGTGTGAGAATGTACAGAATAGTTCTTCTGTTGGTCATTTTTTGATGTAGGGTGCTTTATACATCAGTGAAGAGGTGCTCATTTTTGATAAAAGTCTCCTTAGTGATATCAGTGGTACCTGGTGGGAAACCCTTGTCCTTGGTTTATAGCACCAGGAGAGGCCAATTAGGGTTGACCCTGTTTTTGCCTCTTTTGGCTCAGATGTACAGTTGGGAAAGGGTGTCAGCCATGACCAACTTGGGCCCTGGCTTATATTGAATGTTCATGTTGAAACTTTCCAGGAACTCCATCCAGCACGCTTGGCGCCTGGATAAGTTGGCCTGGGTTTTGAAGTAAATGAGGGACTCATAATCAGTTAGGGTGGTGAAATCTTCCCGGCGCTCCAGATAGCAGCGCTATTTTACAGGACAATGGACAATGACCAGAGGTTCTTATTGTGGATTGGGTAGCAACACTTACCATCAGTCAGCTTGCGCAACTTTTAAGCCATGGGAGGGAAGTTGCTGTTATCTGTTTTGATTATAAGTATCCCTCCAATGAAGGCATCCAAGGTGTTGGTTTCCATCTGATAATCTCCCTTGTGTTTGGGGTATTTTAGGATGGGAGCGAACGTCAGTGTGACTGTACAAGAGTCACTGTTGAGTATTTAGCCAAATAAATACTCCAAAATATAAAGATGTTCTGTCTTTGTTGTTTATTTCATATGGATAGGTTTGACTGGAATTCTTTTTATAAAGATTCCTAGAAACTTGGTATCTATATTTAATAAAAGAATAGAATATGGGTGGTTAGTTAGGCCAGACTAACTAGTAAAATTGAGGCAATATTGGCCAAAGCAATCTTGGGGACTAGGTGTCTTGCAAACAATTCAATTAACTTCAAAGGTTAATTAAATATACCCGCAGAAATGATTAATATGGATGTAATCATTAGGCCATAACGGACTTGAACGTGTCAAGTAAGGACTAGGTGTCTTTAAACCAAGTTGATTAATCATGTAGGTTAATCAGGTTAGTTGACAGGGCGTCAATTAACCACTGTAAACCTGAATACATGCCAAGGTGCATGGCTATTCAGGTTTGATCAGCTTGTTCCCAGTTAGAACATTTATAGCTGAGTTTTGGTACATGTATATTCCACAAGGATTTGGCACTTGGAGTTGAGGAAGCTCCATGCCAAATCAATACATTGAGATGAAAGGTGTCATGAAATTCCTTCTAATTGTAAGTTAATTCTCATAGGTTGAGAAATGTGGGGATCTTTTGGGTAAAGATCTGGGTTTGGAGGACATGAACATCATAGACCATGTGACATGAATTAAAGGTTGATTTGGGAACCAGAGGGGGTTTCAGCCAAATATGCCCCAAATGTTATATAAGCAAAAACAGCTAAATTTTAATAAAAATATATTGTAAATTTTGACACTTTCCCCTCTAATAATTTTTCTTTTATTATGTCTTCTTTGTTATTGTTTGAAAGAGCAAAATTTGGAGTACTTTGTGTGGAAACTGCTTCTGCCAGGAAAGAAGTTCATACAAGTTTACTGTAGGAAGCTTGGGCAAGTCTGGAGGTGACAAAGACTGTACCCTGGGAGTCTTTGGTAGAAGTGAAAGCTGCATGCAAAGAATTATATTCCAATTACTTTTCAAAAGAAGGAACCCCTGCTCAAGGAAACCAAATCTATGTGTTGGATTCTTGATACCTGTTAGTAGAATTTGACAAGATTTTACAACAAGTGAAAGCAATGGCAAATTGTGAGATTGAGACTTTAAGAGCAAGAGAGGAAAAGAGTGTCCAGATAATGGCTATATGGCGGGATGACAACAAAGCATTGTCCCATAAAATTTCCTCCCTGGAGGCAAAGCTCATTGAAGCTTTGTCACAGGAAGGTAATGGCAATAAGAGTCAGAAAAGGCAGGATAATGGTAATTTGGACTGGTTGGACCTAGATCTTTCACAGCAAGTTTTTTTTGAGGCACCAGAAACAAATGTCTCATTGTATAGTCCATACAAACTTGGATTTGATTCCTGTTACTGCAGATAAGGGGACTTTTAGGACGCCACAGTTGGGTATGAAGCTTTGAATGTAGGCTATCATCACCAAGAAGGTGCAGAGCTCTGCTTGGTCCTTGGGTGGTGTAATTTTTCAGATGACTTGGATCTTTTGTTTTTCAGGCTTGATGTCGTCTTTCAACACTATTTACCCAAGGAATGGTAACTGTTCACAGAAGAACTGGCATTTAGATGGTTTGGTCAATAGTTTGTGCTGTGTCAGTGTTTTAAAGGCTAATTCCAAGTCTCTGTGATGTTGTTCTACTAAGGGGCTATACACAATTATCTTGTCTAGGTATACCAGTGCATGTTTGCTAATTTAGGGGGCAAAGCCCTCATTCATGAAGGCAACAAAGGTTGATGGTACATCCAACATCCCAAAGTTGAGCACAACACACTTTTAGGAACCATAATTGGTGCAGAAGGCTGTCTTGTGTATGTCTTCTTCTTTGATTTGGATTTGACTGTAGCCTGCTGTTAGGTCAATCTTGAAGAAGACAGTTGCTCCACCAAGGCTTCAAAGAGATTGTCAATGAGTGGAAGCGGGTAACAATTCTTGATGGTAACATCATTTAGGGCTTGATTGTGTGTAAAAAGTCTAAGAATTTCTGTCCTTCTTTGCCACAAAGAATACAGCAGCGCCAAAAGAAGATTTTGAGGGGCAGATAAGCCTTTTTTTTAATGATTCCTTGAGGTATGCACACAATGTGTTGTCTTCATTTGGGGTGAGGCAGTATATGAGTTGCGCCTTGGGTACAGCTTTCTTGAGTTGGATGGAGTGCTGTATGTGTTTTTCTGGTGGAAAACCTGGTAGAGCCTCTTTGAATATTTCTGGATGGTGGACCACAATTTCACAATCCTGAGGTGTGATGGTGTCTTGTTGGTCCTTGAAGTGTATAATCTTGTAGTGTTAGGAGTCCCAGTCAATTGCCTAGAGGTTCTCCTTTTTTTCAAGAGTTTCTGTGATATGTATGAAGACATGGTTGCATAGAAGTTGTTCCACCAAGTCAGGGTAAATCTGGTGGTTGAACCCTTCACGCTTGATTGTCAATACTGAGGTGACCCAATCTACGTGGGAGTTATTCTTTTGCAACAAGTCCAAGTACAATGTCAAATTTGGGTAAGTTAATGACAGGTCCCTGAATGGTGGAATGCAGGTTCTCTAGCATAATGGAGAAGAGGGAAGTCTCCCTTTTCACAGCAATGTGATGTTCATCAGCTAAAACCATGTTTTTAATCTTCAAATAATTAGTGGTTAACTTGAACTTGTCCACAAAGTTGCTGTTGATAAGAGTTTGATCTGTGCCCAAGTCCAGGAGCACTGAGCCAGTGTAACTGCAAAAGCAGAAAGGATAGGACATAAGTTTATTGGGATATCTGGCAATGGTGTAAAGTACTAGATTTTCCTAGGGCACCTGGATCATTGGGCACTGATCCACATTCTCAGGTTGGTACTCATTTTTGGGTGAGTCAGGAGTTGTGTGGGGAGAGCTTGGCTTGCTTAGTGCTCTCCCCGGCTTTTCCCTTGTCCTGATTGTCTGAGGCGGTGGTGACTTGGAAGTGGGTATCATTCAAATGCCCATTGTTCCCACTACTGTGACCATTTGAGCCTAAGGGCTTATGGCCTTTACCATTGTTGTTGCTGTTGCCAGGTGGATGGCAATTAGCGCAACCTGATGGGTGAGAGTCCTTGGATCTCTCTCTTTCCAGTCTGGGACTTGTGGAGGGCATTTGTTGTTTTTCTGCTTTCTCTGCTTCTCAATAGAGGCTCTTCAGATTGATTACTTGGTCCAGGTTCACGTGTCTCACTATATGCAACTTGGGTGCGTTGTAGTACATGAGATGTATAGCTGGGGTGTTAAAGGTCATGTCAGAGGGGGCACATAGTCAGAGTTCCTTATAAGCGCAGGTGATCTCCTTCACTATGCCAGTCTGAGTCAGGTACTTTACTTGATGTATGGTCATGAGGGTGGTGTCCTTCATTACAAATCTAGCTAAGAAGTCCCGCTTAAAGTTGTCCCAATCCTTCTTGATGTGGTCTTCATGCCACTTGTTGCATCACGTACCTGAGTCATGTGTAAGGGGGTTGGATATCTCTGCAATCCAGAACCGTTTTGGGCATTCCATTTGCACTAATTTGTTCTGGGAAGATTGTATCCATACTGTGACATTGTTGTCATTGGCCCCAGCAAATGACTCCAAGGCGGTGCTTCAAAGACACTGAGCTATGTGGGCGGGCATGATGCTACTGTCTGTCACTAGCAGGGTGGTGGTAGATGCTTGAAAGAAACCTTGTGCTGATAGGGCTTTAAAGGCGGGGACAGACATCACCATGTTTTGGTACAGTACAAAACCTTCTGGTATTTTGGTACCTAGTGTGTATGGTGTCCAGTCTACAGTGAGGCAAGACATGATTCTTTTGTAGATTTTTTGACTGCGGCAATTAAAGACAACAGGCAAAATTTTTGGGGGAAGTAGGTTGGAAACCCTACTTCTGCTACCAATGCTGTAAATGTGCTGTTTTAGAAGAGTTACAAGGGGGAAATATTTGGAAGCTAGATAATTATCTTTATTTGGAGATAGGGATTATATAGTTGTTGTGAATCATTGTTGCGCTTTTTGCATTACAGCACCACAATTATTTGAGATTATAGGGCACAGGGCATTTGCTTGAATACAGTCATATGTGAGGATATGACTAGTATTGTATCAGAAGAGCCAGGATCAAAGGGAAACATGATTATTGTCAAGGAATGGCTTCTGATCACGCAGAAGTACTTAAAGATTAAGATAAAGGTCAACCAGATCAAAGATGATTTTATTGTAATTGATTAATTTTTCTTATACCTTCTACAAGGTTAATCCCTGAGATGCTAGCAATATCTTCTAGGACATTCTAAACTGCTTTTAATTTGGGTATTTATTAATCTAGGTTTGGCACTTATCACATGTCAACCAATATAATATTTTCATCTTCACCCAGCACAGGTGGCCCTTGCTGGCGTAGAATAGTTTAGTTACTTCAGGATCACTTCCTACCTTCCTGACATACTTCAAGCTCAGTGCTTAATAATGTAACTAATATGGAAATTCAAGATTATGGGGAATCAAAACTAGCGCCTCAACGCTTGATGTAAAAGTAAGGCAGCACCTGCAATAATTTTCAGTTGGCTCAGTGGTGCTTGAGGTAAAAGTAGTTCAGTGCTTTGGCACCTAATTCAATTGCTAGGTGGCGCTGTGGTGCCTGTAACTTTCCAAAGTGGCGCAGCAGCAAATCATGTATCACTAAGCGCTGCAGCTCCGCTTACCATTGGCTGATTTATGGCTCAGGTCAGCAGACTACTGCTGATCCAGTATACATGTATTTTATACCACCAATTTATAATCTTTGGCAGCTGTAATTTATATCTGCAAGCTCTGTCATAATTGGCATCATTGATTTTTATACTGCTGAATTATGGATTTGATTGCTGAAACCCTAATCCATGAGCTCTGTCATAATTAGCATCATTTCTTGGTCAAAATTATCAACAATAATCTTAAGAGGAACATGATTATGTAGATCATTCAGTTAGATGGTGAAGGGGGGTGGCTTATTCCTGGTAAAGGGTCAGGCGCCAAATTGAGTCATCCACCAAATAGGAACATTGTTTGTTCATGTTGTTGCTTTTGGGAATTTGTGTTGACTTCCTTGTTTGGGCACATGTCTCAGGAAAGTTGGATTGCGGGTCACAAACCCATTTAATTGGAACCTTGTTGGCAGTTCAATCCTGCTGTTTTAAAAAACCACTTAAATAAACATCACCTTTATTATTATCAAATATCATATATCTGTAATTTAGTGTTACAGGGTGGCATTAAACCCCATTTATGCTTGGTTAAATTACAGGTGTGTTAGAAAATTGACCAGGAATAGATTTTTCTGCTTGAACTTCACAAAGCAATCTAAGTGTTACATAAGTAACAATGTCAATGCCCCAGCATGAATCAAACCTGTGCCTAGCCGCCAGGCAGGGCAAGCGGGTGGCAGGTATTTACCTGCACCTGGATTTGCTTCAAAAAGCAAAAATCCAGGTGTAGGAATCATTTCTGCCCAGGCAAATGCTGTGGCCCCTGTTCTGGGGCCCAAAAGCTATGCCCAAGCCTTGGTGGGTTTGGCTGGGCCTGGGCAGGCTAAATTTAGCATCCCAGTGCTCCCAGTTCAAGCCCACCCTCCATTAAGCAATTTGGGGTTCCCAATTGGGATCACCTTTTTTTAATCAAGTTCTTTCACCACAAAAATTCCTGTCAATCCAGTCCCAGAATGGTGATCAAATTGGGAAACCCCCATGACACCTGCAGCCAAACCTGCCAGAACCAATGACAAGTCAGACAAAGATAGGCCACCAGCAAGCCAAACAACAGTTCCTGAAACCCCCAAAAATGACCATGAAGCAGCCAATCAAACAGCAGAACCTGAGATGCCAAGCCTTGCCACATGGTTAGCACCAGAAAAATGCCCAGATGCACTTGCATGTGAGTAAGTATATAAATCAGAAGCACTTGAAAAAGTTTTGTATTGTCATCCTTACCAAATAAAGTTGTTATGAACCTTTGGTTCACCAATCTGTTTCCATACCTATTTTTGATACTCTTCCATCTGCATACACCCAAGCCTCAGTACCTATCCACTGGGATAGATAGACAGGCTCTAGTTGACAAAACCAAAGCCTTTGACTACTATTGTCCGCCCAACGCTCCGTTTGACCCTGTGCATTTCACTGAGTATCCCCCAAATCCTGATCATGAGCCCTGGATCTTGGAAGACTTGCAGTGGTACACTCGCCCAGACACTCCCAAGGATTCTTATCAAATAATCTATGACAGCAGAGAAATCACTATATACCCTTTGATCTTCAACAGACAATACAATAATCCTGCTGCCTACTTAGTTTCAACGGAACCACCCCTGACACTCAAACCAACCATCTCAACCCCACCCACTTCTGATGCCACTGACCAGAGTAGTCAATTCTTAGGAGTGCTGTACCTGGCACTTACAGGATTGATTGATTCTGCCTTGCCAGTGGCAGGACCCTGGGCTATGGCTGAGAAGGCCCTCTCCTACCTGGTAAAATTAGATCCTATCATCTGGTGGGCCAAACCTGTACCTTCATCTGCTCCTCCCTCACCTGGAGAAGCATCACAGTACTCCTAGTATCCTGACACCAAGGCAGCTAGATCACATGATTGCTCTGGTGCAGCTCTATACCAGGCTTTGCAAAGGTTGAATCCAACTGGCAAAACCTTGTCATTTCTATGGGGCAGGAAGATATTCTGTCAATTATTTTTTGGCCGACTGATTTTCAGTCAAATTTGAGTCAACTATAACTTTTTTGTATATAAAGTTTTATCTCTAAAGTAAATCAGAAATTCAAATATAATACATTTACTAATAAAGCTATGCTTCATACATGTACTTATTTTCAATTCTATTTTTTGTATTTAGGAGGCTTGATTTTAAATATCTACCTTTTCAAAAGCTGATCAAGCTAAAATTTGACTGCTAGAAAATAAAATAAGAAGATTAGAAGTTTTAAAGATTAACTTTTATAAAGAAGAATTTCTTTATCTTTGTATTTTTTATTTATTATAAAGTTAAAATATATATATATGAAAAAATTATAGCTGGATCAAATTTGACTGAAAATCAGTCAGTGGAAAAATAATTGACAGAACATCTTCATGCCCAAAAATTAATTAATTAATTAATTATTTATTTATTTTATATATATATTATTTTTAAATATAGTAGGGTTAAACCTGGCTGTGATAAGAGTTGGCTTAAATGGAAAGTAGTGCATGCAAGCAATTTTATGGGGTTTTGATCAGGGCTGCCCTGAATAGCCAATACCTTCCTGAAGACAACCTGGTACAGCTCTAGATATGATTTATAAAGAGAAGGTTGGGTGCCAGGCTTCAAATTATTTGTTTCACTTGCAATAATTGGATGTTCTGACTGGATATATTGAAATGATGTTGAAGTTGACAACAGTCTGGATCACTAATCACTTAATTGGCCTGGGTAGAATTGCTTACCATATTTGGTGCTATGTATATGAACTGGCGTCTATTTTGGAATTGAAAATTTTAAACTATCATCAATTTGATATCTTCTCAATTATACCTTCCTTCAGGTTTGGAAACCTTAGTTCTCATTTTATATTAGGAGGATTGGTGGTTGCCACATATCCAAGTTAAGATTTATCATTATTTTATTAGTCCAATTAGTGGGGTGGGTGAAGTGGAGCTTTCCGGATAAATGGTCATACAATCCTGACAAGGGTTGAGTGCTTGGATTCTCAAATGATTCATTTTATAGATACTGAATTAAGTTATAAATAGAGATGCGGTGCAGAGAACACCTTATGTATTATTTACTTTGGTATTTAATAAGAGATTGATTGATTGATTTTATATTATATTTTCAAAGGTGGAACAAAGAGAGTTTTTGGTCAAGCTTCTTGCGGATTTAGACATGTCTGGCAAGTCAACCCACTTAAGTCAGGTATATTTTTTCATGTAAAGAAAATTTTAATAAGCGTGATAAAATCTTGTGTGGACACAAAGCTTTTGACTGGTTTCTTTAATTTGAAAGCTAAACACACTGTTTTAAGCTGGGAGGTTAAACATTTAAGTCCTTATCTAGATTGATTGAGTGCCTTTTCTATTCCGATTTCACAATCAGCTTCCTAAATGATACAAATAATTATAATTAGGTCATCAAAACTTTTATTATTAGGGCAGATGTCAAGTTAAATAGAGTCACTTGAGTTAAAGCAATTTGCAGCTTTTACCTTCAGTATGTTAGAATTTATCCTGCATGTGGTGATGGTCTTGGGGCTTGTGTGTAATCTAGTTGCTCTGGGTGTGATTTTACGCCAAGATGTTCGAAAGCCAGATCTAATTCTAGCGATGATCATGGCGCTGAGCGACATGTTTCTAGTCACCTTCAAGCTAGTTGACTCCTTATGCTCCTTTATGCTGGGAGAAGATCTCAATGCTCTGGTAAATGATCAATGGAAAGGCGTAATAACAACATTTCTACTGCAGCTATCGGCAGTAAGTGTAGGAGGACTGGCATTCCTGCGATTCTGTATCATATTCCTACGTTGCAAAATTAGTATGGTGTTGTGGTGGTCGATTTTTGTCTCGCTGCAGCTTTTAATACTAGGCTTGTTAATCGTGGTGGGAGTTGAAGGGCAATATAAGAGTCTCCAATTGATGTCGCTTTCTTATCCTGGCATCAATTCTGGTATGTGGGTGGTGGAATTATGCCGGAACCATCTTCTGGCTTCCTTTATATGGCCACTGGTGGCAGTAAACATAAGTTACCCCTGCATTGCACGATTGTACGAGTCGAATTTAAGGATTTTTCATATAGATAAGTCTATCTATAAGCATACCTGTTTCCTCTACTTAAAAATATTAGTATTCACATTTGTCTACAACCTAGTCATGCTTCCCACCTTTTATGTCTTGCTGATGGAAACAATTACGGGACAACTACAATCCCCAACGATGGAATCTATTGCAGTTGTAACTCTTTTCAGCATGACGTTCTTCAACCCTCTCGTCCTATTGCTACTCCACCAAGAAACTTACCGCGAGCTCAGAGAGCTGGGTTTTAGGCTAAAATACAGATTTCTTGCGTTAGGGCCAAATGGAGGGTTGGTCGCTGTTTAAGCTAATAAAAGTCACTTTTGATCTAACTCATATATATCATAATCAGGTAAATCTCCCAGAAATTTCACCAACCTAGTGAAAATGCATGTTAATTTCCATAGTTTTAATCCTTTTAGTTTATTAAGTCATCAAGCATAACCTTTTGACCACACATTCGGCTAAGTGATTTAAATTTTATCTTTATTGTGCACCAGGCCAAAGTCGGTTTGTTTAAAGCTTTAATCAAAGAAAATGGCTTTTGGCCTAGAACTGAGCATTTTACCCGCCCAAAGACAAGTGTAATATTAGTTTTATGGATTTTTTAGTCTAGGTTATAAATGTTTTACCCATCTAAGAACTTGTATAAAGCTACGTTTAATTATTAAAAAATTATATTTTAGTGGACCTGTTAGCTGCAAATACTCTTTTTCAAGTCTGCTGTAAGACTATGGGCCAAGCTATTAATCGTCAACAGTACCTTCTATATAGATTCAGACGATGGCACTTTAAGGAAGTAAATAAAACTTTAAAAATATAGATTGATATGGTAAGATTATCACACTCAGAAAATAGACATGTCTGTTATTTAAACTTAAGAGCCCTTGACTGAGTAAATTCCATGTGTTAAAGGCATTCAAGTTTTATTAAGCTATAGGTAAGGTATAATGTTAACCTTAAATCCAAATTTCTGGGGCAGGAAGCTATTCAGGCAAGTAATTTTCCTACAACAGATTTCCAGTCAATTTTGATCAAACTATGATTTTCTCCATATGTAACTTTTTTATATTTACAGTAATAATTTTTTTTGAAAACACTCTTGTCAGAACTTTTGGTTCTGAAATTGGAACTGACAGTCTGATTATCATTTGCTTTATTAGTTATATGTTTGGTCTTAGCCATTTGGGGGATTGGTTTGCTTGTATGACAATAAGCATTATCTACGACGTCTGGTTGTTCCTTGGTAAGGCAACAACTGGCGATGTCCAAGGGAGGCAATAGATGGAAGCAGTGGCGTCTCTAAGCAGCAGCTTGCTAGGATCTTTGAGAACTGATGATAGTCTTCAAACTTGGATTATCTTCTACTGTGAAAGTGTTCTATAGTAGGTATGTCTTCTTTTTGTCTGCCTTCCATTATTCCAATGTAATGACTTTTATAGAGCTTACGCTCTCTTGCCAGGATAATACATCTGACGCTTCTAACTCTTGCTCAGCCAGTCTTTCCATCTCCAGACTGCCAACATCAACCCCCAGAGTCAGGCATCCATGCAATAGCATGAGATTTAATTGCATAGTACCCTGCACTAGGTACTATTTTCTTTATTGTTATGCACAATCATTGGCATACTGGGGGTGGAGGCGCCAATTGATTGTTCTATTTATAGTGCACAATATTGAGGATGTTTGGGGCCTTTCACAACAGGAATTTGTAGAGGCACTGGCAGGCTGCCAGTGCAAATTAGTGCCAATCCTCATTATTCTTGGGGAATCTCAGCATCTTCTTATTGCGTTGATTTGAACCTATTTTGCTCCTGACTTGGCAGGGTGCTGAGGCAATCCGGAATAGCTCTAGCCAATCAGGATTTGACACCATTTGATTTCCTGGGATGCTCCTGGTTGGCCTTGCATCTATTGGCCCAAATTCCTTTTGTCAAAAGCTTCTGAGATCAATTAAGCTTTATTGCAATCTATCAGAAGCTTCTTATATTGATGGCTTGGCCAGCCATCATATTATAAGGGGTTTGACCTATCTGCCCATTAACCATTTTACTAAGGTAAGGAGAAGTCAACAATAAGAAATGTAATTTCCCGACACCTCTATTTATTAATCAAACCTTTTATTAACATTTTTTATTTAGCAGGTTGATTTTAAAAATATACACTTATAAAAGCCAATCAAATTAAATTTCACCATTAAGAAAACAGAATAAAAGCTCTTTTTTTGAAAATATTTATAAATTTAGCTTTAAATATTTTCATCTTAAAAACTTGCTTATATAAATCTAAGAAATTTACACATGGAGAAAATTATAGCTGGATCTAATTTGGCTGAAGATCTGTTGTAGGGAAGTTGATTGACTGAACATCCTCCTGCCCCAAATTCTTGGTACCTGCTTTTTAGTAAGTGATGTCAGGGGGGTAGGGGGAGTAAGATTTGGAAAATAAGTTTATTTTTGTTTGATTCTGCTACATCCAGCAGCTACAAGGGAAATAATAAGGAAAAATGCCAGAACCCCATATTTTTATTGTAAAAACAGAGGTTCATATACCCTTTCAAGGAACAGCTATATTGTGATTCTTGATAATAATGACTCATCCATGGTTGGATCCTGCATGAGTGAAGGCACCCTGGGAAGTATTGGGTACCATTAAAAAGATCCCAAACTTATTAGGTGCCCATTTAGGTACCCACTTTGATTCCAACAACCAGAATTCTAACAGCATAAATTCCAACTAAATGCCATCACCTTTAAAGCTTTTAAATCTGAATTTAATTTAAATAAAGCTTGAAATTAAATCATTTTGATAGAAATCACATTCTAGAAACCTGGTTGTCAGGGTCAAAGTAGGTACCTCCATTTTGAGCCTTGGGTCAGGTCAGGTTCAGATCTAATATATAGTTGGATAGGTATGACATAATACTCTATTGAAATATCAAAGAGCTTATCAATTAGATTTTGTTTTTTCCAAGGTGAGATTGATCCCATTGATGTATTGGAGTTAGATTTCTTAAGTATCCATCTGCTAGTCCCAGTTATGGAATTTTTTAATCAGCAAAATGGCAAACAATTGTGTCAACATTAGATACATTCTCCATTCAGTTGTATACTTCAGAGCATCTATATTGAAAGGTTATTATTCATTTAAGACATTATATTATGTTAGTATTTCTATAGGTATTTCATAATAGGGATGTAGTTATTTGAATGTGGGCAAAAGTGTTGTAACTGAACTAACTATAGCTCAGTATTTATGCTGGGAAGACAAGAGTCCAAGAGGAGAATGAAGAAAGATATTTTTAATAAGATGCTATTTATTAGAGAGTAATAGGGTGTTCATATACTATTATGAGTGGCCATTGGACCACTAAGGGGGTAGCACAATGGCAAAACTCCAAAGTGGGTTACATTTTGAATAAGTTATTAAGGGATTTTTGCTATAATTGGATCCAATCTTTATAAGGAAATATGAGTCCCTTCCATGACATTTGAAGTGATAGGGGGAGTTATGTCAGATCTGCCACAAGGAAGCTCCTTGAAAACTGTCTGTGTGCTGTGAGATATGCTGGCAGGCAAGATGTCAATCTTGGTTACAGCACTCTACCATGTCTATTGTTATAACTGTGCTGTTTTAGAAGAGTTACAAGGGGGAAAATATTTAGAAGCTAGATAATCATCTTAATTGTAAGATAGTGATTATATAGTCATGGTGAATCAATGGATAACAGAACATGATTGTTGATCACACAGTTGGATGGGAGAAGGGGGTGGCTTGATCCTGGTAATGAGTCAAGCGCTAAAACAAGGTATCCACCATAAAGGATCATCATCTGTTCATGTTGTTGGATTTGGTAATTCAAGTTGACTTCCTAGTCTGGCTTCAAGTGACCAGATAATTGGATTGCGGGTCACAAACCTGCTTGGTTGGAGCCTTGCTGGCAGGTCAAGCCTGCAGTTTTGACACCCCCCCCCGACTGAAGGTTGGCCTCCTCTGGGGGCAGGTCATCAGGGAGGTTTTCAGGAGCCTGGGCGCTGTATTGGACTAATTGTTGTTCTGTGGCGGGCAGGGCAGTTTCTTGTTGTTTTTGTCTTGCTTTGCAGGGTCTCAGGCAATCATGATGTAGGGTATTGTCTTGCTTACATTTTCTGAGCCCTTGCACAAGGTAAGTGTTATTGTTGCTTACCTTTAGAATGATTGCTGGCCCCACTTTCTTGGGTTGTAGTTTGCTTTTGTCAATGTTCATGACCCAAACTTTGTCCCCAACTTCATGTCTATTGCAAATGAGGACAAAGGTTTTTTGCAGACGTTCATTTTGCTTCACTGTTTGTTTGCTGTTAGCCTCTACAACGTGAGAGTCTGAGCGTGGGGGGACTTTAATTGGAATTTCCAGTTTAGGTCCTGTCAATGCTTGAATGATATTTGGCTGTGTGCCGTATACCAGCTCAAAAGGGCTTTTTACAGTGGATCTGTTCACTTGGGTTTGACACACAAGTAATGCAGTTGGTAGCTGCTTATACCATTTTTCAGGTCTCCCGGCGGTGAGTTTGGCTAAGGCTTGCATAAGGCTACCATTAAGTTGCTCTACACGTCCATTGGCCTGTGGGTGGTATGGCGTTGTCATGGTGTGTTTGACCCCATTTTTTGCGAGGTATACATTGGTGGTTTTGAATTTAATTCTTTCCCTCCATTGGTTATCAGGAGTTCTGGCGTTCCAAACTTGCTGATTATCTATTTGCCAATAAATTGTTGTACATTGTTGCCAGTGTGTGCCTTTACTGCTTGGGCTACTAGCCATCTTGTAGAAAAGTCAATGGTGGTGATGATGTATTTCTTGTCATTGTGTTTCCCTGGCATGGGGCCAACAATGTCAAGAGCCTATACTTTGAAAGGTAGTTGTGTGCGGATGGGAAGTACTGACTTTGGCGGGGTTTTTCTTTTGGCAAACTTTTTGCATACCTCACATTGATCTAGAACCTCTTGAACATTGCAATATAAGGTTGGCCACCAGGCCTTATGCTTAAGGAACACATATAGGTTTTGGCTCTTGGTATGTCCAAGGTCTCTGTGATAGCGCAGGATAGTGTCTACTTGCTGATGCGTGGGGATGTAGTGAATGGTTGTGCCATCAGACATTTTTCTGTGTAGGGTCTCATATATGTCAGCAAATAGGTGTTAATTTTTGATAACTGTTTCCTTTGTTATGTCAGTTGTGCCGGGGGGGAAACCTTTGTCTTTTGTTTGTAGTACTAAGAGAGGCCAGTCTGAGTCAAGCCCATTCTCCCCTCTTGAGGCACAAACATACAGGCGGGAGAGGGTGTCTGCCATGGCAAGCTTGGCCCCAGGTTTGTACTGTATGAGCATGTTAAACCTCTCCAGTAGCTCCATCCAGCGGGCTTGGTGGCGCAACAGATTTTCTTGAGTTTTGAAATATATGAGCAACTTATGGTTGGTTAATGCTGTGAATTCTTCATGGCGTTCTAGGTAGCAACACCATTTGACTAGGCAGTGCACAATAGCCAACAGTTCTTTGTTGTGGATAGGGTATTGACACTTGCCATCTGTCAATTTTTGCAATTCATAAGCTACAGGCCAGAAGTTACTGTCATTATTTTTGATTTGTAGCACTCCCCCAATGGATGCATCTGAGGCGTTGGTTTCCATTTGGTATTCCTGGTCATGTTTGGGGTATTGCAGGATGGGAGCTGTTGTGAGTTTCTCCTTGAGGCGTCTGAAACAGAGGTCATGTTGGGGGGTCCTGTTGTGTTCTGAGGCGCGGCACAGACACACAACAGGAAATCCTAACCTTAGGATTGGATTCATACTAAGTCTTGGTTAGATGACAGGGAAGGCAAAGGTGTTTACCTTGCGGCCCTGGGAGAATAATCTCTACTAGTTGTGACTAGAGAGAGGCGCGGAAGTAAATAAGACACAAAGACAAAATGTGAATAGAACTTAATTTTTATTGGTGAATGTGAAATGTAATATATAGTGGTGAGTAATACCACAAAACACTACCAGGACAGTAGGATCACTTGCCACCAGCATTAGTGGGGCAAGTGAGTTGTGCAGAATCAAGAAACCAAACAATTGAACTTCCTGACTCAGGCATTAACTCATTTTGAGAGGCAAAAGCAAAAGCAAGATATTTGTCCTCAAAATGGCCATCCAAAGGCAAAATCAAAACATGGTGAATAGCAGTATTCACAACAGGTCCACATAAACTTGGATTTGGCGCCTGTTATGGAGGATAAAGAGGCAGTCAAAATGCCACAGTCAGGTATGAAGTGGCGTACATAAGCCACCATTCCCAAGAAGGTGCAGAGTTCCAACTTATCCTTGGGTGGCGGTATCTTGCAGATGGCCTGTATCTTTTGACTGTCAGGTTTGATGCCATCCTTTGAGACTATGTGTCCCAGGAAGGGTAGTTGCTTGCAAAAGAACTGGCACTTAGAGGGCTTGGCCAACAGTTTGTGTTGTGCCAAGGTAGTAAAGACTGCCTCAAGGTCTTTGTGGTGTTGTTCCACCAAGAGGCTGTAGGCAATAATTTTGTTCAGGTACACTAGAGCGTGTTTGTCTATGTGTGGTGCAAATACTTTGTTCATGAAGGTTACAAAGGTAGACAGGGCATTTTTCATGCCAAAGTTGAGCACCACACATTTGTATGAGCTGTATTTAGTGCAGAAGGCTGTTTTGGGGATGTCTTCCTCCTTGATGCAAATCTGGTTGTAGCCTGCTGTAAGATCAATCTTGGAGAAGACTGTGGATCCTCCTAAGGCGTCAAAGAGGTTGTCAATCAGTGGTAGTGGATAACAATTCTTGATGGTAACTTTGTTTTGGGCTCAGTAGTCTGTGACCAGACGTAAGGTACCATCCTTCTTAGCCACAAAAAATATGTCAGCCCCAAAGGGAGACTGTGAGGGGTGGATAAGTCTTTTTTCCAATGCCTCCTTGAGGTAGGCGCATAGGATTTTGTCTTTGTTTGGGGTCAGCCTGTAAATAGGGCGCACCTTGGGTACAGCTCCTTTGAGTTGGATAGAGTGCTGAATGTGCTTCTCAGGGGGCAGTCCGGGAAGCGCTTCCTTGAAGATTTCTGGATGGCAGGCCAAAATTTTGCAGTCCTGAGGCGTGGAGGTATCCTGGTGATCTTTGAAATGTATGATCTTGTACTGGCAGGATTCCCAGTCAATTGCTTTCAGGTTTTCCATTTTGTCCAGGGTCTCTGTAATGCGTACAAAAACGTGGTCACGTAGGAGTTGGTCCACAGAGTCAGGGTAGATCTGGTGGGTGACACCTTCACGCTTGATGGTCAACACTGAGGTTTCCCAGTCTATGTGAGGATTGTTCTTCTGTAACCAGTCTAGTCCCAGCACAATATCAAACTTTGGGAAGTCAATGATGGGACCTTGGATGGTGGAGTGGAGGTTCTCAAGCATGACAGAGAAGGGGGCGGTTTCCCTTGTCACAGCAATGTGGTGTTTGTCAGCCAGGACCACATTTTTAATCTGCAAAGGATTATTGGCCGGCTTAAACTTGTCCACAAAGCTACTGTTTACTAGGGTTCAATCTGCACCCAAATCCAGGAGTGCTGAGCCTGTGTAACTGCAAAAGCGGAAAGGATAGGACATCAGTCTATTTGGGTGTCTGGCAATGATGTAAAGTACCAGGTCCTCCAAGGGCACTTGGATCATTGGGCATTGGTCCACGTCCTTGGGTTGATACTCATCATTGGGCAATTCAGGAGTTGCGTGGGGAGAGCTTGGCTTGCTTAGTGCTCTCCCCGGGCTTTTCCCTTGTCTTGATTGCCTTGCGTGGCGGTGATACGGAAATGGGTACAGTTTGATTGGCTGTTGTTCCCATTCCCATGTCCATTTGAGCCAGTGGGTTTGTGGTTGGCGTTATTCCTGTTGCCTTCAGGGGGTGGTCAAGTGGAGCGCCCACCTGGATGGGAGTCCTTGGGTCTTTCTTGTTTCCCAGTTTGTGCCTTATGAAGTGCGTTGGAGGTTTGTTCTGTTTTCTCTGCTTCACGGTACAAGCTTTACAGGTTGGTCACCTGGTCCAGGTTCAAATGCCTCATCACATGCAACTTGAGGGTATCATAGTACATGAGGTATGTAGCTGGGGCGTCAAAGGCCATGTCAGATGGTGCACAAAGTCAGAGTTACTTGTAGGTGCAGGTGAGTTCCTTCACGGTGCCTGTCTGGGTAAGGTTCTTTACTTGGCGCATAATCATGAGCGCTGTATCCTTAAGCACAAATCTTGCCAGGAAGTCTTGCTTGAAGGTATCCCAGTTCTTGTTGATGTGCTCCTTGTGCCACTTGTTGCACCAAGTGCCAGGGTCATGAGTCAGTTGGATGGAGATCTCTGCAATCCAGAATTGTTGCAGGCATTCCATTTGGGCCAGTTTACTCTGGGCAGATTGAATACATGCTGTGGTGTTGTTTTCATTAGCTCCAGTGAATGGTTCCAAGGCAGCGCTTTGAAGTTTTTGGGCTACATGAGCTGGAATGATGCTTTCATCTGTGGCTTAAGGTACAGTGGTAGGTACTTGGAAGAACCCTTGTGCAGACATGGCATTGAAGGCGGGTAGTGGAATCACCATATTCTGGTACAGGACAAAGCCATTGGGTATCTTGGTACCAGGAGTGTAGGGGGTCCAGTCAGGCAGGAGGCCAGACATGATTCTGTTGAGGATTTGTTGGCTGCAGCATGTGCGGGCAACAGGTGGAATTTTTCAAGATAAGGTAGGATGGAGAACCTACCTGTGCTACCAATGTCGTAACTGTGCTGTTTTAGAAGAGTTACAAGGGGGAAATATTTAGAAGCTAGATAATCATCTTAATTGTGAGATAGTGATTATATAGTCATGGTGAATCAATGGGTAACAGAACATGATTGTTGATCACACAGTTGGATGGGAGAAGGGGGTGGCTTGATCCTGGTAATGAGTCAAGCACCAAAACAAGGTATCCACCATAAAGGATCATCATCTTTTCATGTTGTTGGATTTGGTAATTTGAGTTGACTTCCTAGTCTGGCTTCAAGTGACCAGATAATTGGATTGCGGGTCACAAACCTGCTTGGTTGGAGCCTTGCTGGCAGGTCAAGCCTGCAGTTTTGACACTATGACTCACCTTGGTGTCTTCAATAATAATTGGAACTTGTGGAGTATCCAGAAAGATGTATGATAAATGTTTCTGTACAGAAATAGCACACACAGGGCAAAATTATGTTGTGATGTAATTTCTTGGTATTCCCTTGAGCATCTTTAAGACAGTAATATGTGTATCATAGACAGCTGTTAATTTGAAGGGTCTGAGATGCTGAGGGTCAAGAATTTAACCTATTGTGATTTGAGAGCCTATTCAGGGTCTCCAGCAAAATATAATACCTCCATATGCTTGATTGCTCCTTCACCTGTACCTGTTTGACCTTGCAGGCTTTGCATTACACTGCACAAGCAAGGGGTAAATTCAACAGGTGGGTTATCAGGGACTGTGAATGTAATATTGTCTTGATTTATGCCTTCAACTATCACAGCAGTGAAATTTATCCTTAGTATTGATTTTAATAAGAAAAAATCAACAACCAGGAATAGTTAAGCCTTTGAAAGATATTAGCAATTTAAGTCAAGTGATTGACTACAAATGAGTTTTAGCTGGTGTTGCAGTCAACAACCAATTAATTATGATCCCCCATTATGCCCAGAAAATTATGGCCTCCATTTATTTTAATGTGCTTATGCTACCAAAATTATATCTATCCTGCTGACTGCAAAAATTTGTCCATTAATGATGTCATAAACTAATCTGAGTTGAAATTTGATGATGTAATAAAAGTACCTCTCTTTGGTTATAAAAGCTCACTGGAAATCATTCTGGTAACTCTTAAGGCTTTCCACTTCCCTCATGAAACTTGTTTCTTGATTGCTTTATTTCCTCAATAAAGATAGCTGTTTTCTTAAAAGTTTACTATGGATTTTCACTGGGGGTGGTTGGCCCCAGTTGTTAATCTAGTATCCAAGACCCCTGTTGATTGAGCAATTACTGTGTACCCAGATGATTACCACCTATAGTTCTGTTGCCTCATGGTTCCCAAATTTTGCACTCTTTCTTACTAATAGTTTTTTCAATTTCTATTTTCTCTCTTCCAAGCTACCCATTTTGAGAGAACTGATTTCTTATACCTCCCTTTGTTTTGGCTTCCTCAGTTTTTACTTCTTATACAGGCTCTTTCCATCATAACACATGTTGATGTTTCAAAAGGCCTGGTTACAATATGATATAAAAACATCCAGGGTTTCAAATGCCAGGGTAATAGGTCTGAACCCGGTGCATGGTTAATTATAGCTTGTAGGATAATTAGAGCAATTATAAATTTTCTTTCCAGGCAGTGCTAGGATTCTCTTGAAATATTTTGGATAATAGCTGTACTAGGAATTTTATTGAGGTGATCAACCTCTACATTGGATTATGGATGGTACAGTGCAATCACTACCCACCTGTTAGTGTTCCTGGTGCAATAAGCTTTCATTATATCCCCCACAAGCTCTAGCCTACTATATTTGATAAGCTGTTTGAGGGAGCCAAACTAAGATACTCTTTTTTCCTCAATAAAGCGGGTCATAGTAGTAGCAGTATAGTTAGTGGTTTCCCAGGCCATAGGCCAGAAGGTAAAATAGTCAATGGCGGTCACAATGTATTCCTTACCCAGCTTGTTGTTGGGCAGGGTCATACAATTTACAGATCTCACTGCTTAAAGGGCTTCATGGCCTTCACATGTAGCGCTGAATTAGGAGGGGCAGACTTGGACTTTCCTTTCTTGAATGGTACACAGGCTTCAGCAAGGTATAGTATATCCTGGAACATGTACAGCCACCAGACCATGGTTTCATGATTTAAACCCAGTTATTCCTGAAAATATGTCTTGGTGTGTGATGGTAGTGCAGGATGGTGTCCACTTGTTGCGTGATGGGAACAAGTGACATATTTTCTCCTGTTTATTCCCTTAAGCAGATTTTTAAAGCATAAGTTGAAAAACAACTTTTGTTGTCTTTTAATTTTGAGGTATTGATTGAGTTGGGGCCTTTGTAACATGTTCTCTTGGGACTCTGGTACATTAGGGCCATTCAGGGTCTAATCTGCTGTTCCCAGTGATGGATTCAACATATAGCTGAGAAAGGGCTTCAGCTGTGATCAATCCCTTCCCAGATTCAAATCCAATGTGAAGCTGATGAGAGGAAAGGTGTTTGACCCAACCTTCCTGATACTAAGTTAGTTGGTACTGGATATTAAAGTATTGTAAAAATTTATGATCTATGAGTACTTGAAAGGAGAACATGGCTCCTTTAAGGTAGCAGAAACATTTTTTATATATTGGGAAATAGTATCTAATTCCTTATAATTGATGGGGTATCATTTTTATGTATCTTTGAGTTTATGTGACTTATATTCTACAGGACCAAAGATGTTGTCCTCTGTTTCTACGCAAAGTACACCTCCTACTTCCCTGTCAGAAGTGTTAGGTCACATTTGGTACTGTCAGTTGCAATTGAGAAGCTGTTGGATTGGAGGCAGGGATTAAGCTTTATCTGAGCCTTTTTAATGCTTGATCTCTCATTGGGGTCCAGTCAAACTTCTGATTGTGTTTAGCAATTCTTTAAGAAAAGAAATAAGCTCCCCAAAGTTAAATATTGACTTGATTATATATGAAAACATTCCTGGAATGATTTTTACTTGGCCCATGTTAGTAATAGCACTAATTTTGACAGGGTTGGGTTTGATCATGTATGCCAAGATGATGTGTCCTAGGAAAAGTAACTCTTTATGAAAAAACTTGCACTTTGAGAGTTTGGACTTAAGTTAGTTTTTACATAGCCTTGTAAAGATAGCTCAAATATGTTGAAAGTGTTTCTCTTGGTCCCTTATGAATACTATGATGCTAACCAAGTATAAAGCTATGCACTTCCTAATGTATTACTCAAATGCTTTATAAATTAACATGAAAAGGTGGATAGTGTATTTATCATTTCAAAGTTCATTTTTTCAAGCTAGCTAGAAATTGCTGAAAAAGTCTAGCAAGCCTTGAGAATCATAGGAATCTTTGATAAAAATCCAAGTAAAAAAGATAAAATGGAAGGGGGCAAGGAAATAAGCAGCAATCAAGGAAAACCTTGAGTGGGAAGGGTGGAGAGGGGTTAATTGACTTGAGCTATTGCCCCATTTTGATGAGATACATGGATCATATGAAGAATTAATTATTAAGCCTTCAATTTCTGGATTGGGCTTTGATGATCCTGAAATAAACTGGGCCATAAATTTCCCAGGCTTTATGTCCAGTGAGCTGTCTACCTGGATTTATTATGGCTTAGCTTAATTCCTGTTTATGTGGCCAATTTTATGTGTGTGTTTGTGGCAAAGTCAAGTATAAAACATTTGAATTTGTGTTTCATTGAAATAAGTTTTAAGATTTCTAGGATATGCCATAATGCTTGATTTTTCAGAGCTCAAAAAAATCTTCTGATCAACTAATCTAATAGCTATCCCTCTTGCTTACTAGTCTTTGGACCTTGTTTTCAAGCATCAACCCTTAAATTGGCTAGCATGGTTTGTTGTGTGGTTGTTTAAAGGAAATCATTCAGGGTTGTTGTTGTTCTAGTGGATGAAGAAATTTGGCAATTTGTGGATGTGATAATCCACATGATGAGCTTTTTTACAGGCAAGGATTTAGTATTGGTCAAATAAAGATTGGATGCCTAAGAGAGGTAAATGGGTCATTATTTTAAAGATTAATCTGTTTTCTATTGACTGTGCCACTTTGTACTTTAATTTTTTTTAATTTACCTATCAATAAATTTAACTAATTACATCATTTTTATCAAAATAAATTTTATTTAAATTTATTATATAAAAACCTATATTGAATTAAGCATTATATATTCACAGATAAATTAAACTGTATTAAAAACTAGTAACAATCTTATTTCAGATACCATTATTTATTGAAACCTGATTAATACAAAATGACATCATTCTAATAAATCAATATAATTTTATGATAAAAATACTGGTATTGTGACCGTACAACAGTCACTGTTAAGTATTTAGCCAAATAAATACTCCAAGATATAAAGTTGCTCTGTTTTTGCTGTTTGTTTTATATAGATAAGTTTGGCTGGAATTCTTCAGATAAAGATTCCTGAGAACTTAGTATCCATATTCAATAAAAGAACAGAAGGTAAGATTGGCTGAATCAATCTGGGAGACTGGGCGTCTCAAAAACAATTTAATTAATTGGGAAGATTAATTAATAAATACATGGGAATATAATTAATGAGGATTTAATTATATTGGTTACATTGACTTGACTGTGTCAAGAAGCTTGGTTAAGGTTAACCATAAGTAAACCCCCAAATTTTGGGTTAAAAGCACCACTTTGGCAAATTCATTGGGTTAGAAGTGCCGCTGTGCCGCCTAATTGATTTGAGAGGTGCCACGGGGGAAAATTGCTGGGCGCCAAAGTGGCGCCTGGTATGAGTTTTGAAGCATTTTAATGGGTTTTAAGGCAAAAAGCCATTAAATTCAAAGATAACTAAATAAAGGCAAGGATACCTAGGAATTCAGGTTTGATCAGCTGGTTCCCAGTTGGAACATTGATAGCTGAGTTTTGGGATGTTTAATCCACAGGGGTTTGCCGCTGGGAGCTGGGGAAGCTCTATGCTAAATTGGTACATTGGGATGAATGGAGTCAGGTGACTTCTTCCCATTGTAGGTTGGTTCTAATAGGTTGAGAAATATTGGTGATTTTTTAGGTGAAGATCTAGGTTTGGATGACTTGAATGTCATAGACCACGTGATATGAATCATAGGTTGATTCAGGAACCAGAGGGGTTTTCAGCTGAATATGCCCCAAATGGTATATAAGCAAAAACAGCTAATTTTAAATAAATATAATATTTTCAATTTTGACGCTTTCCCCTCAACTACCTTTTCAATTATAGTCTTCTTTGTTAAATTTTGAAAGGGCCAAGTTTGGAGTACTTCATGTGGAAACCACTGCTGCCAGGAAAGAGGATCCTAAAAGCTCATTGGAGGAAGCTTGGGCAAGCTTGGAGGTCACCAAGACTGTGCCGGAGGAGTCCTTGGTGGAAGTAAAGGCCACGTTTGAAGAGTTATACTCTGATTACTTTGCAAAATAAGGGACTACCACCCAAGGAAACCAAATATATGTGTGGGATTCCTGGAACCTGTTAGTAGGATGAGACAAAATCTTACAACAAGTGAAAGCAAAGGCAAATCATGAAATTGAGGCTTTAAGGGCAAGGGAGGAAAAGAGTGTCAAGATAATGGCTAGATGGCAGGATGACAACAAAGAATTGTCCCATAAAATTGGGCAACCACCAGAATGAACTCATTCTGCAAGTCAACTCACTGAATGTCAACAATTTGTCAATATTCAGTAAGTCAACATTATTTTAGTATTTATCCGCCGGAATTGGGCATTTCCAAAACTAAGCTAATTTTTCATAGTGAATTATTAAGTCAAAATTGCAAAATTAAAAAGGAACAGACATAATGTCAACACCATTTAAACAGAGGCTTAATTTTAAGCCAAAAAACTAATATAATTTACTATAAAAATGTAAGTTTCTTTGTACTTTTACATTAAGGTTGACTACAGTAAGTAATATCTGGATGTTGACCCCAAATAAGAATCCATAAGTTTCTTAATAAAATACACAATATTCTAAAAAGACTACTTTATATATTTAATATTCTGTTTTAATTAAATATATATTGAGATAGGCATTGAACAAAGACATATGCCAACTTTCAGAGCATTCTTTGTATTATTTAGATATTTACTGTTATTTTAAACTCACTGGATAAACTATAGCTTATGTCCAAGAAGTCCACTTAAGCCAAAACACATATGTTAAAACTAGAATTTATATATGTAATTATAATGTCAATTTTGTGTCAAATCAACACGTTGCCTAAATTGCAACAAAGGGGTTCAGCTAAGCAAACAAAGTGATATAATTTAAGCAAGATTTAATAGGAGAGTTACTATAAAAGAACGCTGACTGCCTGAATGTTGACACCTTCACTTGTTTATTAGTAAAACACTGCCGCTTAACAAAAAGCACACATACAATGGTATGGTAATTCAGGCCAAAGTACCCAGGGCTGTAATTTAGACTTCTCTCTACAATCCTTATTATTTAGTTTTCATAAGTTATATATGCAAATCTTTAAATTTTTTAAATTTAAAAATAATAAATTTTGGCCTGAATAAACCAACTCTGGAAAATATTAACTAAGCTTTATAAGTGATTTACATAGTGATTTTCTAGTTTAATTCTGACTGTCAGTATGTCGGCAGTCAAAATTAAAGCATTTTTTTATGCAGACAAACTAAATTAAATATTTTTGACTATTGTGACTACCAGAATGTCAAATTTTTATTTAAACATGGGTTTCTTATTCTTTACTAATAAACTAGCTCTAAAATTACTTTCCATACTTCTATAAACTATTTAATTCATAATAAAAAATAAAACAAGTAATTATTATTTAATTTTATTCATGTTTCATATGATTATTCTTACTTTATGAACTCTACTCTAATTATTGTAGGACAAATCTCCCAAGAAGCCACAAAATAACCCCAAGTCAACCAAGAAAGTACCCAAAGCCTCTGGAAAGGCCCAAAGTCCCTACCCCAACAAAAACCAGCCAAAGAGCCCTCAAAAAAACAGAAGACAAAGGAGAAGACCCCAGACCCTGAAAGCAAAGAGCCCTCCCCTGCCCCCTCCTCTTCTCCAAGCTGGTACCAATCAGAAGGAGACAAGGTTCCACTAAACAAGCAAGGAAGAAAAAAGATACCCAAGAGTCCAGAACCCCAGTCAAGCCCAGATGAATCAAGCTCAAAGGAATCAAGCCCCAAGGAATCAAGCTCATCCCAGTTCAAGAAGCACAAGAATCCAACTCCAGATAATTCCCCTCCACTGCCCAACAAATCTGCACCTCCATCCTCCTCATCAAGTATCAATAAAGAAGATCCTGATGATTACCTGTCTGACTATCATCAAGCATCAATTGGCCCATGGGATCCCCTAAATATTCACAATATATGTAACATCAAAGGAGAGTTTAAGCTCCCAAAGAAGTTCCCTTGGTTTTCCCCTCTAATGTCTGTCAAAGGAGGTGTAAGTTTAGTCTGTGATGGCTATGTTTTCAATTGCAACAATCAGAAGAGAGCAGGAAGAAGCAATCATTATGTATGTGAAGATAGAAGCTGCTCTGCCAGGATCAATACAGAAGGATGGGATAAAGTCACTAGTGAAAAAGGAGAGCACACATGCAATGCTCCAATAAATCTCATTGAAAAGCTTTTAAAGTGGTACTTCTACCAAATGGTCCCAGTCTCCAAAGACGTCAATGCTTCTGATCTGGCAGTTAAGGCCACCACACACCTAAGTAATGAGAACCTGAAGCTCATCCCTGACTGCAACCAGTTAGTGAAGTACATATGTGACAAATGCCGTGATCTATTCCCCCATAAGAAATCTGCCATGGTCCAAGGAGAGTTAGTCTTGACAGAGGAGTTAAAGATGTTCAATGGTAATGAGGTATTTCTTTTACATTATGATGGGCCTACATCAGAGAAAAGAATTATATGCTGTGCTACACAACAGAACCTTGAACAGTTAAGAGATTCAGAGACCTGGTATTGTGACAGTACCTTTTCAGTATGACCCTGCCTTTTTTTACCAACTATGGATTGTACATTCCCTTATTAAAGGCAAGGTGCTCCCATTTTCCTACTTTCTGCTTCCTGGGGCAACAGAAGAGATCTACACAAAGGCCTTTAAAATCCTTCATGAGGGCATAAAAGCCCTACCCAGTAATAGAAAGAGTCCCCCTGGCCATAACACTAGAGCCAATCCAGATGATGATGAAAAGGATGAAGTCACCCTTGATGCAGAACAAGAAGCTCATGATAAAGCACTTGGACCCTCAACTATAATCATGGACTATGAAACTGCCCAGTATAACGCTTTTGTAAATATCTTTGATGGAGAGGTCCAGGGGTGTTTTTTCCATTATTGACAGGCTGTCAACAGGCAACTAAAGGGTCTACCTGAGCTCAGCAAGCTCCACCGTCTAGATACATCAGGAAAGTGCAAGTTCTTAATTCAGCAGTTTGTAGCACTAGCCTTTGTGAAGCAAGAGCATAATGGATAAGCCTTTGACCTCTTATTCCAGGATCCATATGCCAAGAAACATGATGGTGCCTTCTACCCTTTCATTGAATATTATGAACCACAGTGGATTGGACGTAAGGTCACTAAGCACCAGAGAAAGCCCAGAGCCAAAGCCAACTGGAACTGCTATCAGGCAGTTCTTAAGGATGAGATGAAAACTACTTCATCTTTGGAGGGCTGGCATAAGCATATCAAGTCCTCCTTTGAAATCAAGCCCAGATACAACACCTTCTATGAGCACCTCAAAGTCCAAGAGGGGAAGACTGCTGCATCCATCAGAGATATTGAGAACCACCCATCCAAGAAGAAGAGAACCACCAAAGAGAAACAGTATCAAGAGAAGATTAAGGACGTTTTCAAGGCCAAATATAAGCTTTCAGAGATTGGGGAATACATCAAGAAGATTGCCACAGTTCTTAATGGTAACCATGTGATCACAGTCTAGCTTTTAATTAAATTTATTGAGTATTGCCTAATTTTTTATATAGCTCTTATATATTAAGTATAATATTTTTAAAAAAATAGTTATTTTAAATAACTCATTAATAATTTATGATACTGTTTTTATAAAATCATTGATTTTTTATTGATAGTTTGATGCTTTAGACTGTATTACATGACCTATATTGGTATTTTACTAGTAAATTATATGTTTTTTGTAGTTTTCAATATATAAAAAACTTTATATTACTGTTTCTGATTGTTATATTTTGCTATAATATGTAACTTTTTATGTAGTATCTTTTTATGTATTGTTTTTATTTTGTTTTTATAAGTGGGAAAAAATTCATTATAGTAAAGATATCTAATTTCACAGTGAATTATTTTTGAGGTGTATATTTATAATTTTTTAATTGTCATGTATAATTTTTTATGGAATTTTTTAAATTTATGTTGTCCCATTACCCTAAAAAGTATCTTGAAGCTTACTTTTTATTAAGTAAAATGTTCAGGAAACAGGTTTCTGCTTATTAAAAAAGTGTCAACATTTAGTAGTCTGCATGAGTTAAAACTTAATTCTGACTTTTCAATGCTGTTGATATTAAATTATTTTTAATTTTGATTATTAACATATAGTAAGTTGGCTTGCAGAATGAGTTAATTCTGGCAGTTGCCTAAAATTGCCTCCCTGGAGACAAAGCTCCTCAAAGCTTTGTCACAGGAAGATAATGGCAATAAGAGTCAAGGGCAGGATAATGGTAGGATAGACTGGTTGGATCTGGATCCGTTACAGAGCCCAACACTGGGGCAGAAAACCCATGGTTAAAGGAGTCCAGTCTATGCTTGCCAAAATGTCACTGTTTTCTGGAAAGCTAAAGGAAGGAAACACTTCCCTGGTGGGTTTTCTTATTTGACCCTCTGGTCTGGAGGATGCAGAGAAACACCATTGTTTAGAATTCCTTGAAGGTCCTGCCTGCTTTAAGTGGTTTGAAAGATGTAAAGGCAACAATTGGACCATATTGTTGGAGGAATTTTGAGCCAGTTACATGGTAGCCCTCAGACCTGGTGATGCTCTGCAGAAAGCCTGAGACGTCACTCAAGCTGGCCATGAAACAGTGTCAATGTATATTTCACAAATGGAAGAGTTCCTAGCTTTTGTGGATATGAAACACAATCAGGATCTGGTGGATGATGCTTTCTTTACTGGAATGTGGCCTGGGTTGAGAACTCAGGCTTCTATGCTGCGTCATGAGAAGTTATCATGGTCAAAACTTGTTCAAAAGGTCATTCAACTGGAATGGGATCTTGGTGGTTCTCCACATAGTGCTCTGTGCTCAAGAGTAGAAGCTCATGTGGCTGCAGGAGAAGGGTCTTCTGAGAGAACCTGACGTCCTAGAAGTCCCTCAGATAAGGATCATATGTCTAGATTTAAATGGGCGTGTAAGTTTCCCATGGAAAAGGGATGCTGGATCTGCGGGAAAGATGGCCATTTTGCTGGGAAATGTCCCAATTGTGCGAAATTTGACAAGGAACACACAGAACTTATATTTAAGGATTTGGGAAAAGAAAGGCAGGCTTAGGTGTTTCCCAGCCTGAGCTCAGTAATTCAGAGAATAATAATGGGAGAATGAGACTTCAATCTGGTAAGGCCTTGAAGGAGTACGGGAAAGGCGCCAGTGAACCAGTGGAGCCACCTGTACAGGAAATTGATGTCTCTCATCCAACTCTGCCTGAGGGAAGTCCAGATGCCCCTAAAGATGAGTTGATATTGGATGTGCACTTGGGTATGAAGGAAGATGGTGAAATTACTTGGCAGCCTGTGCGGGTCCAGTTGAGCGTGGATTGGCTCAAAGAAATGGAATGGTGTAAGAAGGTGGCCCAGAGCATGCCAGCATTATTGATTGCAAAACCTTTTGTGTGAGCATTGCAAGGGGTTATCCTCCTGGATATTTTTCTTGATGGTATCCCAGCAAAGGAAGTATACAATCCAGGTTGTGCTGGGGTAGCAGTATCAAAGAACTTTGTCTGTAAACATGGTATGGACCCATCAAGATTGGTCACTCTGACTTTGTCTTCTGCAGATGGGGTTACCATTATTGAACAAGATGTATTTGATGAGGTGGTAATAAAATGAAAAAACCATGGTCAAGAATTCTGCTGTAGTTTTGCCAGGAGCAGGATTTGATGTTCTGCTTGGGATGACTTGGATTATTGAGGCCAAGGTGAGCCTGGACGCCATCAAGAGTATCTTGGTCCATGATGGGGTTGAGTACACTTATCAACAGCTGACAATTCTGCCTGCTCCAGAAGATGTTCATTCAGTGGTTATCTACGCTGAGGAACATTGCTCCATTCCACCAAAGGGAATTGCTTGGTTGAAACCGGTAGCTTTCAATTGTGAAACGCAGGGAGGACAAATTATCCCAGAATTGCCTCATCATATATCCTCAAATGTGGCAATATTTGAGAATGGGTCAAATGGCAAACTTCTCAAATCCTGGAAGTTGTTTAACACTTGTGCGGTTTCTGTGGACATTCAGCAAGGCCAGCATATTAAAGCCTGGATGCCCTTGGTTAGGGAAGTTACAACAGATGAACCTACTGTCTCTTATGTTTATGTGCCCTTCAACAATTTAACCCGTATACTATGTCCAAGTGAAGCACTGGGTACCCTGTTGTATAATCTGGTGTGGAAATGGAGTAGTTTTTTCTTGTTGGACAAATATGATGTGGGGAGAACTGGTCCATCCTATGTCATAAAAACGTTGACTGGGAAGCCGTGCAAAGGATATGTACCCTTTTGTAGTCCTGTTGCAGTTACTTCAATTAGAGAAGAGGTGGAGAAAATGCAAAGGGCCAACCTGATTGAGGAAAGTATCAGTCCTTATTTGGCTCCAATGGTTTGTGTCCCAAAGCCAGATGGGAATATATGTGTTTATATTGATTTCCAAATGGTGAATATGGATATTGTAAATGATGCCTACCCAATGCACAGGATTGAAGACCAGCTGGACGCCATGACTGGATCTTCCTGGTTCACCACATTAGATCTGACTAAGGGTTATCACCAATTATTAATTAATGAGAAGTCTAAGGAGGTTACAGCGTTCTCTACACCCAACAGTCTATATCAATAGAAAGTCTTGCCATTAGAAACAAAGACAGCAGGTGCTGTGTTCCAGAGTGTAATGGACCAGATTATGACAGGACTTCAGCCTAGATGTGTTTTGGTATATATAGACAACATTACTGTATATAGCCCTTCCTGGGAATAACATCTAGAGGATCTTGATCAAGTATTTTGCCAGATTGAGAAAGCAAAGTTGAAGATTAGTGTATCTAAGACTAAGCTTGCCTGTCAAGAGGTCAAGGTGTTAGGGCATGTTGTGAATTCTCAGAGGATTAAACCAAGTCCTGAGAGAGTTACTCCATTGTTAAGTATGAGGTCCCTGCAGTCAGTCCAAGAGGTTTGGGGTTTTATGGGGTCAGTGAATTTCTACCGGAGATTCATACCTAATTGCTCTGTACTTGGAGAGCCATTGTTTGTGTTAACAAGGAAGAACATCCAATTTTTTTGGTGACAAGAGCAAGAGCCAAGCTTCTTAGAGCTAAAGAAGAAACTCTCCAAAGCCCCCATACTAAGGTTCCCCAATTGGTTGAAGTTGTTCTACATTGAGACAGATGTGAGTTCAACTGGTCTTGGTGCTGTTATTACTCAAGAAGGAGAGTCAAAGTTATCCTAAAATCCTTTTGTGTATGGTTCTAAGACTTTGGGGACCACTTGAAGGAAATACTTGGCTACTGAGTGTGAAGGATTGGCAATAGTATGGGTGGTGGAACATTTTAGGACATATATCCTAGGAATGCTGTTTATTATTGTCACTAACCACTCAGCTTTGAGAGCAGTTCAGACCAAGGAAGACTTACAAGGCCAAATGCAATTGTATGAAGAGAAGCTATCTGGATATGATTATGATATCATCTACCGTCCAGGGTTGCAAAATCAGATTCCTGACTTATTGTCCCAAGCACTGTTGGCCTGTGGAGAAGTTGAGACGCAAGAAGCCCGGGAAGCTCTATCAAGGAATAGGATTTATTTAGAAAAATCCAAGCGTCTCTAAGTGGTCAGAGATCTCCATGTGCAATGGGGAGGTCACCTCAGATATGAGAAGCTATGGCAAGCAGTGAAAGCTTGGTACTGGTGGTCAGAGATGAGAGCTATAGTCCTCCAGATTTTGTGAGAATGTGATATTTGCTCTAAATTATCAGCGGCAAAATCCAAGGTGCAGCTCAAATCAGTGATGTCACATATACTCTTTGAGTTGGTCTCAATGGATACAGGTCATATTAAATTAGCAAGTGGTTGGAAAGAATACTTTGTGGTGGCCGTTGATTCTTTTACAAAATGGGTAGAAGTTTGAGCACTGACCAAAGAAACAAGCATTGCAATTGCTAAGTTTCTCTGAGAAGAAATAATAGCACAGCATGGATGCCCTTAGAAAGTTCTCACCAATAACAGACCGCCTTATGTAGGACCAGCATTGACTAAGGAATGCTTGAAATGGGGCACTTATAAGTTAACCTCAGCTCCATATCATCCTAAGACAAATGGTTTAGCTGAAAGAACCATTGGAACCCTGAAGCGTATCATGGAGAAATTGACTGATGGGGCTACAAACCATTGAAAAGATCACCTGGCAATGAGTGTCATGTCATACTGTACAATGCCCATGATGCTACTAGGGTTTCTCCGTTTTGGATGTTGTATGGCCAGGAAACTACAACAAGCACTGAGGTTGGTCAATGTGAGTTTGTGGAAAAGAGTTCCTATGAAGCTGCTGTAGAAGAACATGTAGTTGAGATGCAGAAGTTATTTGCCAAGGCAAGGAGTAAAGGAGAGCGGGTTCAAGAGAGATGTACTTCCAAGTGGAACTCAAAGCCTGGAGTACTTCCCTGTGATCATTTCCAGGTTGGTGATCTGGTATGATTTGATCAAAGACGCCAAGAAAAACACCCAAGAAGAGGTTTTCAGCAATGGGTAGGACCTATGAAGATTATCTTGGTTAGTCCAGGGCCAAACTACCTAGTTTGAGGAGTTGGAGCTACCTTAGGAGAAGAATGGTCCCATGTTCATCCTCAATTCCTTAAGCTGTTCAATGGGGAAATAGAGCTGATGAAGGTCCAAGAAGATGAGGCCAATTCCCCAGAAGAGAAGGAAGGGGCCTTGTGACTGTATGCCACTCAATGTTAATTATTTAGCTGAATAAATACTCCAAGATATAAAGTTGCTCTGTTTTTGCTGTTTGTTTTATGTAGATAATTTTGGCTGGAATTATTCAAATAAAGATTCCTGAGAACTTAGTATCTATATTCAATAAAAGAACAGAAGGCAAGATTGGCCAAATCAATCTGGGAGACTGGGCATCTCAAAAACAATTTAATTAATCAGGAAGATTAATTAATAAATACATGGGAATATAATTAATGAGGATTTAATTATATTGGTTACATTGCCTTGACTTTGTCAAGAAGTTTGGTTGAGGTTAACCATAAGTAAACCCCCAAATTTTGGGTTAAAAGCACCACTTTGGAAAATTTATTAGGATGGGTGCACCACCTGGGAAAATTGCTGGGCGCCGCAGTGGCGCCTGGTTAGAGTTTCAAAGAGTTCTAATGGGTTTTAAGGCAAAACCCCATTAAATTCAAAGATAACTAAATAAAGGCAATGGTTTCTAGGAATTCAGGTTTGATCAGCTGGTTCCCAGTTGAAACATTAATAGCTGAGTTTTGGGATGTTTAATACACAGGGTTTTGGTGCCAGGAGCTGGGGAAGCTCCATGCTGAATTGGTAAATTGGGATAAATGGATTCAAGTGACTTCTTCCCATTGTAGGTTGGTTCTCATAGGCTGAGAAAAATTGGTGATTTTTTAGGTAAAGATCTAGGTTTAGATGACTTGAATGTCATAGACCACGTGATATGAATCATAGGTTGATTCAGGAACCAGAGGGGTTTTCAGCTGAATATGTCCCAAATGGTATATAAGCAAAAACAGCTAATTTTAAATAAATATAATATTTTCAATTTTGACGCTTTCCCCTCAACTACCTTTTCAATTATTGTCTTCTTTATTAAATTTTGAAAGGGCCAAGTTTGAAGTACTTCATGTGGAAACCACTGCTGCCAGGAAAGAGGATCCTAAAAGTTCATTGGAGGAAGCTTGGGCAAGCTTGGAGGTCACCAAGACTGTGCCGGAGGAGTCCTTGGTGGAAGTAAAGGCTGCGTTTGAAGAGTTATACTCCAATTACTTTGCAAAAGAATGGACTCCCACCCAAGGAAACCAAATCTGTGTGGGATTCCTGGAACCTGTTAGTAGGATGGGACAAAATCTTACAACAAGTGAAAGTAAAGGCAAATTATAAAATTGAGGCTTTAAGGGCAAGGGAGGAAAAGAGCGTTGAGATCATGGCCTGTTGGTGGGATGATAACAAAGTGTTGTCCCATAAAATTGCCTCCCTGGAGACAAAGCTCCTTGAAGCTTTGTCACAGGAAGGTAATGGCAATACAATTCAAGGGCAGGATAATGGTAGGATGGACTGGTTGGACCTGGATCTGTCACAGGTATGATGAGTTTTGTTGGAAATCAAACTGTTGCTTAAAATTTTAGATTTTTTAAAAAGTATTTAAATAATTAAAATATTATTATTTTGAATATTTTTTTTAAAAAAGAGAGTAAATGGGTTTTATTACATATTTGATAAAATAATATTATATAATTTTAGGGTTATTTTATAAAAAAATCTAGTAAAAAGTGAAAAAGAACTAAAACTAAAATTAAAACTATAATGTCAGGAATGTCATTTTCTCCCCTCTTGAAACACAAAGTTTGCAACAGGGTTTGAATCCTGGTCAAGACTGCCTGCAGACTGCCAGCCCTGAGGACCAGGGGGCTGGACACTTGCGCTTTTCTGGGATTGAATCCTCTCTGATTTAAACCACATATGATATGGAAGATATAATTACCAGTATAGAAGTTCCAATTATTGCACCTAATGACAGAAATCTTGAATTGTCTAATGGAGGCAAAGGAACACCCACCATTGGCTTGATGAACCTGAGTTCTACCCTGGTAGCCAATCAGGATCCCTCCAGTGAGACAGTGACCTACAAGCTGTCCCTGGGAATAATTATCAAGATTAGAAGGGTTGCAATATCCTTCTAGATAAATCAGCCTGAGAGCCTGCCTATGCCTGTGCCATTTAGCTGTCCTCAAATGTGGGCGTCCTTCCCAGCCAAAATTTTATTTCCCAATCTTATGATGAATCCTCTGTAGTAGATGTAAAGTCTTGTAGAGAGGTACTATATGAACTCCTAGACCCTGCACCAGACTTTATCACCATTTTTGAATTAAGGTTATGAGATATTGGTTTTCTTAAAATATTGCTATATTTTATTTTACATATCTGCCAATTCAACTCTGATCCTTCTGTCCTGCTGCCCACAATTTCACGTCCCCCAGGTGCTCTTTTTGGTCTTGTACACTTTACAGAGTATCCTTTAAAAACTGAAAATAGAGTTTTTTCTCTGACAATATACTAGCACACAATACCTTGGCCCAAACAAAAGAGTTGACCAGATTTAACAGAAAGAATCCTTGGTTTATTATTGAACCCTGACTGTTTAAAGATAAGTACAACTTCATCCCTGCCTACCAACTGGACATAAAGCTGCCTCTCACCCCCAAACCAATGCCCAAATATGACTCAAAAAATTCCTCAAGACCATTCCAATTTACTGTTTGCAATAGTTTATATCACCCTTTTGGGGATATTTGATACTATCATCCTGGCTTCTGGCCAATGGTCTTGGGTGGAAAAGTCCATATCATACCTATTTAAGTTAGCACCAATCTTATGATGGGCTTTGAATTCCCAGCCCACAACCTGCCTAATCCATGAAAATGACAGGCCAGCTGCCCCAGGTTGGTTTCCTGACATATGAACTCTTACAGTAGCTTTAAAAGCTATGGAAACAACCAAAAATACCTCAGATTGAAAAAAATGATTTAAGATTTAAGCAGATTCCAACTATCAGGTTAAAGTATACACTCTTTTAAAAGAAATTTTTGGTGTTAATGGACAAAATGGGTCAAAACAGCAACAAATTGCTCAAACACTAAAAAAAACTATTCAAAATACAAACAAAATACATGGATTCACAAACAAAATGGTGTGAATTGACTTTTGGTGTACATATGTTTACTATGTAAATTGGTGGCAAAATACACCCAAGCGCAGTGAGTCAAAACTCAATCCAAAAACAAAACACTTAGCAACTCAAAATGTAAACAAAACCACTCAATTGTTGTGTGTGTCAGGAAATCCTGATCTATTAGGTTTGACTGATCCATATTCCTATCACTAAAGCTATGGGTTAACAATAGACAAGCCACAGCCAGATTGAAACGTCTATTCTGGAATACAGATAAATTATATCAAGACTAATATAGTTTGCAATCCAGAAGACACCTGAGGCATTCTGGGTCTCAGGTCATTGGTTAATCCGGAAGCTTCTGCTATGCATTCTGGATCCTGAAATAGACACAAACCCAACCTAGAGAATAAAGGCAGGGAATTACAACATCCTGTTTCACTGAGAAATGAGACAGAAGACCACCTGTGCAAATTTTGTACATTACACTGATTGCAAGACAGGATCAACCCTGTCAGGATTGACAATTCATTACCCCAGGAAACCTGGGCCCAAGGGTGGGATTTGAACCCCAAACCTACATTCTTGCAGGCTTCTGGGCCCATGGACCAAGGGCATGCCCACCTGCGTTTTCTTGGGATTGAGCCCCTGCAAACTGAGGCTCCCGCTAAGTCCCAAAGCCGGAATACCTGCACCAGTTCAACCATGGTGGCTCCCAAAGAGGAGCCTCTCAAATTGCCTAATGGAAGAAGAGATGGTGCCTCTATGAATTTCATGAGTTTGAAGTCCTCTCAAGTAACCAATCAAGCCCTACTGCCAAAGATAAACCCAGGCTTTGGGCCCAGCCCTGTGACCACAGCAAAGAATCAAGAAAATCAAGTGACCAAATTGGACGTTCTGACCAATAAGAGAACACCCAGCCAAGGTGCCATTTTGCTGCTCCCACACCTGGGCCCACTGGCTGCCCACCTGCACTTTTCCTGATATTTTGATAAAGCCCTGATGGAAAATACTAAGTTTGGAGGCAGAATGCTATATATGCCTATAGATTCTGCGCTCAAACCTTATTGCCATTTTTAAATAAAGGTTATGTTACTTTGGCTCTTACAGCTATTACCATATTTTGTATTTTTTGTCTATCAATTCAGTTCAAGATCTCCCAGCCCTCCTGCCCCACTGCCTGCAGTTTTCTGTCCATCTGGTGCACCCTTTGGGCCTGCTCACTTCACTGATTATCCCTTGAAGCCCAAATATAAGGATTATACACCAGAGAAAATCCTCAAACTTGACCTGCTAGCCCGCATCCAATCTGCTATTAGATACAACCGCCAAGGCCCATGGATATTCTCCACCCCAAAACTATTTAGAGAAAAATTCAATTATCTCCCGGCCTACAATATCTATATGGAACCGCCTGTAATACCCAAACTGATGCCAGCCTCTTCACCCAACCTTCCAACTGACCATACCAGCAAGCTTTTTGGAATAGTGTACATCACCCTCACAGGGGTGGTGGACACCATTGTACTGGCCACCAGCCTGTGGTCTTGAGTGGGGAAGTCTGCTTCCTACCTTTTAAAGTTAGCTCCTCTCTTGTGGTGGGCCCTGCCCGCAAAAACCCTGGCCTAAGTTACCCCCAGAAACAGCGGGCCAGCCGCCCAAGACTGGGTCCCTGAAAGACCCTATGGATTTCAACTTGGTTGGCCTCAACTAAGTCAAGGGATACCTAGGCTGAAGAGGAGAAATTAGCAGCCTAGGATATCACCTCATTCCAAAAACTTATTCAGGTTTGGAATCCAACTCTGGGGGTGAAAATAGTAGCTTGGGGATGATAGGCTAGCTATTAAGAGTTATCTGCAGCTAGACGCCAGTCTGGCCGCCAGCTTCACACTATAAAAAGTCCTTCCAAGATCACTTGGAAGACAGATAAAAATAAGAATCATCAACATTACTACTAAACCAATTAGTAGTAGTGTCAAGTACAATAAGAGAGTATTATTTTTACTTCTGAATCCTGCTAAACCACCACAGTTGGTGTCACGTCCCAAAGACCACAGGACTCTATCTTCACTTGGATTCAGTAACCACAGAACTACGTTTGTTGCTGCCATCACCCACACCAATTGGAAACACATCTGTCCTCATACAGATATCATAATCCCAACATGTATAAGACAACTAATAAAAACAACATCTCTTCTTCTTCAAAAACACAAAATCTTGACAGTGTGCAATGTATTGTGATAACAAATGATACCAAGTTATCTTAAACACAACACAATATCTGAAATACTGATTTTAAAATATTGTGTTGGGTGCTTAAATTTGGCGTAAAATATGGGGAAAAGGGAGGAAATTATTTTGGGTATTCTAAAATGGGTGTTGTAAAACCAAAACCAACCAATTAAGAAATAAAAATCTATAATCAGGATATTGGGTGGGGAAACTCTAATAAATATCCATATTCATACAAAAGCAAAGATTAAAAACCAGGGAGTCACTTAATTGAAATTTATTTAGTATTTTTTTAAATTATTAAAATGGAAGGAACACAACAACATAATATCAATGCACCTGTTGTGAGCCACAGTCACAGTTGCCCCTGCGGGTCAAAGAACAGAGCTAGTGCAACCCAAGTGCCTAAACAGGAAGGAGATGTGAGAGAAGAGTTCAATAGTGACGCTGCACTGACACAACCAGTTCAAGGAGCACAGTGTGCAAGGGTGTAGTGCATCAATTCTTGGGTCCCCAAGCTGACCTGGAAGCCCACCAAGGTTATAACAACCAAAACAGTCAGAAACAAAGAGATTGAACTTACCTCATATGTGTTTGACCCTGTCTACCACCAGGAAGCTGTCCCATTAGCCATTATGAAAAAGATATAGCCTGTGCTTGACACCAGAAATAAGCCCTATGTCAGCAACAGCAACTAGGAAGACAACAAGGAGCCTGAGTACTTCTGAAATGAGGATAGACATCAGGTGCATAAGAAGGTTGCTGTGTTCTATACCAAGGTGCCCATGCCTTGTGTACCAGTTGCCAATCAGGATCTTGGCTTGTCTGAACCCACCAAGGCCGCCCAGAAGCAAATTCCTGACATCAAGCACATCATCCTTCTCCAGCTTATGTGGGAATCTGATGACTAAAATGCGGTCATGGTTCTTGTTGGGGTGGATCCCAAGTATGCCAGCAAGGTATTCAACATATTCATCAATACTGTAAGGTCTGAAGGCTTGAGGTAAATTGTTGTAAAATAAGACCTTTAAACCAAGAATATTTATATTAGTTAAATATAAAAATTTAGGTAAGGTTTGCAACAATAACTGTACTAGGGCTCCTAAAAGCTTATATGAAGTGAAGTAGGGAATAAGGAAATTTATTAAACCTAAGAAAATAAAGTAAAGACCAGTATTGATGGCTGAAGATTTAGTTAAAAAATCAATCTCTAAGTCTGGGTAGTGATCAGCAATAACTGGAGGGTTGAAACTGTCAACAATTAAATTGTGGATACCACTATGAAAATCCCCTAACTGGTGAAAGATGTAGTCAAATGGAATCATAAACTTAAGATGGGAAAGATACAAGAGAAAAGTTCAAAGAGAAAAGAAAATACAAGCCACAAAACCTAACAAGTACCTTTTTGGGGTGAAAGTCAAACAATATAAACTTAAGTTGAGACTGAGTTAAACTCAGGCTTTCATTTAATATCTGAGATTTGGGGTGCTGGAATGGGAGGATGTGGTTAACCAGAAGTAGTTAGGAATGCTTACTGTTGGGCAGAAAAAAACATTGTTTTGAGACCTTCTTAACTTAAAAAAGTTAAGTAAAAAGATCAAGAAAAAAGAGATGGAGAAGCAGTTGATTGTTTGGCTAAGTCAAAATAAGAGTGAAGACAGCAGAAGAGTAGGAAAAACTTGTCTAAAGTGCTGGTGTAAGCAAGCAAAAAGCAAAAGGTAATTGCATTTGGACTTGTTTCAAAACAACTTAGCATATAGGTACCCTGGTTTGAGAATTGTTCACAGCTAAAGGTAAGTTTGAATTTAAAAAACTAACTGTTAATAGGTTAATTTCAAACTGTAAAGATGAGGAAGTGAAGAGAAGTAAAGTGGAAGTGAATAGGACAACTGTAGGGATCAAAAAGGTAATAATAAGCTTAATATTCTAAAAATAATACTAGCAGTGTAAAGTAATAAAAGGAGAATCCTGAAAAATACTGGCTGAGTTCTTGCCAAAGAGAAATCCTTGCAAGTTTCCACAATGCTCACCAAGAAGCACAAATAGGCAATCCACCAGTGGATAACCTGAGACTGCCATCTTTAACTAGAAAATATACAGTCAATTATTAAATCTACTTTTGGGATCAAGGCCTCAATTTACTTTTACTACCATATGATCAAGGGTCTGCAATTTTTGTGGAAAAGACTTGGGGTATTTCACTATAATAGAAACAGCCCAACTGTCACAAATGACATTTCAATACTTGTATTGAAAACCTAGGAATTAAACACTGGGCCTCAGGAAAAGCCTTGTGCTGATTAGGGTAGACAGGAGCTCACCAGACTGCCCGTTGGGCCAAACCCTGGCCCGCCAGAGATGCCTTGCCCCAATCAGGAGCAACAGGAACCTTCCAGCCTGCTAAGTGTTGAACTGGAAGTTCAATATCAACATTGGAAAACCCAGAATCAAACCCCAACCCTCCAAAGGATAATCAAGTCACTCAGGAGGGACAGAAACCCAGCAACTTGCTGAGTTGCAAACCCAAGTTGTTGAATTACTCCAAGACCCACCAGACTCTTAAGGATGATTCTCCAAATGGTCTCAGATTGCTGTTAACCTTGTGCCATAAAAGACCCAAACCTACACAGAAGCTGTAGCTTGCCTAAAGGAGGTTACAACAAGGCCTCCTGCCAGTCTCCAGTCCAGAGTGAGTAGTACAATTTGACTGCTCAGGTAATGTGGTGAACAGTAGCAGCAGAATAAAGCATTATCACTTATTTTCATCAGAGCAAGAACAACTAGGATATACTGCCCTCAAAACCAGATGCAAAGGTCCATTTCCTGCCAGAGGATTGTCCACAGGCCTGAAGTCCGCAAAAAGCAAAGAAGCAAAACCACATTGTGAAAGAGCACTGGCAGTATAGGGATAACCATATTGTCATTTTCAATAATAAAGTTTTATGAACCTTTGGTTCAAACAAAACATTTTTTATCTAGTCTTAGTGATCTTTCATCTCAACTCTGGCCAAGTAGACAATCAGGCAACCACCCCTCCAGAGACCAACCTGCTGACCCTCCTCAGGCACTATACCGTTCCCCTGGAGCCTCCTTTGGACCTGTGCATTTTACCAAATACCTGCCCAACCCCACTTACTTGGAGTACAAAATGGAGACTGTCCTCATTGCCAATTCCTTGGCAAGGACTAGAGAAACCAAATACATAGGACGTGAAGGAAAGAGGATTGAGGTTCTAACCTTATTGTTCAAAGACAAGTACAATTATCTGCCAGCATACTGTCACCACAACTCTGCCCTTAACCCCACAATCTGACCGCCCAATGGAACCCCCACTGCCGCCAAGACCACATCCACTTAACTGTTCTGAGTGCTCTACATTACTTTGACGGGAATGGTAGACTCATGGTGCCTAACTCAGGGCCTTGGTCTTTGCTTGGGCAATCTATATCCTATATTATCAAGTTGGTACCTATTCTATGGTGGGCATTACTCACTGGCCCAGAGGTACCCCTCCTGAGTCACCTAATACCTCTACCTATGCCTGACTTCCTGACACCAACTAATATTGAGACCCAGAAAAAATACACTGAGGCATACACTGCCCTCAAAGCCAAGGGGACCATCATATTTTATTATATTGATAAATCAGCATTTGCCTTGTCTATGCGCAATCCATATGTCTATGTCTCCAAAGGCTCAAATTATGGGATAGCCCGGCATGCTGCAGTCCACGCAACAGTATATTCAATGGTGGCTCTCCTTGGTCCAAAGAGAATTGAGCTATATAAAATGATATTGGATTCATACAATAGCAGGACCTTCCTATCATTTCTCTGATTGACCCAGGAGCACCTTAGGCGCACAAGCTCAGGCTTCACCAACAAAATTGTATTGGATAATATTGGTCTCCAAAAGGTGGCAGATATTCTTCAGGAATTTCCAACTATTGACACTAGCATTGCAGTTGGCCCCCAGCAATTGGCTACAGGAAATTTGCGCCTTCTCTTTCTCCCTGCCTATTCCCCATTCCTAAATCCCATTAAAGAGGTCTTTGAGTGGCTAAAGCAAGTTGTCAAGCAAGGGACCCCAACTGGGACCAAGGACCTCTTTGATTTGCTGCAGGCCAGGATCCACACCCTTCCAGCAGAGACTGTGGTCAAGTTTTATGGCCACACTGATTTGTTCATCCCTGTGTGCCTAGCCAAGGAGCCAATCAACTAAATGGTCTGTCTATTCCAATTGTTTTTATTCTATAGCTTACTATTTTAGATGTATGGATTATCATATTATATTTAGAAGCTTTCAAGCCTTCAATCACATAGAACAGCACCACTGATACAGATGCTTAATTTTTTTTGAAATTTATTTTTCTCTTTTATATTCTGTGGTGGCTTTTCAAAAAACTTAATAACAAAGTATAATAAACATATGTCTATGTCACCACTGGCACATAAATATAAAAAGGTAATTTAAAAATTAAAATATAAGCTATCATGTTATACATGGATTTTTTTATAAATAATTTTATTATTACTGTATAAATATATGCTTTACAATATTTTTGTTTTAGTAATAGAATGCTAAAATAAAAAATTTGTTTAAAAAATAATAATAATTTAAAAAATATAAATTTTAATGTAGATTTATTATAGAAGAGATTTTATTGAGGACACCTGTATTGGGTTCTTTGGTATGTACCCACCCAGCAATGGAGGTGGCGCGCAACCTCCACTGCCACACCATGAACGGTAGATACACCCTGATTGAAGTATTCTCTGCGGCTAGTAAAAGGGAGGATTGTGAGGTGGGAGTTCAGGAGCAGCTTTTCTGCCAAGGCTGCAGTCTCATAAATTCCAGCCAGGACCAGGGCGTCCTGGATTACATGATCCACCAAGTAATATCCTGGCCGGACCGTCTTTCCATCCAGGGAGAGCCTGGATCCATCAATACCAAGAAGGACCCCATCCAAGTCCTCATTGTTGGCCCCCATCCCAAAGTAAAAAAGAAGCCCCAGGTAAACAACAAGATGAAGCCTTTGCCTAGAAAAGGCTGCTTTAAACTCACACAGTTTTTGTTAAACACTGTGCTGATTTTCTTCTCATGCTTTGTCTTTTCAAAATTGAGATCCATTGCTGCAGGGAGACCCGTCTCATTGGCACTCCAGGCCAGCCCAAAGTCTGCCAGGAGAATTTTTGCTTTCTTGATGGCTGTTGCGTCTGCAACAGCTAATTTTACCACTGTGTGCCTGAAGTTCTCCATCAGGTAAGAGAGCGTGTGCTCCACCAGGAAGCAGAAGAAAGCAGCCACATGCACCCAGCCTATCTCTGGTATGTTCTTGAATGGGAGCATCTCCAGGACGTCCCAAACAAGCTCAATGAAGTCTACACAGTAAACTCCACTGAGAGCCACTGGATCAAGGCAGACCAACTGGGCATCCTTGTAGCAAGTAACTGACCACTCAGATGCCCCCTTGCCATGCGTCAGCCCACTAAAGCTTCCTGCAACATCAGAAAAGCCATGTGTATTTGGTCCTCCATCTTGCGCAAAACAGGGGCAACAGAAATAGCTGTTTGGCCACATGATTGGCATAGTTGGCATAAAAAGCAGTGGGTAAAAAGGGGATCAGGACCTGGCGTATTTTACCAAATATATTTTCTAAAAAAACAGGTAAGAATTTAGGAATTTTTATTAATTTTTTAGATTACCTTCTTGTGTTTCCTCCTTGCCGGCAGCTTCAGCAGGCTTAGTCATTCTTGGCGCAAGCAATTGCACTGGCAATTCAGTATCCTCTGTTCTGGTGCGCTTTGCTGACTTGGGATGTGCATACATTTTGGGGTCATTGCCCCAGACAGACAGCGCTGAGAGGGCAAAGGACTTGAATTGAAGGCCTTCCACAATGGTCTTCTGGACATTTAACAGGTGCTCAATTGTTTTCTTGGATGTGTCTGGCATCTTAGCTATCAAGGCCTTTACGGACAATTTGTTAATTTTCTTACCTATTAGGCCAGTGGACTTCACCTTTGCTTTAACCTTGTGGTCAATTTCCTTAATTTCAGCAATTGCTGAGTCAAGGTCCTTCAATAACTTCTCAATTTTACTCATTGATTTTTTTACTAACCTTTCCATATATTTTTATAGCTTTCACCCCAATAAAATCTGTGTTATTCTGATACTATTACCTCTTTGTTTATCCCTGTTTGTTTTCCCATTTACTACATTATCCCATCTTTTTATCCATTGTGTATATGTTTTATGCTTATCTCAATGTGTTTTTTGCTTTGTGCTGGCATTGCTTCCATAATTGCCATATTATTTTTGGCACTTTACATAGCAACTTGTTAAAATATTAAAAATGATTTGGTGATAAGCTAAATTTAAATTAGAAAGTTATAAGTTTATTGTGTTTAGATAAAGGAGTGCTGACCCAAATTCAAAACCTTAATGATAAACTTTAAGCCAAACAGGAGCCAAGTGAGAAAGTGATTGTTGTGACATAAAGGGTTATTCAATAATTCTTTGATGCATATGCACTAATTAATCTGATTAGCTGAATGTTTTACCATTGTGCCATTGCTGCTGTGACAAGTTGTTTGTGGACTAGTGCTAACCCAGCAGCTGATTGGGCACTAGTCCATCAACAACTTGCCACAGCAGCAGTGATGCACATTGATAAAACATCCAGCCAATCAGATTAATTAGTGAACATGCATCAAAGAATTATTGAATAACCCTTTTTATCACAATAATCACTTTCTCACTTGGCTCCTGATTGGCTTAAAGTTTATCATTAAGGTTTTGAATTTATATCAGCAACAACTTTATCTAAACATAATAAACTTATAATTTTCTGATTTAAATTTAGCTGGTCACCAAATTTTTGTTAATATTTTTGAAAGGGGCTGTGTTTAGGTGCTAAAAATAACCGTATCTGGATCTAGATACATGGTATAGTGTATATATGATTTTATAGAAAAAAGCTGAACATAAAGAATAAAACAACTATAAACAAAGAAAAATGAACAATTGAAATTCAAGATAATATAATAGAAAATGTTTGGCAACAGGGAGTTTATTTTGGGACAGGGAAGAGTGATTCCTAGTAGGCATAATAGTGCAGGAAGGAAGGTGTAGAGGCAGTGCTGGCCTGGGGGGTCTGGGATTAGATGAGTGGGGCTGGAAGGTGGGGGTGGGGGTGGCAGGGGTAGGGGTAGAAAGATTGCACGTGATGGCTGCCATATAACTCTTGTTATATTAATTGTCTGTCATTGGCTCAATGTGCTGGTGGGTGGCTGTGGCACGGGGTGGGAGGCGCTTATTCTTACGTGATTGATTGCCCATGTTCACGTGGAAGACAATTTGGGCAAACAAGTCAGCCACAATTTGGTGACCAAAGAGAGAATTGTGGTCAAGGACCCCAAGATAGAGGTTGTTGAAAGCCTGAGGGCAGCACTCCTGTAATGTGAATCTGATGTTGAAGAAGACAACATCACCCAGATGGATGTCTGCACGGCCAGCAGGGTGGACTCAGGCCTGGTGCCCACGTTGCTGGATGGCCTCAAGGGCAGTAGAGCTACCCTCCATCTGGTGGTTCAAGAAAACCTGGTGCTTGAAATTTGAGCCATCCTGTGAGTTGAGTAATCTACCAAGGATGTGGCTGTACAAGTAGTCATCAGTTGAATCTGGGTTTGTCTGATAGTAGACAAAACCCTTGGCTGAAACAGCCAGAAATGCACCAATAAATGTGCCCTTCTTGACCTTCTTTCTCCCTTTTTGGGTGGCAACTCTTACTTGGGCGCCAAAATTATCAAAAGCTATTGATAGCTTATAGTAGGAGATAAATATAACATCATCTGATAGACTTGTCAAGCATTGGACCAGGGTTGATTTGATGTCTAGATCATACAGGGAATTTTCAGCGCCATCCCATTAGTTGCCAGCAAAATTGATAAGAGCCCATATTGAAGCCACCTTCCCATACATCCAGAGTGCACCATGCGCTCAAACAGCCAGATGCCATGGTGCGCAAGTTGCTTCTAGACCTGGGTCAAGGGAAGCTTGGGATCCTTATGAAGAGGGTTAAGCATTATTGGGTACGCCTCAGTGATTTGTGACTTGGGGGCCTTCTTGGGCTTCTTGGCTATCCCAATCAGATTCCCCTTGTTCATTAGGTTGTTGAACTCCTGCATTACAGTGGCTTGAGTAAATTGCAATTGGGTTGAAATCTGACCCAGGACAGACCCTGCAGGTTCAGTGCCACAATTTCTTGGAGAATTAGGGCAGTGATGATTTGTTGCTTGGGGTGCTGGGCCGCGGGAGCTGAAGCCTGATTGGCTGAGGAGGGCAGGTTGGCCAGTGGCAGGAAGTTGTTCCAAATTAAGGTTGCCATCCTGATTGGTTGGTTGACAAGCAGCTTGTGTGGGGGTGGGTATGGGAGCAGTGGCAGAGCTAGACACTAAGTGACTCTGAACAAGTCAAAGTCATAGGAGTTGGTGTTCAGATACAGGTCAGCTTCCTTGCTACCCTCCTCAAAGGATTGGGTGTAAACAGGTGCCTCCATGTTCTGAGCCTTGCCTCCATTGAAGCTATCTTGGCTGCTGCTGGCTTGGTTTCTATCACTGTTGAAAATGTTGTTGCTATTGAAAACCATTGTAAAAAACCTAGGATAAAATCACTAAAAGTAGAAGTTTAAAATTTTATGATTTATTTTTATTGTAATCTCAAGTCCATATTTGAAAAGTTCTAAAAACCATTTTACACAAATGAGGAGCCATGAAAATAAATAAAATGTCTCTGTTCCTAAATTAGATAGTTGTTGATTGGCTGTCAAACTGTTATTTTTCTATTTTAGGCTGCTCATACTACACATCTTGTGTGACTTCATTTTGTTTTTTGTTTGTGAAATCTTGCTTCTAGATTGCTCCAATTTTTTTATTTTGTCCTTCTGTTGGTGCCTCATATGAATTCTGATTGGATCATAATATATTCTGGAACAGCATCCAACCATCTCACTTGCTGCATCAGTTCATTTTGTTTATGGTTTGAACTACCCTGCTTGATGTTTGATATAATTTTGTATAATGTGCTTTTAAATTTTTGTTTATTGTTTGACAGTTCATTTGTTAACCAAATTTTTTTAAATTATTTGAATCCTGAATCTTGCGCAACTTGGAATTTGTTTAAATCTGAGGTATTTTTGATTGTCACCATAGCTTTTAAAACTAATGTACACTAAGCACCAAATTACATCTACTTGTGACCAAGAGCCACCTCCTCTTTTGACTCATTGTTCATCTCCCCCAGTTATTTTCCTGGGAGTGCCATGGTATGTGTTGACTTACATCATGGTGTATTATGGTTTGACTCATTTTGCTTCATTCTTGGGTACTTACAGATTGTGGGGGGTATTTGGTAAACAGCTTGATGGTTGGGATTCCTGTAGGAGCATTTTTGATGGGTTTTCATCCCACTGCTCTGTTGCATTACTCAGGATCCCTCCTTTCTCAGGAGTGGATCCCTGATACTACCATCAAAGACCTGGTCCTCACAAATGCCCTAAAAAACTGAGGATGATGAGATGTTCCTGCTCCATGGCAATAGGAAGGAAGTGTAGAATAGGATCATACCATATGTCACAACCTAAAACCTGGAGAAGCTTAACAATGATATCACTGGTTGTGCAACATCACATTTGCAACCTGCCCAACCCTTTTCAAGCAGCTTTGGGTCCTGAATGGGCAGTTTAATGACCAGGTTATCCCAATTGTTTTCTTCCTCCTGCCTGGTACCAAGACAGAAGTTTACTCCAGAGCCTTCAAAATTGTCTGAGATGCTTTAAGCTCCTTCCCACCAACCAGATCCCCCCTCTCACTCACGCCACCAGAGTGAACCTTTCTCCTGCCAAGAAGGATGAGTCTGCTCTAGCTGCAGAGCAGCTAGCTTATGCGCAGTCACTTGGGCCAAAGGTGATCATCATGGACTTTAAGCTTGATAAGTTCAGAGCCTTTGAGACCACCTTTAATGGAGAAGTCCAGGGATACTTCTTTCATTTCAGGAAGGCCCTCATCAAGAATATCAAGAGCAAAAAGAAGCTCTTTGAGAAGTGTCTCAATGATGGTAAAAAGAAGTGCCTCTTTGCTATGACCCAGTTTGCTGCCTTGGCTACTGTGCGGCCAGAGCATACTGGGCTTTACTTTGAGGCCCTCCTGGAGGATGCTTATGTCAAAAAGCACTCCATCTTTTCAAGGGCTACCTTGATTACTTGGAGAATCAGTGGTTTGGCAAGAAGGTGACTACCAGGAGAGAAAAGAGTGGGGTCACTGGGCCTGGAACTGCCTTAATGCCTGTATAAATGAGGAGATAAAGACAACATCTAGCCTGAAGGTGTGGCATAAACACCTGAAGACAAAGTTTGAGAAAAACCCCAAGTACAACAATTTATCCTGAAGCTGCAAGAGGAGCAGGCCTGGAATGTCTCTAAGTTTTGTGACTTGACCAACCAAGTGCCCCCAAGAAGAGGAAGAGTAAGGAACAGGACTACTAAGGGTATTTCCAGAAGGTAGTTAAAAAAAGTATAAGGTGGCAAAAATGAAAACACTTTGAATATGTTGCAACTGCTCTTGCTGGTGGCTTCAATTAGCCCAGTAAAATTTGCCTTGCTTTTCCTGGATCCTTTTTAATTTATATATATTGATTTTGTATTGTAACTGTGCTGTTTTTGCAGAGTTACAAGGGGAAAAATATTTAGAAACTAGATAATATTCTTTATTGAGAGATATTGATTATATAGTTATTGTGAATCAAGGATAACATGAACATGATTGTGCTGATCACACAGTTGGATAGTGAAGGGGGTGGCTTGATCCTTGTAATTAGTCAAGCGCCAAAACAAGTTACTCACCGGGGAGGATCAGCTTCTGATCATGTTATTGTATTTGGTAATTTGAGTTGACTTCCTAACTTGGCTTTGGGTGAATGGATAATCAGGTTGCAGGTCACAAACCTGCTTACTCAGAACCTTGCTGGCAGGTCAAGCCTGCTGTTTTGACACCCCCCGGCTGAGGGTCGGCCTCCTCTGGGGGCAGGTTGTCAGGAGGTTGTTGGGAGTCTGGGCGCCATACTGGACTAGCTGTTGTTTGGTGGCGGGTAAGAAAGTATCTTGTTGTTTTTGTCTTGCCTTGCAGGGCCTGAGACAATCATGGTGGAGGACTCTGTCCTGTTTTTATTTTTTAAGTCCTTGAACAAGGTGAGTGTTGTTTTTGTTTACCTTTAGGATGATGGCAGGGCCTACTTTTTCTGGCTGTAGTTTACTTTTGTTGATATTCATGACCCAAACCTTTTTGCTGACCTCATGTATGTCTTTGATGGGATGAAGGTATTTTGAAGACACTCTTCTTCTTTTTCTGATTGGTTGCTATTGGCCTGTATGACCTGGGGATCTGAGCGGGGTGGAACATTATCTTGCATCTACAGCTTAGTCCTGATAGCGCCTGGATGATATTGGGTTGTGTTCCATAAACTAACTTGAAGGGGTTTTGCCAATAGATCTGTTCATGCAGGTCTGGCATACAAGTAATGCAGTTAGTAGCTTCTTGTACCAGTCCTCAGGTTTCCCAGCAGTGAGCTTGGCCAAGGCTTGCACAAGGCTGCCATTCAGCCACTCCAGCGTCCATTGGCCTGAGGATGGTAAGGTTTTGTCACTGTGTGCTGGACCCCATTCTTGGTGAGGTATACATTGGTATCTTCAGAGGTCAATTATTTGCCTCTGTTGGTTATCAGGAGTTCTGGATTTTGTCAAAACAGCAGGCTCAACCCACCAGCAAGGTTCCGAGTAAGCAGGTTTGTGACCTACAACCCAATTATCCATTCACCTAAAGCCAAGTTAGGAAGACAACTCAAATTACCAAATACAATAACATGAACAGAAGCTGATCCTCCCTGTTGGGGGACTTTTTTTGGCTCTTGACTCATTAAAAGGATCAAGTCACCCCCTTCAACATCCCACAGTGTAATCAACGCTATCATGTTCCTATTATCCACAATTCACAATAACTATATAATCATTATCTCTCAATAAAGAATATTATCTAGTTTCTAAATATTTTTCCCCTTGTAACTCTGCTAAAACAGCACAGTTACAACATTGGTAGCAGAAGTAGGTTTTCATCCTACTTTATCCCCCAAAATTCTGCCTGTTGCCTGTACCTGCCACCGTCAATAAATCCTCAATAGAATCATGTCTGGCCTCCTGCTAGACTGAACTCTGTATGCACCTGGTACCAAAATACCTGATGGCTTTGTCCTGTATCAAAACACAGAGATCCCGCTCTCTGCCTTCAACGCCAAGTCTGCACAAGGGTTCTTCCAGGCTACCCCCACTATGCCTTGTCCAACTGATGAGAGTATCATGTCAGCCTACTTAGCCCAAAGACTTCAAAGCGCTGTCCTGGAATCTTTTGCAGGAGCCAACAATAATAACACCACGGCATGGATCCAATCTGCCCAAAGGAAACTAGCTCAAATGGAATGCCCACAGAGATTCTGGATTACAGATATCTTCATTTGATTGTTTCACAATGCTGGCACCTGGTGCAACAAGTGGCATGAAGAACATACCAAGAAGAATTGATACACCTTCAAACAGGACTTCTTGGCAAGGTTAGTGCTGAAGGACACCACACTCATGATCATCCACCAAGTGAAGAACTTGACCCAGACTGGCACCGTAAAAGAGCTCACCCGCGCTTACAAGGAACTTTGACTACACGCCCCCTCCAACATGGCTTTTGACACTCCAGCCACCCACCTCATGTACTACAATGTGCTCAAGTTGCAAGTAATGAGACACATGAACCTGGATCAAGTAATCAACCTTCCAAGCCTATAACACAAGGCAGAGAAAGCAGAGCAAGCGTCCAACGCTTTACATAAGGCAAAAACAGGAAAAAGAGAACAACCCAAAGACTCTCACCCATCTGACGTTCCAACAGACCACCCCTGGGAACAACAACAGTGCAAACCACAAACCTGCAGGTTTAAATGGACACGTGAACATGAACAACAGCCAATCAAACCAAACCCATTTCTGTCTCACTGCCACACAAGGCAATCAAGACAAGGGAAAAGCCTGGGGAGAGCACTAAGCAAGCCAAGCTCTCCCCAGACTATTCCTGACTTTCCCAACAATGAATACCAGCCTGAAGACGTGGATCAATGCCCAATGATTCAAGTGCCCTTGGGAGACCCAGTATTGTACACCATTTCCAGACACCCAAATAGACTGATGTCTTATCTTTTCTGTTTTTGAAGTTACACAGGCTCAGCACTCCTGGATTCAGGCGCAGATCAAACCCTGGTCAACAGCAGCTTTGTAGATAAGTTCAAGTTAGCCAATAATCCTTTGTGGATTAAAAATGTGTTTTTAGATGACAAACATCACATTGCTGTGACACAGGAAACTACTACTTCTCTGTCATACTAAAGAATTTACACTCCACCATTCAAGGTCCCATCATTGACGTTCCCAAGTTTGATATTGTACTGGGACTGGAATGGCTGCAAAAGAACAACCCCCATGTAGACTGGGCAACCTCTGTACTGACCATCAAATGTGAAGGTGTCAACCACCAGATTTACCCTGACTTGGTAGACCAACTCCTGCGCAACCATGTCTTTGTACATAGCACAGAGACCTTGGACAAACATGAGAACCTCAAGACAATCAATTGGGCTCTTTCCAGTACAAGATTATCCATTTCAAAGATCACCAGGACACTATCACACCTCAGGATTGTGAAATTGTAGCTCAACACCCAGAAATTTTCAAGGAGGCTCTACCTGGGTTACCACCAGAGAAACAAATCCTACACTCCATCCAACTCAAAGGAGCAGTGCCTAAGGCGCAACCCATATGTTGCCTCATTCCAAACAAAGACAAGACTCTGTGTGCTTACCTCAAAGAAGCATTGGAAAAAGGTCTTATCCACCCCTCACAGTCCCCTTTTGGTGCTGCTGTATTCTTTGTAGCAAAGAAAGATGGTACCCTGCTCTTATTGACAGACTATCAAGCCCTAAATGAGGTTATCATCAAGAATTGTTACCCACTATCACTCATCAATGACCTCTTTGATGCCTTGGGTGACGCTACAGTCTTCTCCAAGATTGATATGACTGCAGGCTATAACCAGATTTGTATTAAGGAAGAAGACATTACCAAAACAGCCTTCTGCACTAAATACAGCTTTTTCTAGTGTGTGGTACTCAACTTTGGTATGAAAAACACCCCATCAACCTTTGTGACCTTCATGAAGAAGGTGTTTGCTCCCCACATTAGCAAGCATGCCCTGATGTACCTAGACAACATCATTGTCTACAGCCTCTTGGTTTAATAGCATCACAAAGACTTGGAGGCAGTATTTGCCACCCTAGCACAACATAAGTTGCTAGTAAAACCCTCCAAGTGCCAGTTCTTCTGCAAACAACTAACCTTCTTGGGACACATAGTTTCAAAAGATGGCATTAAACCTGACAACCAGAAAATCCAGGCCATTTGCAAAATGCCACCACCCAAGGAAAATTCAGAACTCCGCACGTTCCTGGGAATGATTGCTTATGTACAAAACTCATACCCAAATGTGGCATCCTGACTGCGCCTCTGTCTGCCATTAATGGCGCCAAATCTAAGTTTGTATGGACCCCCAACATGGCCTTTGCTTCAGGCGTCTTAAGGAGAAACTTACAACTGCGCCCATCCTTCAATATCCCAAACATGATGGGGAATATCAAATAGAGACAGACACCTCTGACGCATCTATTGGAGGGGTACTACAAATCAAAAACAATGATGGTAAATTCCTATCTGTGGCCTTTAAATCACAAAAGTTGACAGATGGCAAGTGCTGGTATCCCATACATGACAAGGAGCTGTTGGCAATTGTGCACTGCCTAGTCAAATGGTATTGCTACCTAGAACAACAAGAAGAGTTCACAGCCTTGACAGACCACAAATCACTCATCTATTTCAAAACCTAAGCAAACCTATCCTGCAGATAAGCCCAATGGATGGAGCTTTTGGAAAGGTTCAACATGCTCATACAGTATAGGCTGGGACCAGAGCTGGCCATGGCTGATGCGCTGTCATAACTATATGTCAGAACCATAAGGAGCAAGAATGGGTTCAACCCAGACTGGCCTCTCCTGGTGTTGCGTACAAAAGACAAAGTATTTTCCCCCAGTACTACAGATATAACAAGAGAAACTGTCATTAAAAACAAGTACCTATTTGCCAACGTTATGGAACCCTACACCAAAAATTTCTGTCAGGACAACCATCCCATACATTCCCACACATCAGCGAGTTGATACCATCTTGCGTTACCACAGAAACCTGGGCCACACAAAGAGTTGTAACCTTTAAAAATTCCTAAAACACAAGGCCTGGTGGCTGACCTTGTATTGAGACATTCAAGAAGTCTTAGACTAGTGAAAAGTGTGTGAAAAAGGTGCAAGGAGTGAGACCCTGCCTGTCGTAACTCCAACTATTGGGAGGTTGATAGCTACTAACACTTAACTCAAATACGGCCTTATGTGTTACTAAAGATTAAGCTAAGATAAATCCTTAAGCCTAATGTGTATAATAAGTATAAGTTTATGTAATTTGATCTTTATTTAATCAATCAAGGAGAGAGTTATATAGTAAGGGAGGGGATTAATGAGAGTCATAGAATGCCAGGATCCTCTAGTTACAGCCCAGTTCTCTCTATTGCTTAGCCCAATATTAAACTAATGATTGGATGATCATCAGTTAATATGAACTCAGAGTACAACCTAGTTGATTGTTTGGACTAGTTATCATCCAGAGCAAGAGTACCATTGTCCTTTGGTTCACTAAGCTTAATGGATCAATGCGTGAGTATAGTGACAGCTATTTTACAACCAATCACTTCACGACATTTCCCCCACTAAACTAGACGTTACTGTAAAAGTCTTTTAACTTCCTTCAGTATGGTAAACTGCCCAAAAAGGAACAGAAAGCTAGTTGTACGCTACACCAATGTTCCAGAACAGAGAATCAACAAAACCCAAAGGGGAATACCCAAAATTCTGGTTGGAAACGTACACGTGTACTCACCTGTTCTAGCCTCAGAAGAAGCTGAATTCACCAAGATTCTAGGCAGTGAAATAGATGCAGCTTTCTATAATTTGTCCAGTAGTGTCTCTTATAAACCAAGTACACCCTCAAGTAAGTCAATAGTGCAAGACTCTAGTATGCCTACATCTAGCCAACTTTCCACAATTGCAAAGAAGAGGAGCCTTAATAACAAGAGTAAAGCTGCTACAACCACTCCTACTGATAAGACCAATTAACCTGTATCAAGCTTAACCAATCTTCTCCAAAATTTGAACAAAGGTGAGGTGAGCTCTACTTCTGTGATGGTCCAAGAAGATAGTCAAGGCTCCTACATCAAAATGGTCACCTTTCTTTGTTGGGAGAGGATTCCTATTCTACAATTCCGCAGCCCAGTAGTTATGTGGTCCACCCTTATGCTAGCTCTGGAAATTCCTTACGCAATCTCCATAAAAAGGCTTGAAGTAGGAAATAATATTCATTTGCAAATCCCTAGGGTGAAGCTGATTAGATATGCACAGTTTTTCCTACAGGACTTCTCCTTTGATATGGTATACTTTACAGACAATCAGATCTCTTGTGCTCTCAAACTTCTTGAGCTGGTTTTTGCTGCGTGGTCTGATCCTTGGCTTGCTGTTGGCTTGGTGTCCTTGTGGCATGGTTTAGATAATCACAAATACCAATTGCAACAAGATATGGGTACTACCCTAGAGCTCCTTAGTTATATTTGTGCAGGAAGTAGACAGTCTATGGCATTGGTAGGAAACTTGGTGCTCAGCAGCTCCAAGGTTGTTTATCACCAGAGACTGCACCACATGCCCAAATATATTGAGTGGTTTTTAGGAGTCATGTACTTGGTAGGAGGCAAAACACCCAAGAAATATGCCCAGCAAGAAAGTCTTCTCTGGGAATGCATCTTGCTTGGGCTTGCCTTTCCGTATTCCATTGGTGTGAACCGTGTCAATTTCCTTCCTGTAGATGATTTTCCTTTTCTTCCATTTGCATTCTGTTGGCTACCTAATGTCTGAATAATCTTTGCAGCCATTGCCAAAGTCCTCATCCAGCTGTGTCTGGGTTTAGAGGCAATATTATCTCAATAAAGCACCAATTGCCTAAACCACACAAATACTTCTTAATGTAAGCTTTATCTCTTCTTGATGCAAAAAGGATAACAACCCATGGACTATTTTCATTAGGTTTTTCTTTTTCTGAATTGTTATCCATAAAGGGATTTATGCTTGATCACTTGGAGCCTTGCACATGTACTGCACATGTACTTGAGTGATCAGTTGGCCAGTTTCCAGATCCTTGAGAGTGTAACTATCTACTCCCACTTTCTGGACTACCTTGACCAGACCTTGCCATAGTGAGGCAAGTTTACTTTTGCAACTTTACCCTAAATTGCTGTAGAAGTATAACAAACTTCCTATTTTGTATGCAGGGAGGGCTGGCCAAGTTTTTACTGCACAATCCATATCTTTCTCCTTTGTTGCTAAATTGGTAGAGTACACCTCAGACTGTAACTTGATTAGTGTCTGTGCTAGTCTCTTCAAATAAGCGTCAGGGTTGAGGGGATCATTGGTTTTAACTAAGCTGCAGAGATGTGGCGGGACTTGGCTGTCAACCATAAAGAAGCTGGAAGGGGCTTTTTTCTGTAGCCCTGTGGAATCCTATATTGTACGCAAAGGTAGTTGCCGGAAGATATGTATCCCATTCCGTTTTGTGCTGATGGCTAAGCTTCCTTAGGATCTGTACAAGACTTCCATTTGTTCTCTCTACCATTCCATTTGTTTGGGGATGATATGGTGTTGACAGGTTATCATAAATACCCATAAGTTTGTTCAGCCTGGGTATCATGTATCCTGTGAAGTTTGTCCCATTATTTGTTAGCAATGTTTTTGGGCAGCCATGTTTATAGAGTATGTTCTCTAGAATGAACTTGGCTGTGGTAAGCACTGACTGGTTAGGAATTGCTTTTGTTTCTATCCATTTTTTAAGCTGATTCACTTCTACAGTTATGAACTTTTTCTTGCTAGCAGTCAGTGGAAGGGGACCTAATACATCTACAACAACAGTATGAAACGCAAAGCCAGGTCAAATTAGCTGGTGTTGGTAGCGCAAGACCTTTAGCCGCTCTATTGTACAGTCATGGCAAGCAGCCAGGGTTTCTGCTACATCCAAGTGTATACCTTCCCAATAGCAATGCTGCTGTAAGAGTTTAAGGGTCTTATGGATACCACTATGGCCCACAGTACAATGTGCTGATACTACTGCATCTGTATGTAAGGATGGACAAATGTATGGCAGCCACTTCCCTTTATACAGCTTTAAAAGCTGATTATCCTTGACACAGGTGTCTACTGCAAGAGCCTTAAAAATTTTCTGAATCTTGAGCGGCTCCTCCCCCCCACATATAAGGCTTCAGCATCAGCTTATTGTAGAGTTTGTCTGCTGCTGAGGAAACCAAGGCTATGGTAGGAAGACGTGAAAGACAATATGCATTCTGATGCATGACTCCAGCGTAATGGATTATCTTGTAGTTGTAAGCTTGTAGCTTAATAGCCCATTATGCCAGTTGTCCTTCAGGATCCTTCAGGGGTTTCAATCATTTAAGTGAGGTATGATCAGTTAACACTGTAAAGTGTACTCCGTAGAGGTACACTCTAAAATGTTGAAAGGCATAAATGACTGCTATACATTCCCTCTCAGTGACTGTATAATTCCTTTTGTGACTATTGAGTGTGCAGGAACATTACCCTACAGGATGGTCTTGGTCATCATCTTCCAGCTGAGAAAGAACAGCACCAATTGCTGTCAAACTGGCGTCTGTGTGTACAATGAAAGGACACTCAAAGTTAGGATAGGAGAGTACTGGCTTTGTCACTAGAATGGCCTACAAGTCCTTGAAGGATTTCTGGAATCCTTTTGTCCATGAGAACTCAACGTCGTTTTTCAAAAAGTAGAATAGTGGTGCTCCTAGACCTGCAAAGTTTGGTATAAAACATCTATAGTAACCAATCATTCCTAGGAACACCTGAACATCTCTCTTGTAAGAAGGCGTTTACATGTGTGTGATAGCTTCAACCTTAGAAGGGACAGGACGTAAGCCATCTTTGTTGATGATATATCTAAGGAATTCCAAATGTTCCTTAAAGAAGTTACACTTCCTTGGTTTTAGCTTGAGATTGGCAGCAATAAGACGTTGAAACACAGCCTCCAAATGGTCCAAGTGTTGACCAAAAGTTTGTGAAAAGACGTTAATGTCATCAAGGTAAACCAGAACACAAGTCCACTTGAGGTCTCCCATCACAGAGTCCATGGCTTGTTGGAAAGTTGTGGGAGCATTTGCAAGTCCTTGTGGCATTCTAGTAGGCTGGAAAAGCCCTTGCTCTGTAATGATGATACACTTTTCCTGGTCTGCTGCTGGAAGGTCAATCTTCCAGTATCTACTGATCAGATCCATTGCGCTGAAGTACTTTACACCAACCAGCTTGTCCAATGTGTCATCAATGCAGGGCAACATATAAGAATCCTTTTTTGTGACAGAGTTCAATTTGTGGTAGTCCATTACTACGCAATTAGACCCGTCCTTTTTCTTTATAATCAACAGTGGTGAAGACCAAGGACTCTTGCTGGGTACCAAAAGGCCAGATGCAAGTAGCTTCTTTAGCTTTTTGTTGACAATGGCTTGGTTGGCCAGGCTGCGTCTTATCAGCCTAGAGTGTATAGGGGCAGTCCCTTGCGTATCCAATACATGTTCAACCCCAAGAGCTTTCCCTAAGTCCTGGTCATTCTCTGCAAAGAAGTCCTTATATTTCTTGAAGAGACGTATGGCTTGGTCCTTCTGGTCTTCTGTTAGTCCATTTAAAGACTTGCGCAGAATAAGCAACAGAACACTCAGTTGGTTGCACAGTAGCGCAAATTCACTGAACTTGCCAAAGAGAGTGACATCCATAAGGCTAGAGTTTTCTTCCAACTTCATGTAGCCCAGCAGTTGGTGTTTATTTACCTTCAGTGATTTATCAGAAAGGTTCCCCAAGAGTACCAGAATCTCTTCCAATGATGGCATGACAATCCCAGGTAGGATCCAAGGTTCCAGTTGCAAACCATTATGGAGTCCAGATACTTTACCATGCATACCTTTAGGGAAACTGAGGCTTAGACCTGTATTATGTATAGCTTGAGAAGCAGTTGGGATGGATAATTCACTAGAGTAATATAAGGGAATCCCTTTGTACTCTTTAGTGGCCAGAGGTAAAACCTTGATTTTGCGCTGACGCAAGGTGTACACTACTGGAATATCTCCATCATCCTATTCCATATTAATATAATGGATCTTCTTTGTAGGGAGGTCTCTTGGTCCGTCACTGTGATAAAACATTGGTACAGAGTGACCTAGAATGCTGAAAGGTCTACCCTGATGGTTGATGATAGTCCCGTAGGCTGCCATGAAGCTTGTTCCAATTAAGATATCATAGCTTTCATTGTGCAGCACTATTGCTGGGGCTGTTACCACCAATTTACCAAAACAAAGTGGTAAGGATGAATAGGCTCCCAACGCCTTTGTTTTGCCAGGTCCTAAAGTACCAAATTTCTCATTGTAATCTAAGTCAGACGCAAGTTTCAGCTTCTTGACTAGACTGGTCAACACAATGTTCCCCAAAGCTCCAGATTCCAGAATTGCTCTTACCCAAAGCTTATGAACCACCAGTTCAATGTATGTGCAGTTGTGTTGTTCCCCATAATAAGGAGAGGTAATTTTGGTAAACTTGTGAATGTCTAAACCTTTAAACTGGGCAAGAAACAACTCTAGCTCAGTTATTAGATCAAGCTTCAGGGATTTCAAGATACCCAAGTTAGTGAAGACTTGTACTATCCTCAATAGTTGAGACAACTTTTTAACACTGTCACTCTCATGGGTGACCTTGGTGTATGGCATGGAAAGTTGTTCAGCGTAGGGTATAGAGATAGTGTCAACAGCTTCTTTGGAAGGTATACTTTCCGTACAGATTGCTTGCTTCCTTGTGACTGTGTTGATGGCTAAAACTCTATGAAGCAAGTCTTTGTTTCTTTCTTCTTTATCTGGCAAGTATCTCTTGAGGCAAGCTTCTTGGTACATCAGGCCAACATTGCAATCAGGAATGTCGGGGTCCGGGTCAATAGGTGGAGAGGGTTTGTTACTACTAGCAGTCAGGGGTTTCTCCTCAACCTGACTGCTTAGCAGTTTTTTAACTCCACACCATCTTCTTCTCTGTCCTTGTCTTCATCCTCCTCTTCTAGCTTGTCTTTCACGTTGTCTTCCTGGTTCAGGTGGCAAACATTAGCATTAGATTGCTTGCAATCCCAAGAAAGATGTCCTAATTGCCCACACTTGTAGCATTTGTGGGTGTTTGCGTGTTGTTGACTGGGGGTGTAGCTACGGTTGTTGGTTTCTTTGGTGAATCCCTCTCCCAAGTCTTGTCCTTGGAATCTGTAGAAGAGGACAAAGTGGCTTTCTTATAATCAGGAAATGGAACCTTAAACTGCTCCTTAAAAGATCCCAAGTGGCTCATGAGTTCAGGGACTGTTCTTGCACAATATATTCCAGATTTGAGAGCAATGGAAAGCTCTCTATTAGGACGTACATAGTTAAGAAGTGCTCCTTTTACATCAACAAAAGTGGTGGCTCCCATGGAGACTAGGATCTGTGCTTCCAGATAGAAGCGCTCTGAGAAATCAGTTAGGCTTTCCCCCTTCTTTATCTTTTCTTCTGTAAACTCCATTTTTTTGCAAAATAAATCCTTTTTGCTGCCAAACTCTACAATAAGGGCCCTGGATACGTTCTTTTAAGTCCAGCCTTATTCCAGAAGTCTTGGCATTATTATTGTCTGGATCTCTGAATCCAAGCAATTAAAAATGGCTGCATTCTTCATGGCATCATCTGCCCCATACATAGAGTTGTTGTATAACCAGAGGAACATGTGGACATTGGCATTTTTGTCAAATTTTGGCGAGTTTGTTGGCTTGAAGTTCTGGATCATAGAAGAAGTAGAAATTATAGCTTCTTCTAGGCAGAGGTGAGGTATTTCTCTGGTTTAAGGAACAGAATTGTACTTCAGAAGCCGCATCTCTGGTGTTGTTGCTGGTCCTAGAAGTTGAAGCAGCGGCGCCAGGAAGAGGTGTTTCACTGCTATACAGAACTGTTTCTGCTACATAGACCTTCTTCATTGTACAGCCTATGTTGTCTTCATTGCTCTCATAGCTATGGAAGGAGCAACAATCTTCTGACATTGCCTGGCTGGCAGTGGAAAAGACACTTTGACTTCTTCTTGTGGTTGTCTGTAGTCCTGGATCAGGCACAATCTGGCTGGCATACACCTGAAGTAGCTGCTCTACTTGCCATTGTAGATGAAGAATATTGCTACGTTGTGATTGTACTTCTTGGGCCAGGTCCTTTATTGTGCAATTTGCTACGTGTAGTTTATCTTCAAGTTTCTTCATACGTGATTCCTGTTTTTCAAACAACACATTGTTCTTTTCTTGCATATCCCAATGGCTATCACTTAATCTTTCCAGATTATCATGATTTTCTTCTGTGCGGTTGTTGTTGTGGTCAATCATTTTTGCAAACTTTGGAAATTCCACGTTAAAATGGTTGCAGTCAGAAAGGGATTGACAAAGGCCCTTGTCAATCTCACTGACGTGTTTGGATAGCTCCTCCATGTCCTGCTGTATAATGGCAGTGGCTTCTTTGTTGCCTTTGGACGCAGCCCCATCCTTGATCATTCTTACAGAGCAGCAGAGCAACTTGACCTCGCTGCATAGGTAGCAAAATGTGGCTTCTGCCCCTTTTACATGGTGAGTTACTTTTCCTAGCCAATTATTATCCAGCCCTTTGTGTTCAAGCATGGTCCCAACCATTGTGACTACATAGTTGGTCAGGCGTTCCTCCAGCTGTGTTGATCAATTTGCAGTGAAGTTTTGGTGAATAGCCAAGCTGTTTAGTTGGTGAATGATATTGGCCATAGAGTCCGTGAGTTTGTCATACAGGCGACAGAGGAAAGCCTGATGATTGTTTATAAAATTTCCCTGATGCAAGATCAGGGACAGTTGATAACCCAAGTGAGTCCAGTTGTGGCAAATGGCAGGATGTGGAAAACTATGGATATACTCCTTGGCTTGTTCAATTGTTTTCATCTGCAATCAAAGCTGATTGGGAGCTATTCCTGTAAAGTTGCTGAATTTCTCTTTAGCTTTAGTACCGTAAGATGGCAGTATAGCAAGCTTCTTGTGAGCTTCCGCATTTTGGTACACACCATGGTCCATACTACTGATGACTTGCTCCAGCTGTTGCTGGTTAGGCTCCGCGTTTCTGTCTACCTCAAGCGGCACTGGGACATTAAGGTGCAGAGAGGACTGATCCTCTATCTGACGGAGATGCTGTACGTCAGTCATAAACTGACCAAAAGCCACAAATTTGTTAGGCAGACCATCCCCTGTTCCAGCAAGGCAATTGATCTCTGAGATAAGCCCATCAGGGTGGTCCTGGAGGTGGAAAAGGAAGGCATGGAGAAGATGATCTCCTTCACCTCCCCGCACAAAAGACAAGTCCCCAGCAGGACAACAAGTACCACCAGACAGATGCATGCTAGAGTGAGCACCAAATGTCATAACTTTAGCTATCAGGAGGTTGATAGCTGCTAACACTTAACTTGAATACAAACTTATGTGTTACTAAAGATTAAGCTAAGATAAATCCTTCAGCCTAATGTGTATAATAAGTATAAGTTTATGTAATTTGATCTTTATTTAATCAATCAAGAAGAGAGTTATATAGTAAGGGAGGGGATTAATGAGAGTCATAGAATACCAAGATCCTCTAGTTACAGCCCAGTTCCCTCTATTGCTTAGCCTAATATTAAACTAATGATCAGACAATCATCAGTTAATATGAACTCAGAGTACAACCTAGTTGATTGTTGTTGGACTAGTTATCATCCAGAGCAAGAGTACCATTGTCCTTTGGTTCACCAAGCTTAACAAATCAATGCATAAGTATAGTGATGGCTAGTTTACAACCAATCACTCCACAACACCACTTAAATCAGTACCACCTATTTGCATGCAACTACCATTTTAAGTGTGGGCCCTAGATATAGTGGGGCCTATGCCCAGGAACCTAATGACAAAAAGTACATCATTACCGTCATTGACTTTGCAAAGCAGTGGCCAGTAGCCCAAGCAGTTAAAACACATACTGGAAATGACGTACAACGCTTCATAGGGAAAGAAATAATCAGCAAGTTTGGATAGCCAGAACTCATGATAACCAACAGAGGCAAAGAATTGACCTCTGAATATACCAACATATACCTCACCAAGAATGGGGTCCAGCACACGGTGACAACACCTTACCACCCTCAGGCCAATAGATGTGTGGAGCGGCTGAATGGCAGCCTCGTGCAAGCCTTGGCCAAGCTCACTGCTGGGAGAGCTGAGGACTGGTACAAGTAGCTACCAACTGCATTACTTATATGCCATAACCATGTGAACAGATTCACCGGCAAAAGCCCCTTTGAGCTAGTTTATGGAAAACAACCCAATATCATACAGGCGCTATCAGGACCTAATCTGGAGATGCCAAACAAGGTTCCTCCCCACTCAGATCCCCAGGTCATACAGGCCAATAGCAACCAATTGAAAAAGGAAGAAAAGCATCTACAAAAGACCTTCACCCCCATCAAAGACAGACACAAGGTTGGTGACAAAGTCTGGGTCATGAATACCAACAAGAGTAAACTGCAACCAGAAAAAGTTGGCCCTGCCATCATCCTAAAGGTAAAAAAACAACACTTACCTTGTTATGACGGTCCACATGTTTGGTGGTTTGCAGATGGGGCTTATTTTGGCCAAGTGGAAGTTTAGTGACTGTTGTTGAAGAGCTGGCTGAAGAACCCAAATATGATGGTGAAGAACTAGTGGTCCAGAGAAATGAGCCAAGATTTTGCCAAATCAATTTGCCAAGGTGGTAAAATGTGGAATTTTTTGCCTTAGTTTAGTAGTAAACTCAAGAAGGAAAATGGATAGAAGTGTGGGTAAGATATTTATTTATTAAGTTCCTAGGATAGATGAAAGTATGTTGCTATGAGAGCTAGATACAAAGTTGTTTTGGCGGGACGTTTTCCTTGGATTTTACTATATTTGTAAATATATAGGGAAAACATTGAAGAGGTCCAAAAAGAATAATTTAAATAGTATTCTACTATTTAAATTGGTTCAGGTTGAATGCAGGGAAGACTGGTGCCAGAATAATGGACCAGTAACACTTTGGTGCGTGAAGAGTTCTCAATTTGAGCAGTTTGAACTGTGGAAATTATTTTCCAAGTTGGATCCTGATGGGACTTCAGAAATGGTCTATTTCTGCTCTCTGCATTCATTGGTTGAGTTCTGGTAGGTTTTCTGATGAAAATGATTGGTTGAAAGCCAAAATCTTAAAATATAATCAAGGAAATAGTGAATTAATACTTTAAGTTTTTGAGAAACTAAGTATGTAAGCTTAAGTTCTTATAGGAAAAAGTGAGCAGCAATGGTTTAAGCTTCTGAAAAAAGCTATTTTGAAGGCGGAACCGTTGGGAAAAGGAAACTATAAGAAGGTGGCTGTCTGGAAAGTTACAGGGTCTTTCCATGTCTTTTTGAGGTCTTTCTGGGTCTTTGACAGGATCTTTCTGAGGCCTTCTGAGTTTCTGCCAAGAGGTTTTTGGAAGCCTTTTAATCACCAGTAGAAGCTTGATTGGACTGATACAGGTGGAATACCAAGGCCACTGGAGCTATAAAGAGAGCTGAACCCCCAATAACAGAGCAGGAGCCCAAGAATAAGAAGCTGGATCCTAAGCGCAGCACCATAGTCCAAGTTTAAGGTTCAGGAGTCCAAGTCTAAGGAGCAGAAGTCCAAGACTAAGGTGCAGGAGTCCCAGACCAAGTACAAGGAGTCAAGATATTGTTGTAAGACTACAAGTATTATCAAATCCATATTGTTTCCTTGACCCCCCAGGCCATATACCAGAAGGTTTCTAAGGGGATCTTCCTTCTCAGAGTGAATAAAAGCCCATTTCAACCCCTATACATATTTTTGAGATACATTTTCCCTTACTAGAAAATGACAATCCCTTCCAGCCGGTCCCTGGCTACAATCCAGGACATAGTTTGGGGACTGGTGGACAGGAACACCACACTTGTGCAAGGGCTTGGAAAAAAAAGCAAAACAAAGTCCTCCATCATGATTGCCTCAGACCCTGCAAGGCAAGACAAAAGCAATGAGAGACCATGTTACCAGCCACCAAACAGCAGTTAGTCCAGTATGACGCCTGGGCTCCTGAAAACCTCCCTGACAACCTGCCCCCAGAGGAGGCCAACCCTCAGCCGGGGGTGTCAAAACAGCAGGCTCAACCTGCCAGCAAGGTTCTGAGTAAGCGGGTTTGTGACCTGCGACCTGATTATAAATACACTCAAAGCCAAGTTAGGAATACAACTCAAATTACCAAATACAATAGCATGATCAGAAGCTGATTCTCCCCAGTGGGTAACTTGTTTTGAGCTTGACTCACTACAAGGATCAAGCCATTCCCTTCACCATCCAACCATGTGATCAACACTATCATGTTCCTGTTATCCTTGATTCACAATAACTATATAATCACTATCTCTCAATAAAGATTATTATATTGTTTATAAATATTTTCCCCCTTGTAACTCTGCTAAAAAAGCAGTTACAACACTTTCCAAACTCACTGATGATTTCTTTTCCTATGAAGCATTGTATGTTGTTGCCGGTATGAGTTTTAACTGCTTGTGCCACTGGACATTGTGTGGCAAAGTCTATTGCAGTAATGATGTATTTCTTGTCATTATGTTTCCCTGGCATAGGGCCCACAATATCCAGGGCCCATACTTTGAATGGTAGTTGAGTGCAAATAGGTAATACTGATTTAGGTGGGTTCTTGCTCTTTGCAAATTTCTTTCATACTTTGCACTGGTCCAAGACTTCCTGGACATCCCGTTATAAGGTTGGCCACTAAGCTTTGTGTTTAAGGAATTTGTAAAGGTTGCAGCTTTTTGTATGTTCCAGATCTCTGTGGTAACGTAGGATTATATCAACTTGCTGATGTGTTGGAATATATGGGATGGTTGTTCTGTCAGACATTTTACAGTCTAGGGTTCCATATACGTTGGCAAATAAGGGGATGTTTTTAATGACGGTCTCTTTTGTTATGTCTGTGGTGCCAGGGGGGAAGCCTTTGTCCTTTGTTTGGAGCACCAGTAGAGGCCAGTCTGGGTCAAGCCCATTTTTGCCTCTTGTGGCTCTGACGTATAGGTATGAAAGCATGTCTGCCATGGCAAGCTCTGGGCCAGGCTTATATTGTATGAGCATGTTAGTTCTCTCCAGAAGCTCCATCCAGCGGGCTTGGCAGCGAGATAGGTTTTCTTGGGGTTTGAAGGGCAACCTCCAGAATTAACTCATACAGAATGGAACATCCTCCATGTTGACAATTTCAAAACTTGATTTTGCTTTATCTTTTACAATTTCAATTAAAAGCTCAAAATAAAAATCAAACATTGCTTCTATTATCAGTATCAGTTATTTAATCAAGAAAAAAATAATCTTTAATATTGAAAGTAATAAAAATATTTTTGAGAATTGTTGACATAGAGGATGTTCCATTCTGTATGAGTTAATTCTGGATGTTGCCTTTTTAAGTAGATGAGTGACTTGTGGTCTGTCAGGGCTATGAACTCTTCTTGCCGTTCTAGATAGCAACACCATTTGACTAGGCAGTGCACAATTGCCAACAGCTCTTTGTCATATATAGGGTACCAGCACTTGCCATCTGTCAGTTTGTGTGATTCACGGGCCACTGGAGGAAATCACCATCATTGTTTTTGATTTGTAGTACTCCTCCAATGGATGTGTCAGAGGCTTCTGTCTCCATTTGGTATTTCCCATTGCATTTGGGGTATTGCAGGATGGGTGCTGTTGTGAGTCTCTCTTTAAGACGTCTGAAGCAAAGATCAAGTTGGGGGGGGGGTCCATACAAATTTGGATTTTTTGCCAGTTATGGCAGACAGAGGTGCAATCAGGATGCCACAGTTGGGTATAAATTTTTGTACATAGGCAACCATTCCCAGGAATGTGCAGAGTTCTGACTTGTCCTTGGATGGTGGCATTTTGCAAATGGCCTGGATTTTCTGGCTGTCAGGCTTGATGCCCTCCTTTGAAACTACATGTCACAGGAATGGCAACTGTTCACGGAAGAATTGGCATTTAGAGGGCTTGGCTAGCAGTTTATGTTATGTCAGGGTACCAAAGACTGCCTTAAAGTCTGTATAGGTGTTGTTCTATCAAAGGGCTGTAGACAATAATGTTGTCCAGGTACACCAGGGCATGCTTGCCAATGTGGGGGCAAACACTTTTTTCATAAAAGTCACAAAGATTGATGGTGTTTTTATCATCCCAAAGTTGAGCACAACACACTTGTATGACCTGTACTTAGTGCAGAAGACTGTTTTGGGTATATCTTCCTCCTTGATACAGATTTGATTGTAGCCTGTGGTTAGATCAATCTTGGAGAAGACTGTGGCGCTGCCCAGGGCATTAAAGAGGTTGTCAATGAGTGGTAGTGGGTAACAATTCTTGATGTTAACCTCATTTAGGGCTCAGTAATCTGTGACTAGTCAAAAAGTACCATCTTTCTTTGCCACAAAGAATACAGAAGCGCCAAAATGAGACTATGAGGGGCGGATAAGACCTTTTTCCAATGCTTCTTTGAGTTAAGCACATAGTGTGTTGTCTTTGTTTGGGGCAAGTCAGTAGATGGGTTGTGCCTTAGGTATGGCTCCTTTAAGCTGGATGGAGTGCTGTATATGTTTCTCTGGTAACAACCTTGGAAGAGTCTCTTTGAAGATTTCTGAATGGAGGGCTACAATTTTGCAATCCTGAGGAGTAGTGGTATAATGGTGATCCTTGAAGTGTATGATTTCATATTATCAGGAGTTCCAGTCAATTGCCTTGAGGTTCTCCTTTTTGTCCAGGGTTTCTATAATGCACAAATAAAGACGTCATCACGCAGGAGTTGGTCCACAGAGTCAGGGTAGATCTGATGATTGACCCCTTCACGCTTGATGGTTGATACAGAGGTGACCCAGTCAACGTGGAGGTTATTCTTTTGTAGCCAGTAAAGTCTAAGTACAATGTCAAATCTAGGGAAATCAATGACGGGTCCCTGGATGGAGGAGTGCATGTTCTCAAGCATAATGGAGAAATAGGTAGTCTCTGGTGTCACTGCCATGTGATGTTCATCAGCTAAAACCATGTTCTTAATCCAAAAATGATTAGTGGTTAGCTTGAACTTGTCCACAAAGTTGCTGTTGATGAGGGTTTTATCTGCGCCCAAGTCCAGGAGTGCTGAGCCAGTGTAACTGAAAAAGCAGAAAGGATAGGTCATTGGCTTATTGAGATGTATGGAGATGGTGTAAAGTACTGGATCTTCCTAGGGCACCTGTATCATTGGACACCAATCCATGTCCTCAGGTTGGTACTCATTGCTGGGCAAGTCAGGAGTTGTGCAGGGAGAGCTTGGCTTGCTTAGTGCTCTCCCCAGGCTTTTCCCTTGTCTTGGTTGTCTTGTGTGGCAGTGATACAGAAATGGGCATGGTTTGACTGGCTGTTGTTCCCATTTCCATGTCCATTTGAGCCTGCAGGCTTGTATTTCAAATTGTTACTATTGTTCCCAGGAGGCAGTCAATCAGAGCGTCCAGTTGGGTGAGAATCTTTGGGTCACTCCCTCTTTCTAGTTTGCGCCTTGTGGAGAGTGTTGGACGTTTGTTCTGCTTTCTCTGCTTTCTATGCTTCTTGATATAGGCTTTGTATGTTGGTCACTGGTCCAGGTTTATGTGTCTCATTAAATGTGACTTGAGTGCGTTATAGCACATGAGATGAGTGGCTGGAGTGTCAAAAGCCATATCTGAGGGGGCATGTAGCTGGAGTTCCTTGTAAGTACAGGCAAGTTCTTTCACTGTGCCAGTCTGGGTCAAGTTCTTCACTTGGCAGATGATCATAAGTGCAGTATCCTTCAGTACAAATATTATCAAGAAGTCTTGTTTGAAGGTATCCCAATTCTTTTTTGTGTGTTCTTCATGCCACTTGTTGCACCAGGTGCCAGTGTTGTGAGTCAATTAGATGGAGATTTCTGCAATCCAGAATTGTTGCAGGCATTCCATTTAGGCCAGCTTGCTTTGGGCAGACTAGATCCATGATGCAGCGTTATTGTTGTTGGATCCACTGAAGGGTTCCAGGACAGCACTTTGAAGTCTCTGCGCTATGTAGGCAGGCATGGTATTTTTGCCAGTTGCTCAAGGGATGGTGGCGGGCATTTGGAAGAAACCTTGTGCGGACAGGGCGTTGAAGGTGGAAAGCAGGATCACCATGTTCTGGTACCAGACAAAGCCATTGAGTATTTTGGTACCAGGTGCATACAGAGTCCAGTCTAGCGGGAGGCCAGACATGATTCTATCAAAGATTGTTGACCGCGGCAAGTACAGGCAACAGGCGGAATTTTGCAAGATGTGATAGGATGGGTAACCTATCTGTGCTATCAATGTTGTAACTGTGCTGTTTTAGCAGAGGTACAAGGGTAAAAATATTTAGAAACTAGATAATATTCTTTATTGAGAGATAATGATTATATAGTTATTGTGAATTGTGGATAACAGGAACATGATAGTGTTGATCACACTATGGGATGTTGAAGGGGGTGGCTTGATCCTTGTAATGAGCCAAGCGCCAAAACAAGTCACCCACCAGGGAGGATCAGCTTTTATTCATGTTATTGTATTTGGTAATTTGAGTTATCTTCCTAACTTGGCTTCAGGTGGCTGGATAATCAGATCTTGGGTCACAAACCTGCTTACTCAGAACCTTGCTGGCGGGTCAAGCCTGCTGTTTTGACATTTTTACTAATTTTTTTAGGTATAAATGATAAGTTTCAGATACAGTTTCAATGTGGTTTTATCAGAAGTATTTTATATTTTGTTAATTTATCTTTAAAGTATGAGAAAGTTTCAGTTGTGCTTATATAAAGTATAATAAATCAAAAACAGAATTTTTTATATTTTGTATAACTTATTATATTGTGTCTACATTTATTTTTGGCTGATTGGAATTTTAATTTCTATGGTAATGAAAAATAATCTTATAATAAAGGGTGCAATTTATATAATAAATTGAAAAATAATTACTTATATCTTCCTATTATTATTACTTGTGGTATTTTTTATTGCATTTTTGAACTCTCTGGGGTCATTTTAGTATAATAATGTATATAAAAATACCTTTTATATTAAAAATGTTCAGGGTAAAGTGTCCTGTTATTTAAAAAAAGTGTCAACATACAAAAGATGGCATTATTAAAAACTGGGACATCACTTTACTATAGTGTTGACATGGCCACTATTGACATGACCACTGTTGCTGTTAAAACATCTAGTTGCTTAAGGTATGGTGGTGTTTAAGGTCAAATAAAAGCCCAATTTCATTAATGACAAAGTTTTTACAGAATAAATTTATATGGCTTAAAAACTGTCAATAAAATAATTTTAATTGGGCTTGATGCTTAATTTTAAATATTTAATATTTAGTATCACATTTACAATTACTCCCTCTTGGGAAACTAATTCCCTGAGTGACATGCTAAATGATTCCCCAACTAATTATTAAATTGGTAGCTGTGTTATCATTTGACCATCTATTACGGGATCAAACATTTTGAGTCCTAAGCAAAACACAACTTGGACAAGCCTTATGACTTAAGAGGAACAATTACTCAGATAAGCCCCATGACTACCATGATGTACATGGACAGTATGTGACTTCCCATGATACCATATAACACCCTATATTCATTCAAATAAAGTATTATTCTCTTCTTAATTTTCCTCTTTATCTTGTTTATTATACTTCCTAGAAGTATATACTTGACAATAATGATAAATCTCTGAGAGGACACTTATCTATCTAAAAACCACAACCCAAACTATAAAATTCTTTATCTTACAACAAAACTTTATCTAATATAAACACTATTTTCTCATTTTTTATAAATCTGTTAAAACAGCATATTTAAAACCTTGAGTAATGTGACAGTATACTTATACTTTAACTTAAAATGGTTCAAAAAAGTTATAAATTTTTTTAAAGTTTGAAATATAAACTCTTAGTAAGGTGGGCGACATTTATTAATATGATATCTGAACGAGCCTTTAAAGTCAATTACCTTGCCGTTGTCCCGATCAGTTATATCTTGAGCTGTCTAGTTGACAGGAAAGCTAGTTATAATGATGGATAGTAAATGTGGCTTCTATGACAAAAAAGCCTGTTATCTCCACATTGGCACCTTATGGATATAAAAACAATCATCAGAAAACAGTTACTCCTAAGCGGGTATCCGGTTTATTTAATAGTTTAATTAATATGTCAAACAAAGATTTATTTAATAAAAACTATAAATCAATGTGGTTAATCTTTGCAAGCTGTAGAAGTATTGAATCTATTTCAAAGGGTTGATTGTTATGGTCCCTACTTGAAGGGGTTAAACATGAATTCGGTTGCAGAAGCATTGGAAAAGGCTGGGTTAAAGGTCAAAATCCCATCTCGAATGTTTTTTGCGAGGTAGATGTCATGTAATTTGCGTACTTGCTTTGGAGCAAGGCGTATCTGGGAGTAGTTGCACTTGTGCTCGCATTGGATTGGGGTAAATGTCACGTTGCCGGAGGCTGGGCCGCGCAGAACAAGGTGGTAGGCACTACTCTTGAGCAACTGAAGCATCCGCAGTTTGAGCTCATCAATGTTCGAGTTGTTGAAGTGTTTGATCGCTAATCTATGTTGAGGTATTTCCACCAAGCAAAGATGATCCTGCTTACATTCTAAAGAACCCAAACTCTCAGCATCTGCAAGGACGTAAGAGGTTTTGATTGATTTCAAGTAAAGACCAGGATGAATATAGTTGTAGCACTTCTCTCGCAAGCTTGTAGCATTTGGTAGTTGGTGATGAAACTGGCGGAAGATACTGGGAGAGCGAACCCAAACTTGATTATTTGAAAGGCTGATGCTGGGATTGAGTCTGAAGCAGCCTTTTGCAGCAGGGCTGGAGGGGATAGTAAACTCCTCGTGGCAGGACGTATGGCTAAGCTTCTTTTTGGAAATAAATACCAGCTTAGTCATAAGACTATACATGGCAAGAAGGATAGAAAGATGTGAAAACATTCGACTTGGGGTGAGGCAGTACTCCCCTTAAATAGGCTTTCTATGAAATGTTATTTTTCCACAAATAAGGATATCTTTGACGCAAGCACTATATTTTATCTGCACAGTCAGTTGTAAAACTAAGAGTCAATTTTGGGAAAGTATATATTTTGGTTTGTAAACCATAGAGATTCTTCTTTGGAAAAGCATTCCCTTCACCCCAGAATACAAGCTGAAACTGATCTGAAACTCGTGTTCACCACAGAATATCTAACCAGCAAGAGAAACACTTCGATCATAAACACTTACATATCCCTAGTTCCACCCACTGCAAACCCCACTCTGCAGGAACATCAGCCCACTGAAAATACTCCACCAGCCATTGTTGACTTATTTACTGCATGATTGTTTTTTATGCTAAAAGCAATTAGTGGATAGCTTTTAATAATAAAGTAGCATTTTATAAAAACTATAATTTATCCAGAGTTCAGTTTGGGTCAGCTAAAAGCTTTACAATTTAGGAATCTCACTATCCAACAACTAAGACCCTACTGAACGCAAATCCCTGGAGAATTCAAGCTCTATTTAAAGCAGATAAATCAAGACTACTGATACAAGATTCTAAAAGTAAAATGGGTTAAATCGGCCCTTTTTAAGGTAGGACACACCATCTCAAAATACACCAACCCAATTTTACTTTGAGATGGTGTTTTTGTGTTAGGATTATTGATTTGTAAAATAATAATAAAATATTTAAAATTTACTTATGATTATATATAACAGCATCTAAGAAATGCACATTCTCAATTTTTTATTGCAAGTCAAATCAATTGAATCTTATTTTGCTAACTTTATTTACATATGGAATCACTTAGTGTGGGGTGTGTTTACGCCATCTCAATTTTACATCATCTCAATTTACGCCATTTATCTCAAACTAAAATAAGCTTATTCCTGAACTAAAATAAAGCCTGTTGTATACAATCAGAAGATGTTACTATAGTATTAATCCGAGACACTTATAATAAGACAACCTAAAACAATGCTACTAAGGTAGTCCTACTAGTGATTATCATTGCTGGGTAAAAAAACCACTTTTTCAATACTTTTTTATTCTTTATCTATACAGAGATACCGTGAAGGGCTCTTCTCAATAAAAGGTTTTATTAGTGTGTTTAATATATATTGATAGCTATGTCATTTTAATTCACATCATTTAAAATTCCACTAGGTTTCATATCATTCAATTGATTTGATGCACATAAAGAATAGGAGAAATAAGGGAAAACTACATATGATACCATACTATGCTATATCAATTCCCCAATTGCAATTATTGGTTTCCACTTTTAACAAGTAATTTTTCACACAAAACCCCACTTAAATAAAAAATGTAAGAAAACCTATGAAAATTTGCAAATGAGTATTTTTTGATTTCCTATATACATCTGGGTACTATTTTACCCCAGTTGCATAAGCTGGTTTTTGAGATATCCAGGTTTTACTATTTGGTCTGATTGTGATAGCTCACCATGATTTTGTTATTTTAAATTATAAAAAGATGTGGATTCCTTATGTTTTTAAGCTACAGCATCTCAATTATGGCATCTTGAAAACACCATTTAAACTGCAAGTTTCATTTAAAATCAAAGTTTTGCATACTTGAGCTACAGGGTAAAACTTTATTTCTACCAAAAAAGCTCTGAAATTTTAATATTATATAATTTAAAGTTTTTTTCTACAGCTTTATGTTGAAAATATTTCAATATAAAAGGATAGATTTTTTTATCTTTATCTTTAACCCTAAACCTAAATTAGCTATATTTTGATGCTAATTTAATTTTAGATGCTTCCCAAATCCAACCCCAAAGCTGCGTTCAAGGCCTCTAAGGGCAATGCCAACCCTCCCAAGGCCAAAATCCCAAGAAGATTACTGATAATGCTAAATTACTTGCCAAGCCACCCACACCATCACCCAAACATGAGTTAACCAGTACCACTCCTCCCCACTCTCCCTTTGTCTACTCCCCTTCTGACCCCAAGAGAAACCTTTTGTATTCAATTATATGTGTGAGAGAGGGTTTAAACTAACTAAGTTTGCTCCCACTCTAGGGGAACAAGCCGCCAGGATACCATCCAGTGCACAACTGGGATGTCAGATTGTATGGGAGTACAGAAGGGTAACAGGACAGAGAGATGGGGGAAGAAAGAGTATCCCCCAAGATGAAGAGGTCTGTGAGTAGCCAAATGTAATTCTTGGGGGATTTGGTCTTCACTAAAGAGGTAGTGACTTTGGGCTTTGATACTGGGACAGGGGGCTTCAAGAGCGTCATAGAGGAGTCAGTGTCAGACTTTGATACAAATAGAGAGATGAATAGATTCTCCTTGTCCAAGATGAGGCTCCCCAACAGGTGTTTACTGGACACTAGAAGCCACAGGCCTGACCTGGGAGGTCAATCAGGATGTAGGATACCCGCTGGGGATCTTGTTCCAGATTATAGAGGGAGGAGGGAAAGTCCTTTCAGAGAGCTGGGGTGGCAGACCAAAGGAAGAGTAGAGCAGGTAGCATGGTAAAACCTGCAAATTTGAGGAGAGGGGCCCATTTTAAATTCCTCACAAAGTTCTAAGTCTAGAGGTATAATTTCAAGGACAGGGAGGGGTAAAAGCAAGAAATAATATTCATAAGAAAACCAGAGAATTTCTTAGTATCAGGGTGATGGAGACTGTCAAGCTGGGCTTGCTCATAGTAGGAGCAAAGGGAAACCAAAAACAGGCATTTTTGGACTTTAATTGATTTATTTTAGCTTTATTAATATTTTTTATTCATGAAAAAGCTTTAAGTTAAAAGAAAAGGTGGGTTTGATCCCAGAAAAAGTAAGACATACACTAAAGTGCAAATACTAACTGCTAGATTTAGGGAAGAAGTCAGAGACTCCAGCGGGGATACCTGAGGGGCAAAAGAAAGATAAAATTCCCAAAAATAAACATGAAGATTTAAAGGAAGCCTTGTTTAACCTTCAAGAAAACAAACTTTTATTTAATTAACAAGTAAGGACCCAGAAGTATCAGGGAACTAACCTTGGGTGGCCAGCCCATTGTTTTCTGGGAACACACAGGCCGCAGGTTTTGCGGGCAGAGCCTACCACAAGATTGGCACTAACTTAATGAGGTAGGACATTGACTTTCCCACCTAGGACCACAGGCCAGCAGCCAGGATTATAGTGTCTGTCACCCCTGTGAGGGTGATATACACTATCTCAAATATCTTGTTGGTGTGATCAAGGGGAATCTCAGGAGCAGACACAGGCATTGGTGTGGGAGTGATTGATGGTTTCATGTCCAACGGGTATGCAGACAGGGAGTTGTATTTATCTTTGAATAGATGGGGCTCAGTTACGTACCAAGGACAAGTCTATTATATCTGGTCAACACTTTTGTTTGGGCCAAGGGATCTCACACTAATATCTTCTCAAAGGTGTAGTCTTTGTATTCAGGATTTAAAGGGTACTCTGTAAAGTGGATGGGACCAAATGGGGTGCCTGGAGGACAATAAACTGCAGGCAGACAAGAAGGATTTGATCTGAGTTGGTAGATATATAAGATAAAATATGGCAATATTTGGGAGAATCAATATCTCATAACCTTTATTTGAAAATGGAAATAAAGTCTTAGTGCAGGGTCTATGGGTCTATATAGCACCCCACCACAAAACTTTATATCTATTATGTGGGGTTCACTATAGGTTTAGGAAATATGGGATTGTATGGCCAGCATGCCTGTTTTTTAAAGCAGCAAAATGATGCTGTCACAGAGAAGGTGTTCATTGGCTGGTTTCTCAAGAAGGGTTGCTTAACTCTTATGTTCTTGTCAAGAATGACAATTATTTTCCCCTTGAAACCCAGGCCTTAGAACAGGATTTGAACCCTGATCCTGTGACCCTGCTGGCTGATGGCCCTAAGGACTGAGGGTTGCCTGCCTGAGTTTTCTTTGGACTGAGCCCCCACAAGCTGAGATTACTGTTAAGTCCCAAAGTCAGAATACTAGTGTAGTCTTGAAGGTGGTGGCACCCAAGGAGGAGCTTCTCAACTTACCTAATGGAGGCAGGGAAAATCCCTCTGTAAAATTCATGAACTTGAAGTCCTCACAGGTAACCAATCAAGTTCAGTTACCAGAGGAAAACCCAGGCTTCAGGCCCAACCCCATGATCACAGCCCAGGAACAAGAGAATCAGGTAACCAGTTTGGGGATTCAAACCAATGAGAGGGCGCCCAGCCAAGGTGCCATTTCACCGCTTCTGTACCCAGGTGTCCTGGCCACCTACCCACACATTTCCCATTATTTTGATGAAGCCCTCTTGGAAAATACTAAGTTTGGAGGCAGGATGTGATCTAGACCTATAGATTATGCGCTCCAACTTTATTGTCATTTTTAAATAAAGGTTATGTTGATTTGGCTTATACAGCTAATGCCTTATTTTGTCTTTGCCATCTACAAACTTAGTACAAGATCCTCTAGTCCTTCTGTTGCTCTGCCCACAGATTTTCATCCTCCTGGTGCTCCTGTGGATCCTGTCTATTTCACTGAGTTCCTCTAAAGCCCAAGTATAAGAACTACATACCAGAAAAGATCCTTGAACTAGATCCTTTGGCCTGCATTCAATCCGCAATTAGATACAACCATCAAGGCCCCTGGATTCTATTAACGCCTAAGTTGTTTAGAAGAAAATTCAACTAACTGCCTGCCTACAAACTCAATATGGAACCACCTGTGACCCCTAAGCCAATGCCTGTTTCCTCACCCAATCTCTCAGCCAAACACACTGGCAAGCTGTATGGGATGGTGTACATCACCCTCACAGGGGTGATTGACACTATAATCCCGGCTGCTGGCCTGTGGTCCTGGGTGAGGAAGTTATTCTCCTATCTCTTTAAGCTAGCTCTTCTCTTGTGATGGGCATTACCTGTAAAAAACCTGGCCCAAGTGATCCCCAAAAACAATGAGCTAGCTGCCCAAGACTGGATTCCTGACAGTTCCTGAGTCACAGTCATGGGAACAGTTGGCATTTAAACTGTCTGTATGTTGACACTTTGTCAATATGCTGACAGTAGACTTCAATTTGGCACTTAGGCCAAAGCCTACTAGCCATGTTCTAAATAAAATAATTTTTTATATTGCATTCCATAGTTGGAATTGAAAATCAATGATAAAAAAAGCCAATGCTAATACCAACTAAGAATAGGCCTAATTTTTATTACAAAATAAGAAGAAAATTACTATTAAAAATACCAAATTATACTTTGAATTTAAGCATAACTTCAACAATGAATCTACACATTATTGGCATAAATTAACAGTTTATTATATTTCTTAATAAAAATCCACGTAATACAGAATATATTCACTTATAATAAGTTATTTATATTTATGTTTGGCCCTTTGTTTTATAGTTGTTTGACATGTAGTGGGTAAGAATTTCAGGATTTGCTTTATATTATATTAGTGATTTATTATAGCTTTGAAACCATTAGAAAAGTTTAATTTAAACTCTAAATATCAAATTAAGCTAGATTATATATGCTAAAGCTAGGATTTATACAATGTCGCTTAATGTTGACATAAAAGAAACCCAGCACAAAAGCAAGAAAAGGTAAATAAGTTAAGAAAACACAGCGACATAATTTAAGCAAGATTTAATAGTAGCTCCATTTTAAAAGAAATCTAACAACAGCAAGGTTGACACTTTCACTAGTTTAATAGAAAAAATATGTGATTTAACAATTTCAACTTACAGAATGGTAAGCTTAGGTCCCCAAAACTTCACAGAATAATATTAAAACTACTACCTACAATATGTAGTATTTAGTTTTTAAAAGTTATATGAATATAACTTTATTATATTCCAAACACAAAATAGCATAATTTCAGTCTAGATTTTGAGCCCAATCTTAATTTAATTAATATTTATGTTTTCTAAATAGTGATTTATCTCAAATATGCTGACTTTCTACAAGTCAACTGTCAGAATTAACATAATATTTTAGGCCAACTGTCTAGAATCAAATTATAATACATGTCAACACTTGAAATGTTGACACTAAACATTTAAATATAGTTTTGTTCAACTTTTTCTTAATAAAAAGCCTCAATACTGCATATATTAATAATATTGAAGGTTTTTTTGCATAGTCTATATAATAATTCTCCACAATTTGATATATTTTCAGCTTTAACTTTCATTTTTATACTTTACTCACAGTAATTTCTCTAACCCCTTTTTATTTATAGGATAAATCAAAGAAACCCCAGCCTGATAAGAAAAAGCCCAATAAAAAATCTGCCAAGGACACTGTTAAGACTAAGGCTTCTTCTTCTACAAAAAAAATTGCCTAAGAGACAGCTTAAAAAAATGAACAAAAAAGATAAACCCCCACATCTTCAGCTTCTGAGAAGGACTCTGATGATAGTTTACCTCCCATATCTGGCATGAGTCTGAGGAAGATAAAGATATCATCAACAAGAAGAAAAGAAAAGAAAGCTTCAAGTCCTCTCCCAAGCCCTCCCCTGAACCCTCTACTGAGTCCTCTCCTGAACCCTTCCCTGGTGAACATGAAGATGATAAGCAACATGAGTGCTTTCCTGGGTTTCAACACGCACCTCCTGGGCCACGAGATGTAATAAAAGCCCACAATATTTGCAATGTTAAGGGCTCCTTCAGGATTCCATAGAGATTCCCAAAAACATTTCCATTTATTTCAGTAAAAGGTGGCCCAAGCATGGTCAGTGATGGCTATGTGTTTAACTGTAATAATCAAAAGCAAATAAGCAAGAGCAAACATTACACATGTGAAGACAGAAGCTGCCCAGCATGCCTAAACACCCAAGGTTGGGAAAAAGTTACCTTGGAAAAGGGGAACAACCTGCATGCCTCCCACCACTTTGATTGAGAAGCTGCTCAAATGGTACCTATTCCAAATGGTCCCAGTATCAAAAGGCATTAAATAAACTCACCTTGAAGTAAAGGCCACCAAACACTTGAGCAAAGAGAATATTAAAATTGTCACTGACTGTGAACAACTTGTTAAGTATATCTCTGATAGACACCAGGGGCTAAACCCAATTAGAAAAAGTGCAACTCAACTAAAAGACCTGGTCCTTACTCCTGAATTGAAGATGACCCAAGAGAATAGCAGTTTCTTCTTCATGATGATGGACCTGGTGCAAAATAAAAGGATCATATGTTATGCCACCTATAAGAATCTAGAGCAACTGTGTGCCACTTAGGCTTGGCTCTGTGATGGGACATTTGCAGCATGTCCTAAGTTATTCTATCAGCTGTGGGTAGTGCATGCTCAGCTTGATGATAAAGTCCTCCCCTTTGTATATTTTCTTCTTCCTAGAGCCTCAGAGGATATTTACCTAAGAGCATTCAAGATTCTATAGGAGGGCCTTAAAGCTATTCCCACTGAGACTAGAAAGAATCCTGGTCAGTCAACAAGGGTAAATCCTGATGATTCTGATAAAGATGAAGTCACCCTAGCTGCTAAAGAGAAGGAACACAATAGAGCCCTTGGCCTCAAAATAATTATCATGGATTATGAGACAGCCCAATACAATGCCTTTGTAAAAACCTTCAATGGCAAGGTACAACTGTGTTTATTTCATTACCAACAAGTTATTAATAGACGCCTTAAGGGCAAGACTCTCTTCAGCTGTCTCAAACAACAAAATAAAACTGGTTAATCCAAGTTTCTGATCAAAAATTTGTTGCTACTGCATTTATTGAGCCTGAGCATGTTGGCCAAGGATTTTAGCTCCTCTGCAATAACCCTTATGCCTTGAGCCATGAAGCTGAGTCTCAACCTTTCTTTGACTATTATGAGCCACAATGGGTGGAGCACAAGGTGGTCAGCTGCAGGGGCAAGACAACAGCAAAGGCAAGATATAATTGCTAACAGGCTGTCCTCAATGATGAAATGAATACAACATTGTGCCTGGAAAACTGGCATAAACATCTAAAGTCCTCCTTTGGTGTGAATCCCAGATACAACACCTTCTTTGATCACCTTAATACTGAACAGGGGAAGACTGTCTCCTCCCTTTGGGATATAGAAGTAAGAGCTCCAAAGAGGATAAACAGTGTAAGGATAGTATTTACAAAAATCAGATCAAGTCATCTGTCAAGAATAAGTACAAGCTATCTGAACTTGGGGAGCAGATAGGAAAGATTGCCACTGTACTCTCTTACAACAAACCTCCAAGTTAGTTTATAATAAACATTTTTGGCTCTTTATGATATTTTATTATATAATGTTAATCTAAAAAACTATTGTTATTATTTAGCAAGATAATTTAATTTAAAATGATAGAAAGAATTAATAGTTTTTATAAAAGATTTTTATGCTAGAGCCTGGATTATCTAGCTTGAATAGTTTTTTATACTAAAGTATATAATATTTTGGGTTACTATTATACCAAATATTCTTAAAATAAGTGTTTATCTTTAGTTTCTTTATTTAATATATTTTATTTTCATCAAGATTTTTATTGAAAAATAATTTTAGAACTTTTTATATGGCAAATAAAATAATTTTATAGTAAAAACAGTTAATTTCATAGTTAATTATTTTTGAAGTGTATTTTTATTATAGTTTTTAATTGTATTGCATTATTTTTTATTATATTTTTGGATTTTATTTGATCATATTACCCTAAAAAACTATTTCAAGCTTAATTTTTACTAGGTAAAATGTTCAGCATTTGATTTTTTGCTTATTAAAAAAGTGTCAACTTCCAGTGGGCTACATGATAGTAAACTTTATCTAGACTTTTCTAATGTGTCAACCTAGGTACAAAATTAATTTTGAAAATCAACATGCAGACAGTTTGAATGCTGAGTGTTCCCATAGTCATGGGATGGCCTTTTGGTTCTCATTTCTATCAGGTGGTTAGTCTTAATTGGTCATCAAGGCAGACTTCAAGCTCATCAAATTAATGGTTGTAATTTCTTTGCCTCAATTAGGCAATTTGTCTTGACTTCCATTGGGCGCTGTGGTTTCCAAGTTTTTGCTGATATCTTTATCCTGGAAGATATTTGCAGCCTCAGCTTGAAGGGCCTCAATCCCAAAAAAATGCAGGCAGATAGTTTCTTGGTCCTTGAGGCTAATGGCCTGCAGTGGGCATGACCAGGGTTTGAGACCTGCTCTTGGACTTTTGTTTTGAGTGGAGAAATTTTTTAAATCCTGACAAGAAGGGATAAGCTTTCATTTTTAAGGGTGAAATTTCAGGGATTAAAGGTAGGGTAGTTTCTGATCTGACCAAAGAGATATTTTCTAAGCCAGAATCAGGGAGGCAGGAACTTTTATAACTAATTTCCAAAGTTGGAAGTTGATTGGCCACAGCTTTTAGTGTAGGTTGACCCAGGCATTCCCCTAGATTTAAGACCAGATGGGATCACCAATGTGGGGGCATATGATTGGGCAAATCTAATAACTTTCAGGTAGGGGCAACCCAAGCCAGCAGATAGTTTAAATTAATCAGTGTTGCCTCCAGGGTTTGGGGAGTGGCAGCAAGGGGGACACAGGAGGGGGAGAAGGGTATGTTAGAAATCTTTTCTCAATAATTGTGTGTTCCAAGTCCTCAATAGTATTGAGAGTTTTGGAATAGCTTTAGGGCAACTATTTGTGAAGCAGGGAAAGATGAAGTAATCCAAAGCTAAAGGGAAAGTAACTTTAAATCCCCTGATATCATTCCAACAATCCACAGGACTTTCTCAGAGTTGTTTGGATAGGAATGTATGTTTACTTAGAAGTGGAGTCTAAGGAGAGGCATGGCTTTTCAGGCTACTTCTAGGATGATCTTTCCTATCTGGGGAATATAAACTATGATGACCCACATGTGGGGCTATTTTTCAGGTGTGGGAAGATGTTATCCAAGTAGTGAATAGCTCCCCAAGAGAGTTAAATATTTTTGTTTGCCCAGCTGTGATGAATGAGGTTTGTTTTTTTACTTTGGGTTGTTAATAAAGTTTCCCCTTGCTAGTGCTTTGGAGGGATAGAGAAGTTGTGTACCCTGTGATGATTATACCAAGGGGTATAGGAATTCTTAGACTAGCTGGGATAAAAATGCTGCTATTTTTCTTCCCTAGGATGAATATGCTGAGGTAGAATTGAAATTTTGATATCAACTGGGGTGATAATACAGTAGTTTTCAGAGCCATGGTGTTAAGCAAAATGAACACGGATTCAAAAAAATAACAAACCAATGAATTTATATTTATTATCAATATATTTGGTTTTAGTTCTTTTTTGTTTAAATCTGAGTAGATTTTTCTTAGAGCCACAGCTTTAAAAACTACTGTACAGTTGGGCTACTTTACCTAGAAAGGGGGTAAAGTTTCTCTTTCTATGACTTTAGGGTAGATTTAAGGAGGTCTTAAAATTGCTGGGCAAGCATACATAGCTCAGAATCATCATTATGGTGGCTGTCCAGAAAAACAGATGTAGAACATAATAATTTGGAGGTTTCTGGGAAGTGAATTTGGTTAATTTGTGCCTGAAAGCTCAACCTAATCACTTAGGCAAGTAAAAAAAGTAATACTGCATAAGTTATGCTTACTTCTTATGACCTTGTAATACCCAAGTATTGAGGGTAAAACTTTGGTAACATAAGATGGCAGGTTAGGCAGCTCAAAGACATTCAAGGTGTAGACAATTGGATATAAATTGACTGCCTGACAGAAGGCTTTGGCAAGGATGTTGCATTGTCTAAGGCTGATGGCAAGGTACAGTAGTGTAGCTGTGGGGATCACATAAGTAGATAAGGTGGGAGTTGGGTGAGATGATGCCAGAGGTGTCCACAGGTTCAAAACCATTGATTTGATATGAGTTGGCTCATTGTATGATATCCCTTTTGGTCCCTGTGGTTCAGGATCAAACTGAGCATTGGTTGGCTGGTGGCCCCCTATACCAAGGTAAGCTGTCAAGACAGCTGTGAAGATGATGTAGTTCATCTTCTGACTTGGGGAGGGGTAATGGGTTTAGTAAGGTTACTTGCTTAGTCTGGGTAAAGGATTGATTAATGTGATAATATTGAGGAGGATATTAACTCAATGATAGCACAAACTATCATTGAGGGGTTTGTCTTTATTTATACTAGTGGACCTGCAAGGCATGATTATTGGAAGGCATAGCATTGGGGAATCAAGAGTCTGAGTTGCATCTGTTATTCCCTTTTCTGGATTGGCTTGGGTGGCTGGCAGTTGAGAAGGTTTGGCTGGATCCAAGTTTGCATTGGCATAGTGCAAGTTTGGTCTTCTTCATGCATCCAAATTCATTTACTAAATTTGGTGCATGATTTCCATTGTTGAATAGCCTGTCAGTTCATCCCCCATTTAGTAGGCTCCCAAATTGGCCAGCAGTTCCTCCCAAGTTTGGCTTTGGGGAAATTGCCTTTCCTGATTTCCAAATCTGGCTATTTCCTAAAGGAGTGGATGGGGACTGGCCTGCTGGCATGGGAGGGCAAAGGCTGGCAGGTGGCAGGCTGGCCCATGGGTGCCTGGTTTGAGGATGGCTTGCAGGTGGGGCTGGCAAGAGTGGTGGGTGCCTGTGCAGTGGCAGTGGTCATCTGCTTAATGGCGGCAAGCGTCTGCATGTTGGCAGTGGGCAACAGCTTGATGGTGGCAGGCTTTTGTGTGGAGGCATTGGGGGCCTGTGTGGTGGCAGTGGGTGCCTGCAAGTTGACGGCGGGCAACGGCTTGGTTGTGACAGGATTCTGCATGTGAACAGCAGGGGCCTGCGCGGTGGAGGTGGATGTCTTCTTGGTGGCGGCGGGTGCCTGCATGCTGACAGCAGGTGACCACTTGGTTGTGGTGGGCTTCTTCATGGTGGAAGTGTGTATCTGCTTTATGGTGGCAGATGTCTGCACGTTGGCGGCGGATGTCTGCTTGGTGGCAGCAGGCGCCTTCACGTTGGCAGAGGGTGTCAGTTTATTGATTACACAACTGTAAGTGTCAGGAATATTCCTGACAGACCTAGGTGGAGGCCACTGATGAGAGTCTAGTCTGGATAAAAATCACTTGGGAGACTTTATTGTCTGAGTCTGGTCTGAGTGGTTTTACTGATGAGAACCCACAAAATATAGCCAGGGTGGAGGTCATATTTAAGGGCTTGATAAGTTGTTTAATAGCTATTCTAGGTGATATGCTATTAGAATATGATTGGAAAAATCAAGGAAAATGTTCCAATATTTATCCAATGTGATTTGCTGAGGAAGCAAAATGTGGAATGTTTTGCCTTTTTTTGCTACAGTAGAAAAATCAAGGAGGAATGTTGTTGGAAATGTAGGGAAGAGGTTTCCTTAGTGATTTCATATTGTATATAAAGGTATTTTTCTATGAGAGCAGGGTAAAAAGCTGTTGTGGTGGGGTATTTTTCCTTGATTTTAATGTGGGGAAATATCTGGGCAAAACTTTGAAAAAGATCAAGGAGAAAATTTTAAATATTACTATAATATTTAAATTGGTTAAGGTTGAGCTCAGGGAAGACTGGTTCTAGAATAGAGAACCAGTTAACGCTTTGGTGTGCAAAGTGTTAACACTTTTAGCGGCTTGAACAGTGGGAATTTATTTCCTATTTTGATTGCAGTGGAACTTCAGAAATGGTGTAGTTTTAGAAACTATAATTATTGGTTGAAATGAAGGCATATTCACTGATGAATATCAATGATTGGAGGCCAAAAGCTTAAAATATGATTAAGAAAACAGTGAATTAATACTTTGAACTTTTCAGAAATAAAGTATATAAGCTTATTTTATTATAGAAGAAAGTGAGCACCAATAGTTTAAGCTTTTGAAGAAAGCCATTTTGAAGGCAGAAAATTTGGAAACAGGGTACTATAAGTAGGAGGTTGGCTGGAATGTTGAGGGGGTCTTTTGGAAATTGTTTAGTTGCAAACATGATCTTTGTTAGTTGCTTAATCTACATTTTGTTGGTTACACATATTGTTAGTTTGTAATAACCAGATGTCTTCTAAAGCGTTAAAAAGTCCTTTTTGAAGGAGTAGCTGTCCAAAATGACTCCAAACTGGTGACAAATAAGAAATTTCATATGGGGATCTTCCATTTGTTAATAAAGACTGTCTTGACCTCTATTATCCCTTTTTGTGAAAGAGAAGTTCCCTATTGATAGTGATTTTGGAGCTAGTCAAGAGTATCATGGCCTGGGTTGCTCCTAGGAGAACCTTCAGTCAGGGAGAAGGGTTGCGCCTGAAAGGGCCAGTAGATGACAGGGGCTATTCACATCACATAATTGGCAGCTATGACCCAAGAAAGCCACACTCTCATGTGGTAAATCACTTGCTCAGTGTGCCCCAGCATGGTCATGTAGTCAAACCCAAGCTTGCTGTAATCATATGATAGTGCAGAAGGAACAAGGGGGAGTTCTCCTGCAGTGATGCAGATGATCTGGCTTGATTGGGCAAGTTAGCAGAGCAGAGGGACACCAGGAAAAGAGAGGCAGGGTGCAGCAGCAGGAACTATCTCTTGACCCAGCACTCTAGGAGATGGGATGAAGGCTGGCATTGGTTGGTTGAAGGCAGCAAGAAGTTGATCCGTTTCCCAGTGCTGGTGTTGGTGCTGGAGGTACTCTCTGTTTATAAGCACCAGCAGTATAAAATTTGTGATAATGTAATAAACCCCTGTAAAGTATAAATTCTCAGTGTGCAATAACCAACAAAAGTTTATTGAGTAAAGATGTCAACAAGGAAAGGATTGCCAGTGTTCCCAGCTATATCCTGCTGGGAAACTATAATTGGACTTACTGGCAACTCCTTATTGGCTGTCAATAAGTTATTCTCAAGTTGGGCTCCATTGGTGACTCCTGATTTGTCAGTTAGATAGATCCTTTCATTATTTTTGCCCTGGGGAAGCTGGCAGGGGATTTTGGGGTCATTTGGCAACCCAAGTCCCAATTCCTTGGTTTCAGAGGGTGTGGGCCAATTAAAATTCTTTTTTCTTGGTGTTGAAACAGTTTTCAATCACCACCAGGTTTGGCTTTTACCATGATTATTTCCCCACTTGGCATTAAGGTTTTATTTTGGTCAATCAGTGTGATCAACAACACAATTTTTTGGTCACACAATTGCTCAATTGCTGGCATTAAACCTATGCAACATAGGGATTTTTTAGGGCCCTGAATGGGCCCTGGCAAAGAGGATCAGAAGAAGAGAACTTTAGTCTTTTCACTCATAGGAAACTCCTGGTTGAGGAATGAGTAACACAGTGTAAATAACCTTGAGATCCTGGATATTGTTGTACTGAAGGTTATCATGCAAACGTCCCCCTAGATTATGGAACTTCTTTATTAGATCATGTATTGAGGTGAAATATGTTTCATCCTAGTTATCAATTGCCAATGATGATTTTAGGACGTGGTGAGCGGCAACTGTGGTAAGTTCAACTCCCTGGTACTTGACACTTTATTGAGTACCAGGGAGTCAAGTGCCACATATGTGAATCTATTAGTATTTTTGGCTTAACCAATTTTAAGCTAATTTTTACTAGTAATTTAGGGGTTTGAAACCAAAAACCAAGGTTAAATTTACTTGAAATTGATTCCAATTAATTATTTGGTTAGCTAAAATACCAATTTAAGGGGCAATTTATAAGTAAATTTACTGATAGAAATGAAAAAACCTGTGTTCAACACTATAAACCAAAAAGTGACCAGTTTGACACTTTTTAAGCCAAATTTTAATTTTATTAATAAAATACATATGCGCTTATATAAAACTTATTATTTATTATTATATTTTTATTATTAGTGTCCATAGTTATCAATTAGGCTCCCAAGCACCACTATACTGGATTTAGTGACATAGACATTAATCAAATACCCCACTTGTTTTACATTATGTCATTCCCGGGTTTTGGATTAAGTGGTGCCACATAAATTAAGCCCAATTTATTAAGAGATTTCATATATAATTTATAAAAAACTGAAACTTGACATCTTCTTTGTTTGACTCTATCCACTTGACACTCAATTGGTTTCAGATTTAACTAATCAAAGGCTCAGAATTAAGGCTAAATTAATATGTGACACACTATGAGCGCCACTCAACACTCACCCACTTGACACTTTAACTTGGGGATTAGTACAGAGAGCTTCTTAACGTTTTAACCAATACTATGGTAAATAATTCACTCCCAGCTCCTCACAGCATACCCTAATCACTAATAAACACATTTCCACTCATTTACTTTTTTAACTTATGTTGTATTTTTTTAATTTTTGAGCATATGATACTGCCTTGCTTTTAGGTTAACTTTTGAACCCGTTTTAAATTTAAGCAAGTTTTATATGTAAAAAACATAGTAATTTTGATGTTTCTGCTCAACTATAGCATACTCAACAGTGAGAATTCAGCTTTTTTTTCACTTGACAGTGAGAATTCAGCTTTTCCCAGCTGATTGACAGTACCAAACTTGACACTTTACTATGTTTTGAATCTCAACTCTCAATAAAAAATTCCACATAAATTTATTTTTTTGCAATTATAATCTACTACTTTATCTGCTGCTCTCCATATAATTTTCATAAATTTTTTGATTTTTAATTGTACTTTTACATTAATTTAGCACTAAGATGTTATGCTGAACCTAACACATTTGATGCTTATTGGAAATTGCGCAATTAATGCTATTTTGATATGGCCTTTGAATATTGATAGCTGCAAAGATTTGGCTGGGTTTGATTTTGATTTTGGATATTAATTGCCTTCTTTAAATGAGTCTGATGCAATATCCACCCATTCTGGATTATTGTACCTGTCTGTGAATGATCCTGGTATGACCTCATCCTAACGTGATCCCCTAGCCACTCTGTCTTCCTATTGAGTGATCACCGTCTCTTGTCTACTATTTACATAGAATCATTTCTCCTAATAAAGACAAGTTTATCCACATTTGCATTGGCTTTAATAATCTTCAAGTTTTTTCTGTCCTTTCTGCCAAAAGGACTTTCACATCTTGTTTTACAGGAAATTAAGGTATGTGCCCTTAATTTTGCCCTGGAGGCTAACCCAAGGATAGCTTCAAACCTCAAATCTTTTGTTATAAAGACTTCCTGCTGTGTCCTCCTGGATGTTGTCCCCAGGAGCCAAACACAACAAAATGGTGCTCACTACAGGTGTTCCTATCTCATAGGCCTTGTGTAAGCCTGAAATTATGACATTGGTGCTCACTACAGGGGCCAATCCCTGGTAGCTGTTTACCCCTCTGTGTCCCTGGTTGAAACTCCCTACAGATCTCCTGGAAGATGGTCTGTCAGTATCCTGCACAAGAGATTTTCTTCAAGAACAACTATCCTGTTGCCTTCTCTCTACTTATTCTAAAGCATAACACAAGTGTGATGCCATCATGTTCTCTTTTAATTTGCCCAGAACTCAACACAAGCTTAATATCCACAGTAAGTCTGCTAACTTGCCCAGATTACAACACAAAATTACTGCCTTGATGTTTTCTGCAATTCTTCACCAAGACCAACATAAGTACATTGCCTTGTTATTCTTTATATCTGTTCAGAGTCTGGACCAGCAATAGTTATTCCTAAAGTTATTTTCTTTCCTGCTCAATTCTTCCTGTTTTCCCTTTCCATTCCAGATGTTTCCTAGCACATAGTGAGAGATCTTGGAGGGAGATTTGTCGTGAATTTTGGTATTAAGATATCTCACTATGATATGCTTAGTACTAATTTGATCCATATATACAATAGTATTGATGCTATAAATTCGGTCTTAGCCAATATTTAGCCCATCAATGTTATTGCACCAATACACTCTTCATGAAAAACTACCCTAGAAAGGCTTATTCTACTTTGATCTAATATTCAGTACTTCCAGAGATACAGCAGTGTTTGTGATTCTATTACTGGATAATAATACATTGTTCCTCTTATCAAGCTCCAAACCAGCTCATGCCTTGTTGAGCTCATATCTCTGAAACTAGGGACTCAACCCTTATTCTGAGACTTATCCATTATCACCTGATCTCTGTAGATCCCTCACATGATATACTAGTATCAATAGAACCTTTCCTGAATGTTCACATGCTGTTCATGTTGCCCTCTGTCCATCCTGAAGATGGAATGTGTGACTATATAATCCCTTCATTCCTTTTCTTAATAAATAAGCTTTATTCATATATCTATTATAAGTCTTCCTTTAATAGTCAACCAGTCCTAGGACAACAGGGTTAGGCTATACCCTTACAGGGGTTCCTGTCTCATAGGTCTTGTGTAAGCCTGAAATTACAACAATGCTTCATAATAAATTCACTTATTTTCTATGTTTTAACCTTTATATTTATACTTTGAGTTTCTATTTTGCTTCTATTTACTTTTTTATATTTTTTTCTTGATAAATAAAACTTTATTTGCATACTTTTCATTTAACTTTTACTTTGCTTTACCTCTGTGTTTCATATCTTTCACACTATTTTATTTACAAAACTAAACTTTTCTTTAGAAAAAATCAAACAATAACAGCCAACAGCCCAAGCACCAAGCCTCCAAGGGCCCCAAAGAAACTGCCTCCACTCCCAAGCGTGCCAAGAAGCCTGCAAAGGCAAAGTCTCCAACCCCATCTTCTCCTACTCCATCTCCTCCTACTCCTCCCCCCTCAACCCTCATCTTCCACATCCTCTTCACCTTCCCCCAAAAATCCCTCCCCCAATAAATCTGATGGTGATCTTACTGACCACTCATTTTACCATTCAGAGGCTGACTCCAAGCCCACCAAGGAGCAACATACCAAGAAGTCAAAGGCTGCCAAGGAGCCCACCTCTTCTTCTGGTAAGAAAAAGGAGGCATCCAAGCAGGCCTCAAAGAACCCTTCCCCTCCCCCTCCTGATGGCTCTTCCCCCCTCCCTCATCTGATCCCCAAGATGAGCTGGAGGAGTACTCCAAGAATTTCAAAGCTTCTGGTCATGTGGCTGGGATCCACTGGTCATCCACAATATCTGTAATGTAGAAAGAGAGTTTAAAGTCCCCAAGCGCTTTCTCTGGTACTTCTCAATTATGTCTGTAAAGGGCGGCCCTGGCTATGTTGCTGACAATTACATTTTTAATTGTAACAATCAAAAGCGCCAAACCAAGAGCAAGCACTTTGTCTGTGAGGATAAGACTTGCAGGGCCCAGCTAAACACCAAGGGCTGGGAGCAAGTAACTTCAGAGAAGGGGGAGCACTCTTGTGAGCCCCCCAATCATTTAATAACCTGGATGTTAAAATGGTACCTGGTCCAGGTGATCCCAACATCCTCTCGCCTCTGGGCTTCTGATCCAGCCATAAAGGCTTTGCAACATCTCAAACCCAACAATCTCAAGTTAGTGCCAACTCAAGAGTAGTTGGTTAAGTTCATAAGCAATAAGTGTATTGCCACCAATCCCCCTCCCCCCAAGGCTTCAGACGTCCTCTCAGAGCTTACGCTCACCCACAAGCTCAAGTAGCTTCCAAGTGGGGAGCACTTCTTCCTTCATGATGACAGGCCTGCCGCCAAAGACCGCATAATCTGCTACTTAACTCAGAAGAACCTGATAGAGTTGAAAAGAGCTTCAACCTGGCTAGTTGATGGTACTTTCACCACTTGCCCCCAGATGTTCAACCAGCTCTGGATGATCCATGCCCAGATTGACATCCAGGTGATTCCACTTGTGTTATTTCTTCTTCCTGGGGCCACTGAGGCCATCTATACCCGCACGTTCTCCATCCTCTGCCAAGTAATTGCCCTCCTTCCTCCTGCTGGCAATGACAAATCTAAGAAGACTCCCCCCACACCTGCGCCAACCCACCTGCCTCTGACAAGGACCAGGCCACCCTGAACTTGGAGAAAAAAGCGAGGCTAAGAGTGCTTGGGCCTTGCGTGTGCATTATGGACTTTGAGCCTGCTCAGTTTAATGCATTTGAGCAGCTGTTAAGCAGGGAGGTGTGGGGGTGTCACTTGCACTTCTGCCAAGCAGTTGCTTGAAACGTGCAGGCTCACGCAAGCTTAGTAGGTTGAGCTGGAGGGAAACTTTGGACACCTGCAGATTTGTGCTGTCACAATTCAGTGCCTTGGCTTTTTTAAAGCCAGAGCACACTGTGAAGGGGTTTGAGGTGCTTTCAAATAAGCCAACTTTGGGCTTCATCCAAAGTTCAATAAGTTCTTCTCCCTCCTGCAGCATGAGCAAGAGAAAACAATCTCCAAGCTCTGAGATCTCTTCAACCGCGTCCCCCCACCAAGCCAACCACCCGCTGTACCCTCTTCACCAAGGCCATCCAGGGTGCAGCCAAGAGCAAGTATAAGGCCTCTGAGCTTAAGCAGCAGCTTGAGCTTATTACCACTGCCCTCCTGAAAGGGGCTAAAATGAAACGGGAAAAGAAGGATGAGACAATAAACTTGCTTGCTTGCTCAGTTATATGATTTTAACTTTTAACTTTTAACTTTTAACTTTTTAACTTTAATTCTTACTTATTAGCTTTGATCATTTAGTTTTAATTTTTAAGTTTTTAATTTAATTAGATATTAGTGATTGTTCTATGTATGCATGGTAAGTTTGATATGAATATTTATAGTTGAAAGTAAGTGAAATATCTTAATTTTTGTTAATTTCCTAATAAAACATATGATATTCACTATTGTACTTATATGGACCATATCAAATAAGTTTTAATATTTATTCATAATTTTAATAACTTTATTTGTTGTGTTTGTGTTTATTTTTGGTTCATTATATTTTAATTTTTATGGTAATAAAAAATATTTTTATAATGAAGAGTGTAAATTACATAGTAAAATGAGAAATAATTGCTTATTTCTCCTTTTTTAATTAAAGTACTGTTTTTATTTTATTTTTGAGCTCACTGGGGTCACTTTAGTTACCATAGCTGTAAGGCTTGATTTTTTATAATAAAAGTTTTCAGTACATCAAGATCTGTTAATTAAAAAGTGTTGATTTCCAGTTGTCAATCAGGGCAAAAAGCTGAATTCTCACTTTACTATAGTGTTGACTACCAGGGAGTTGAGTTTAAGGGAGTCAATCACCAGGGAGTCAAACTAACCACAGTTACCTGATGAGCCCCTTTTGGAATTATCAGATAATTTTCTTTTGTCTTTTTCATAGAACTAGTATCTCTGAGGATGTCACCCCAACCCAGTTGGTCCCTGGCTTTGACCAGGACACACCTTGGTAACCTCTCAGGAGAAGAAGCGCCACATCCATCTTATTTGTGGATTAGTTTATAATCACATTATGTACTTACAATGTTGGGGCAATCTTGGATCTGCCCCAGGGCTGGCATCTTTCAGCTCTTTGGGGTTCAGGCTCTTCATAAGAGAAAATATCATATTAGTAGCTGGCTTATAGATGTAATAAGTGATTATCAACATAATAAACATACAAGTAGCCCCAGGATTTTGTTAACTCTTGGGGGCCAGGTTATCATAGTTTAGTAGGATTGCCATTATTTCAGGATACCAGGTACTTGGTGGGATACCAGATGCTGGTACATGCTGGATCAACAGTTGGGATGCTAAGGCCTATCAAAAATTAGTACCAACTTGATAATGAAAGAGAAAGACACTCTAGTATAGAGAAGGGTCTATAAGAGTGTACCATAGAGTCTACCATACATATAAGATTAATATAAAGTACTCCAAAAATCTTGGTAGATGTAGTATTATTAGAGATAACATAACCTTGCTGGCGGTCAGACCAGGAGTAAAGGGATGGGTTATTTGTACAAGATAAAATGGTAGGTAGTTGTAGTTACCCCTAAATAGTTGCAGTTGGATGGTGTACCAGATGCCTTCACTGTTAATGTTCTTGGGTATTCTAGTTCAGACAAGGGGGTTGTCTTGGAGGATAATTTAAAGATTAAACTACAACTAGGCTGGTTTGGTGGGTATTTGGTGAAATGCATGGATTAAAGGGTGAGTCAGGAGGAGGAAATATCTTGGAAAAAGGGTATGCAGTTTCAGAAAGTGTTATGGCAGGAGCAAAAAGACCTGTAGGAGGTATAAAAAATTACAGAAAACAAGGTTTAGGTAGAGTAAAACCTGATTGAGTCCAATATTTATCTCAATTTTTATCATAACAGCAATGAAGCCATATCAGGGCTTGATAGGCATATATACTAATTTCCCAGGCTTCATCTTTTGGCTGTGAATATAAACTTCAGGCTTTTTGGCCCCAAGAAACTGTGAGCATTAGAGAGACTTCCAGTTTTACCAGACAATTATTGGCTGGTACTAGAGAATAGATACAGAAAACTTCCTGTTGTTGTAACTGTTCTGTTTTAGAAGAGTTATAAGGGGAAATTTTTTTGGAAACTAGATCATATTCTTTATTGAGAAATAAGCATTATATATTCATTGTGAATTATGGATAAGAGGAAAATGATATGTGCTGATCACATAATGGGATAATGAAGGGGGTGTCCTGATCTTGGTAATGAGGCAAGCGCCAAATTGAGGTATTTATCATAAGGGATCATCATCTGTTCATGCTGTTGGATTTGGAAATTTGAGTTGACTTTGTCAGGGCCCAAGGGCTTCTGACTCTGAATTGTTAAATTGAAGATTGTATGTATTTGATTTATTTATTTCAAGGACCAAAAATGACCAAAAATGAAGGAGAGGGGAGTCAGGCTCTTTTTATATCATTTGATCTGATTCTTCCAGATCATTCTCAGAGGTTCTTGGGTCTTCATCTGGGGGCTCATTCTGTGAGTCTGAGACATCAGCTGATTGTATGGCATCATATTCCTTTGAGAATCTTCAAACTTCACGCTTTGCTTCTGTTTATTGTTCAAAAATAGTTTAAATCAAAGCTCCTGCTTTGTGGCTTCAATTCAAGCGTAAAAACATCTAAATCTGATTATTATCAGCTGAGATGCACTAGTATTTGTTTGCGTAGCGTTGATTGTTGTCTTTATAGGCCTGATACCTAATCACATTTCCTTTTTGGGACGTATCAATGAGTTCTCTGGGGCTAAATATTCAAATCAGATTAACTTCTGAACTAGTTCACCTAGAGAGACCATCATGGGCTCGTTTTGACAGCAAGGATCTGCTCTATCAGCCTGAGTAGTTAAAACGCAATTTTCAGAAATATTTATGTCATGGCGGTTCATGACAGACTTTCTAGTTTAGCTTCAAGTGATGGGATAATTGGATTGTGGGTCACAAAGCTGCTTACTTGGAACCTTGCTGGCGGGTCAAGTCTGCTGTTTTGACACCCCCACAACTGAGGGTTGTCCTAATCTGGGGGTAGTCTATCAGGGAGGTTGTCAAGAGCCTGGGCACCATACTGGACTAACTGTTGTTTGGTGGCGGGTAGGATGGTATCCTGTTTTTTTGCCTTACAGGGTCTTAGGCAGTCATGATGGAGAAATTTGTCTTGTTTGCGTTTTTCAAGTCCTTGCATGAGTTAAGTGTTGTTTTTGTTTACCTTTAGGAATATGGCAGTGCCCACTTTCTCTGGATGTAGTTTACTATTGTTGGTATTCATTACCCAGACCTTGTCACTGACCTCATGTCTATCTTGGATGAGGACAAAGGTATTCTGTAGGAGTTTATCTTTTCTTTTTAATTGGTTGCTATTGGCCTGCAGGACTTGAGGGTCTGAGCAGGGTGGAACCTTGCTGGGAATTTCCAGATTGGGTCCTGAGAGCACTTGGATGATATTGGGCTGTGTGCCATAAACCTTCTTGAAGGGGCTTTTTCCAGTGGATCTGTTCACTTGGGTTTGGCATACAAGTAGTGCAGTTGGTAGCTGCTTATACTAGTCCTCAGGTCTCCTGGGGGTGAACTTGGCCAGGGCCTGTACTAGGCTGTCATCCAGCCGCTCCACAAGTCCATTGGCCTGAGGATGGCAAGGTGCTGTTACTGTGTGCTGGACCCCATTCTTGGTGAGGTATACATTGGTATCTTCAGAAGTCAGTTCCTTGCCTCCATCTGTTATCAGGAGTTCTGGATTTTCAAACTTGCTGATGATTTCCTTGCCTATGAACCGTTGAATGTCATTGCCTGTGTGAGTTTTCACTGCTTGCGCCACTGGCCAGCAAGTGGCAAAGTCAATAGCAGTGAAGATTTACTTCTTGTTATGTTGTTTTTCTGGCATGGGTCCCAAAATGTTGAGGGGCCATACCTTGAAGGGTAGCTGTGAACAAATAGGCAATACAGACTTAGGTGGGGTGTTGCTTTTTGCAAACTTTTCACATACTTCTCATTGGTCAAGAACTTCTTGGACGTCCCAATATAGGATTAGCTACCATGCCTTATGTTTGAGAAATTTGTAAAGGTTGCAGCTTTTGGTATGTCCTAGGTCTCTGTGGTAACTTAGAATGGCGTCAACTGGTTGTTCTGTAGGAATGTAGGGGATGGTGGTTTTATTGGTCATTTTGTGATGTAGAGTCCTGTATATGACTCCAAAGAGGTGTTTATTTTTGATGACTGTTTCTTTTGTGATGTTAGTGGTACCAGGGGGAAGCCTTTGTCCTTTTTTTGGAGTACCAGGAGAGGCAAGTCTGGGTTGAGCCCATTCTTGCCCTAGTGGCTCTAGCATATAGGCGCAAGATTGCATCTTCCAGGTCAAGTTCAGGTCCAGGTTTATACTGTATAATCATATTGAACTTTTATAGGAGTTCCATCTAATGTTCTTGTTGTCAGGAAAGGTTTGCCTGTGTTTAAAGTATATGAAGGATTTATTGTTGGTTGATGTGGTGAATTATTCCTGTTGTTTCAAATAACAATGTTATTTGACAAGACAGTGCACTATTGCCAACAATTCCTTGTCATGTATGGGGTATTGGCACTTGCTGTCTGTCAGTTTATGCAACTTGTAGGCTACAGGCAGGAAGCCACCATCATTTTTCATGATTTTTAGCACTCCCCTGATGGATGTGTCAGAGGCGTCTGTCTCCATTTGATATTCCCCATCACATTTGGGGTATTGTAGGATGGGTGCGGTTGTGAGTTTCTCCCTAAGACTTCTGTAGCAAAGGTTGCGTTGGGGGTCCATACAAACTTATATTTGACGCCAGTTATGGCAGACAGAGGTGCAATCAGGACGCCACAGTTGGGGATGAATCACTGTACATAGGAGACCATTTCCAGCAATGTGCAGAGTTCTGAATTGTCCTTGGGTGGTGGTATTTTGCAAATGGCCTGGATTTTCTGGCTGTCAGGCTTGATGCCATCCTTTGAAACTACATGTCCCAGGAAGGGCAACTGTTCACGGAAAAATTGGCATTTAGAGGGCTTGGCTAGCAGTTTATGTTATGCCAGGGTACCAAAGACTGCCTTCAAGTCCATATAGATGTTGTTCTACCAAAGGGCTGTAGACAATAATGTTGTCCAGGTACACCAGGGCATGCTTTCCAATGTGGGGGCAAACACTTTGTTCATAAAAATCACAAAAGTTGATGGTGTTTTTGTCATCCCAAAGTTGAGCACAACACACTTTTATGACCCGTACTTAGTGCAGAAGACTGTTTTGGGTACATCTTCCTCCTTGATACGGATTTGATTGTAGCCTGTGGTTAGATCAATCTTGGAGAAGACTGTGGCGCCACCAAGGGCATTGAAGAGGTTGTCAATGAGTGGGATTGGGTAACAATCCTTGATGGTAACCTCATTTAGGGCTCAGTAACCTGTGACTAGTCAAAGAGTACCATCTTTCTTTGCCACAAAGAATACAGAAGCGCCAAAAGGAGACTGTGAGGGGCGGATAAGACCTTTTTCCAACGCTTCTTTGAGTTAAGCACGTAGTGTGTTGTCTTTGTTTGGGGTGAGTCAGTAGATGGGTTGCGCCTTAGGTATAGCTCCTTTAAGTTGGATGGAGTGCTGTATATGTTTCTCTGGTGACAACCTTGGAAGAGCCTCTTTGAAGATTTCTGGATGGCAGGCTAAAATTTTGCAATCCTGAGGAGTAGTGATATAATGGTGATCCTTGAAGTGTATGATTTCATATTATCAGGAGTTCCAGTCAATTGCCTTGAGGCTCTTCTTTTTGTCCAGGTTTTCTGTAATGCACAAATAAAGACGTCATCACGCAGGAGTTGGTCCACAGAGTCAGGGTAGATCTGATGATTGACCCCTTCACGCTTGATGGTCAATACAGAGGTGACCCAGTCAACTTGGGTTTATTCTTTTGTAGCCAATACAGTCTAAGTACAATGTCAAATCTAGGTAAATCAATGACAGGTCCCTGGATGGAGGAGTGCAGGTTCTCAAGCATAATAGAGAAATAGGTAGTCTCTGGTGTCACTGCCATGTGATGTTCATCAGCTAAAGCCATGTTCTTAATCCAAAAAAGATTAGTGGTTAGCTTGAACTTGTCCACAAAGTTGCTGTTGATGAGGGTTTTATATGCGCCCAAGTCCAGGAGCGCTGAGCCAGTGTAACTGAAAAAGCAGAAAGGATAGGTCATTGGCTTATTGAGATGTATGGAGATGGTGTAAAGTACGGGATCTTCCTAGGGCACCTGTATCATTGGACACCAATCCATGTCCTCAGGTTGGTACTCATTGCTGGGCAAGTCAGGAGTTGTGCAGGGAGAGCTTGGCTTGCTTAGTGCTCTCCCTGGGCTTTTCCCTTGTCTTGGTTGTCTTGTGTGGCAGTGATACAGAAATGGGTATGGTTTGACTGGCCATTGTTCCCATTTCCATGTCCATTTGAGCCTGCAGGTTTGTATTTCAAATTGTTACTATTGTTCCCAGGATGCAGTCAATTGGAGCATCCAGTTGGGTGAGAATCTTTGGGTTACTCCTTCTTTCCATTTTGCACCTTGTGGAGAGTGTTGGACGTTTGTTCTGCTTTCTCTGCCTCACAGTATAGACTTTGCAAGTCGATTACTTGATCCAGGTTCATGTGTCTCATTACGTGCAACTTGAGCACATTGTAGTACATGAGGTGGGTGGCTGGAGTGTCAAAAGCCATGTTGGAGGGGGCGTGTAGTCATAGTTCCTTGTAAGCGCAGGTGAGCTCTTTTACGGTGCCAGTCTGGGTCAAGTTCTTCACTTAGTGGATGATCATGAGTGCGGTGTCCTTCAGCACTAACCTTGCCAAGAAGTCCTGTTTGAAGGTGTATCAATCCTTCACAGTATGTTCTTCATGCCACTTGTTGCACCAGGTACCAGCGTTGTGTGTCAATTGGATGAAGATTTCTGCAATCCAGAATTGTTGTGGACATTCCATTTGTGCCTGCTTTCTCTGGGTATATTGAATCCATGCTGTGGTGTTGTTGTTGGCTCCAGCAAAAGGTTCCAAGGCGGCGCTTAAAGTCTCTGGGCTATGTGGACTGTCATAATGCTTTCATCAGTTGCTCAAGGGGTAACAGCAGGTTCTTGGAAGAACCCCTGTGCCAACAAGGCGTTGAAGGCAGAGAGCAGGATTACCATGTTCTGGTAAAGCACAAAGCTGTTGGTTATTTTGGAACCAGGTTTGTATGGTGCCCAGTCCAGTGGGAGGCCAGACATGATTCTATCAAGGATTTTTTGACCGCGGCAAGTACAGGCAACAGGCAGAATTTTGGGGGATAAAGTAGGATGGAAAACCTACTTCTGCTACCAATGTTGTAACTTTTCTGTTTTAGCTGAGTTACAAGGGGGAAATATTTGGAAACTAGATAATATTATTGATTGAGAGATAAGTATTATATAGTCATTATGAATCATGGATAACAGGAACATGATTATGCTGATCACACAGTGGGATGGTGAAGGGGGTGGCCTGATACTGGTTATGAGTCAAGAACCAAATTGAGGTATCCACCATAAGGGATCATCATCTGTTCATGTTGTTGGATTTGGAAATTCAAGTTGATTTCCTAGTTTAGCTTTGAGTGACTGGATAATTGGATTGTGGGTCACAAACATGCTTACTTAGAACCTTGCTGGCAGGTCAAGCCTGCTGTTTTGACACTGTCTATAAACCTTATTCTCAAAAATCAATCATACAGTCCATATGTATGCTAATCTATCACTAAGATCAACATATTATTACCTTAATTGATGGGCTGTATTTTTGCTTAATAAAAATCCCCATTTGGAAAGCAGCTGCTTCTGCATAGGAGCAGAACTCAGTTGGTGAGCTATTGACTTTGGTCCTCCCAGCTTCTAGCCAAACTCCCTTAGTTTATGGGCTCCTAATCAAATAACCCTCATATTTGATCTCAAAAAATGCAGGCAGCTGGCGCCTGGCCGCTGGGCATGAAGGCTGAAGGATGTGAAGTCCTGGATTCTCCCCTTGATTGCAGTTTTTCTTTAGAATGAGGAGCAAATATCATCTTTGATACACATACTTATTAAGGAGTATAGCTTGACAAAGGAACATGCACAGGAGATGATTAAGGATCTTATCAGATGCTCACATCCATGCTCACTGGTGAGACCTTCAACTCTGGTGAAGTTATAGGTAGTGAATAAATTATTGAAGGCAAGGATTATTGCAGTGATAGTGGTGCTTGGCCATTTTCTTCTTTTGGTCATTGTATGTGAAAGAGAATATGTCCTTCACAGAACCAGAGCCCCCTTCTTGACCATAATATGAAAGGAGTCAGGGAAGCATCTGGGGCTTTAGACTGCCCATTGTCATTACAGATGTTGGTTACTTCTGTATCAGTCTTGCTATATAGTGTGCTCTGCCTCTGTAGAAACTGAGCCATGCCCATCAGAGCTGTGGTCAGAGCCTTCTTAATGCTCATCTTCCTCATTGGAATGGAACTATTGCTCCTGTTTATCAGAAGATGAGTGTACAAAGTGAGAGTGGGGTGGGGCTGTCAGCCTCAGGCTCAGGGAAGGTAAGAGGGTTTTTTAGACGTTTCACCCTTAGAAGTCTGTTTCTTGGGGGCAGCCTTGTCCTTGATTAGCTTGGGAGTAGCTTCAGTAGTAGATTTGGGAGGCATCTAAGGGTGAATTGATATAAAAAAGTTCAAATCTGGGGGAAATTTGCAGAGTAAAAATTAAGAACAGTTTTAATATAAAAGATACAGTTTTTAAATGGACTTGTAGAAAACAGCTTGAAATATGTGCTATCAAAAGAAAAGAAAACTTTGATCTAAAAATAATGTTTTATTGATAGCATAAGTATGCAAAACTTTAGGTTTTTTTGGCTGAAAATGTGTTTCTAGATGGCGTTTATGAGATGCTGTTGGCCAGGAATATAGGGATTTTGCATGATTTTTATTTTTATTTAATACACATCTATGGGGAGCTGTCACTCCTGGACCAAAGCGTAAAGCTTGAATAGCTCAAAACCTAACTTAAAAAATAAGACTAAAAAGTACCCAGCTGTTTAGAGGAGGGTTTTTTGGTTATAATTCCAAATTTTCAGAGAACTTCTTACATTTCTTTTAATATGGGTGAGAGTAAGTGAAACCTTTAAAAATGACAAGCAGAAACAGTTGATTTACAATGGGGTATTCTAAATTGTGTAATATGGCGCCATGTGCAAAATAGGTTAATTCTCAGTGGTACATTGATGGGCGCTACTCCTATTGGGGACTTAGTGGTCTAGTAGATTTTTCAATTATGTGTTTTGTGATAGCGTAAGCACCCCCTTTGTTTATAAAATATTTGGTAAATATTTAAGGTTGAAATCCAAATATCAAATATCTATCTATGATAAGGAATGAAACCAGTGCATGAAAGGTGTTTTTTAATGGTTGTGATATAGGGTAATGATACTATCAAAGTGGCATTAATTTAAGTTGATTTGGTGTGCAGGGTCTCAAATTAATACCATACCTTATTCCCAGAAAATAAGGGAAAGGCTCAGATTCACTCCAAAAAGTATAATTATTAATGGTTTCATGTACTGTATTTCTAAATAACATATTTTTTGATGGTGTATTTTATTTCATCTACTGAGTAATTTTATACTGAAAACCTTATTTAGTTAACATCCATTTTAGTTTAATTGTGATAGAGTTTTTATGATGAGGTTTTTTAGATACTATTTAGATACCACTATGTAAAAATTAGATATTTAATAGCTTTTATTAAGCTTTTTTATTTTTGCTTTTTTAAGTCTGGACTCTATCACAAAACCTTTTGAGATAGCTGTTTTGAGGTAGTGTACTGCACCAAAAAGAAGACCTGTAGCTCAAATCAACCTGCCAAAGACACAAAGTCAGGACCAGTCAAGCTGAGCTTATCATGTGAGACACCATAACTAGGAATTTCTATATACAGAGAACAGACTATTTTCCAGGAATTGTGATATCATAGTAGGAACATACAACTAGCCCATGATAACACATCAAACCCTACATAATCTCTTCATCCCAAATAAATATATTATTTATTCAAATAGTATTCTCATTTTGGTAACTCTGCTAATAGAGCAAGGTTACATACTTATTTCCAAATCAATACATTAATTTCCCCAGTTACTGCTTAAGATCTGCATAGAGTTGAGGTGGGTGCCAAGTTGGTTCAACTTTTGTTGGGGCTATCTACCTCTGCCACAATCTGAATTGTGATTTTGATAGTTAGCTGTCAATCATGTTGTGGCTTTGTAGAAGAATATAACATTATTCATATTTTTAGCTGCTCTTAAGGTGCAGTACAAGTTCACTTGGATTGTATTATGACAAAGCACAAGATTATTCTGGTTCAGGTATGCAACCAATCAAAGCTATATAATATAAGTTGAATGTTATAATTTAGTAAAGGATCAGTAATCCAGAGCTATCATGATGTGATGACAGTGGATGAAGTTATTAATTGATCATGGCTTAAAAATACAAACTCATAAGGTGTAGTGATTTTGTATCCTGCTCCCAAGACAGATGGATCTGTGTTTCAATTTTGAAACCATTCTAACTTTATGTGCCACGCATAAAAAAAGTTACATGGTGCATCCCTGAAAACTACCTTCCTTTTATATTATGTGACTTACCCAACCAGGTGAGGCACAGATTATGCCCTCCAGTAACCCTCACAAACCAAATGTGCTAGATCTTTTTTGTGATCTAATTCGAAACATACCAATAACCAGCTTTGCTCCGTGACGGCGCAATTTCTTTAACCATCCCAGCCTAATGTCTGACAGCTTGGATTAGTCTATTCTTCGAGTGACCAATAGCGTACCATATCCTCTTGGAGCGGCCTTTAAACTTTCCGCTGAGAGGTTATCGCTTTCTCAGTGGGCTGGCTCTCATTAAGCGCCCTCCAGATAGACTTCCACAGTCCCCATTTCAATATAAACATTAAACTAAATCTTGATTTTTGAACCATACAATTAAAATCAGAACACAACTTTCAGAAAAATGATGCTGCAGCTCTGCCGGTGACTGATTTGAGGAATTTTTAAAATGCAACGGTTCCCAGACTTTACTGGCAGTTCTGAGCCATGCACAAAATCTGCTACGAATATAAATTTTGAAGTTCTCAGTTGAAGTGCTTTAGTACTAGATGGTTGGTTGAGTTTTAACTAGACCATGGTTTGATATCGTAAACATGCAACTTGCTTAATCTAATTGGCTGGAATAGGCTCATCTAACCATTATTCCTCTTTATCACCACTACAAGTCAAAGGGCTGGACTTTTTTTAAGGCTGAATCGTGATATTTCCATGAACCCTTTTGCTGCGACTTTAAAACCAAGCAATCTAATTGGTCAGAGTTGGAAGCTGCTGCAAGTGCTTTTATATTACTGCGAATTGGATGGTGGCTTAGCAATCTATGTAGTGTGCACGATTCATTTACCACTTGGCGAGGTATATAAGAAGCTTTGTGTCCTTGAACAACTCACATAATGGACTTCGAACAATTACAGCCTTACACAACCAAGCAGAGGCTAGCGAGGTTCTTTGAGACACGCCGCTTCCATTACATGATAATTGGGATTGTCTTTACTGATCTGTCATTGCTTCTAGTTGGACTGGTCTTGGCAATTTATGGAACACGAGAAACACTCCTGGCAAACTTCATCCTCTTCCTCTTCAGTTGGATATTCCCCACCATCTTCTTGACCGAGACTGCCCTCAAAGTGTGGGTTGCTGGTGGGCCTAAGAAGTACTTCAACACTTCAATCAAGAAGTGGGACTTTGGAATCCTTATTTTCTCGGTAGTGTCAGATATTGCCTTGTATGTGTTGCTAATGGAGCACGCGTCTGCAACCGCCACTCTCGTCATCATCTTCAGGTTGTGGAAGATCATCCGCCTCTTCCATGGGTACGCCCACTTGGTCCAACTCAAGGTAATACATCATATTCGCTTAAACTAACTGTCTAGCATACTAGAATCCTTGAACAGCATGAGTCCAGAAACAGGGAGCTTGAACAAGAACTTGCCCAGCTGAAGCTAGAAAACACAAAGCTGCGCTTAAACCTGAACATCCCCAGCCTCCCATCACACCTACCGTATCAAAAGATCAAAGACCGGCCCAGCTAGCCTGAACTGGAAAGTGAGTTTTACAATCCCAAAAGAATATTGCGCCCCCTATAAATCTATTGATTCCATACTTTACTATTTAATTTATAAGAAACTACCTCAAAATAAATTTATCTTTTATTATCCTAGTTGAAAAAGGTTTATTTATTGATGTTAATAAATTAATATTTAGCTAAATATATTAAATTTTATCAGAGATGGGTTAGTAAAAGGAAATGTGTATCAGCAGGTTGCCAAAGGGGCAGAGCTGTGGTACGCTCAGCTTTTCTTTTTTACAGCAGCCCAATGGGGTGTGTTTCTGGTATCCTACCTGAAATTATATTATTACTTTAGTTGTATAAATGCACATTTAATGATGTAACTAAACTTATATATTTTTGTAAATAAACTTTATTTAGTTGATGCCATATTTGAAGTTTTTGTTGGAGAAGGTTAAGCGAGGCTTTGCCAAAAGCTCCAATTTTTTTGAAAAGTCGTGTTGTAAAATTGGTACGTTTATATATTATGTATTTTTTGTTTCACCTTTAAGAGACAGTTAATTATATCTTGATAAATATAAATGATATATCTTTCTCTTGAAAAATAATCCTTTTGAATTAAGATGAGTCTATTATATAATTAAAAAGGATAAAATTGTCATAATATACTTCTGGGAAGTATAAAATGTGAAGTAAGGGAAAATTAAAGAGATCATGATATTTTATTTAATTTTAAATATGAGTGATATTTAGTAAATATGTAAGCCAAATATTATACATGTAGATCATAGCAGCCATGTGGCTTTGAAAAATGTGGATTTTCTGGGGTTTTATGTTTAATCCTAGTTGGTATTTGTCTTAGGGTCACCTTACTTGTCAATTGAGTCATTTTTCAAGGTAGAATTTCACAGGAAGTAAACAAAGATGCTATCACAAAGTTTCATTTTGGAGATCAAGTATAGGGGTATACCTATATTTCTAAACTATCATATTAAGCTTTAATCCTGATCAATATGCATTATTAGTATTTAGAAGGAAATTCTGATTGAGGGAGATAATTTTGAATTGTTTGATAAAAAACTAACTATTCAATTTTTTCTGATAGTTAAATAGGGATCCATAACTTTTTTATACTTATACCAATGTTGAGGGGCTGGATGCTCAACTATCAAAATTACCACCAACCTACTTAACATCCATAAATTTTCCAATTTGGCACCTGACCAATTTCCTAATAAATTGTTCACATATCCACCTATTCCTGATCCAAACCACCTTCCTGATCTTCCATCTATTATATCACTTGTTTAATTGCCACAATCTACTTGGATACAAAGACTATTCTATTACTTCAATAAAACATCATTATCCAAATTACTCTTGAAGCTTTCCCAAAAGTTACTTCCTCATCACTGGTAGCAGCTATAGTTTTTGGCCACGTCAATTGAACACAATTTGACTGAATTTACTCTGTCCACCGTTTCCCAAGTACTAAACCAAGCTATTTCCTAAAACTCCTGCAAACAATTCTTCCACATCCATAATATTGACAAAGACATTCCAAATGGATACACCATATCCAAAGGACTAGCCATGTCCAAAGTGTGCACAAAATCATTTAGTACAGCTGCTCACTTCAACCCTACAAAAAATCACCTCCCAAACAAAATATACAATATCAAATAAATAATTATCACCAAATTTTTTGATAAAAAAGCAAATGGTATCAAACAGCTTGATCACCAATGTCAGGAATGTTCCTGAAATTAAATAAAAAAATGACAATTTTTAATGAAAGGATACCCAATCACCCCTAAAGTGTAACAAGGACAGTCCAACAATTCAAAATAATGAGGGGTGGTTTCCCCTTGTTGATAAAACTGCTGCAAACCCCAGAAGGATTGTTCTGGATTAAATGGAAGTTTAAAATCTAAAGCGTAACCACCATAGACCGAGTGATGGGCTCTGCCCCCAGCTACCAGCCAGCCTTGAGCCCACCAAATTGTTAAAATTACCAGTCCCCAGGAGCAAAACCTCACCCTGTTAACTCTGCCCAATGTTCCAGGAATGTCATTTGTTCTCTTTCTGAAACTCAAGGGTTGGGACAGGGTTTGAACCCTGACCAATTTAGACCACAAGCTGCATGCCTGGAAGACCTAGAGACCACCAGCTTGTGTTCTTTATATATCAAAAAATTCCATGATTCAATCCACAGAGCCCTAGGATGCAAAGAACATTATGCAAAGGTACCAGAGGTGAACCCAGTAGAGCACTAAACCACTTGCCCAATAGAGTTGAAGAAGCTCTCACTATTGGCCTGATGAGCCTGGCACCTGCCCTAGTAATCAATCTAATCCCTGCCCATGAAAACGAATCTGACCTCCTGACCATCCCTAAGAATACTGCTCTGGAACAGAAGGGTCTTGTAAGAGAGGGGGCTAGACTAACAAAGTCTGGCTCCCATCCTGATGGAACCATCCATCAGGATGCCATCCAGTGGATGACTGGAATGGCCTCCCTAAGAGACCTTCCATAAGAGGCTGGCTGATACAAGGTAGGGAAATAGGTGTCCCAGCCCATAATCAAGGCATCAGCAAGGAACCACAGAAAATGATCCTGGGTTGGAGGGGGATCTGGATCCATGGGAGGAATTTGATGCAGGGATGGGAGGGAGTGACTTGGAACTGGCATAAGTTTTGTGTTTTGTGGGTCTGAGAAAGGAGATTCATCAGTCCCTAGCTTTAGAAAGTGTGGGAGGTCCTTGGGATAAAGACCTACCCAAGAGGACTTGACAAGTTTGTTAAGAATGGTGGGAACCTGGGGCAAATGATAAAGGGGATTAGAGAGCAGGCCAGGATTGGAAATAGAATGTGTTTCAGCCAAGGAAAGTCTATTCCAAATGCCTGGGGTTGTGGTCCATAGAAATAGGAAGATGAAGACTATATTCACCATAAGTAGCTTAAGTAGAGAAGACAACATTCTTGCAGAAGAAGTTTCTAACAAAACCCTTCAGGCAGTCAGGCTGCAAGAATCAGGATGCTTCCAAGGGGTTGAACCAAGTTTGGATCCTGTTGGATTGAATTTCAACAAAAAACACGGACATAAGGCCAGCTGGGCAGACAGGTGGCAGGGCAGGCAGGCCAAAGAAAAGCAGGAGGAAGAAAAAACAGCAGGAGTCAGGATAATAATCTCTGTTATCTAATAAAATTTCAAAACTACAAATAAATCTACAAAATCAGGAGTTTTATTTGATAATTGGAATTGGTAAGCAAGGGACTTTATGACCCTTGCTTCCATTATATGCATAGGAGGAATGATGGTACTGGGGGCATTATAGAAGAGGGTTTTAGGAAGCAACAAAAGGGGGGGACCAGTTATAAGTAGCAGCCTAATATATCCATGGCCTAGGCCCAAAAAATAGGGGTAACAGACCCAGGTGTAAGGAATTGCCACCCAGTTGGCTAGGTGCATTTTGGGGACTCAGGCTCAACATTACCCCTAATGCCTGCCTTCAACGTCACAACTGGAATGGTCCCAGAAACATTTTCTTCAGGCCAAGGGACCCACAGGCCAGAGGAATTGTTTGGCCAGGATTTCACTAATTATGGAATTTTACCCCCAGATTTCCCAGGCCATGGGTTAGGCAAGCCCAGTAAAATGAGGCCTGCATTTTCCTGTTGTCTTTCCAATTGTTTCAAGGCAGGGAAACACCAGAAAAGCAAACAATATGGCTGGATTAAAGTCTCCTCAATAGATGGAGGGGACTCCAGAAAAGGGGAAGAAGTTTTGGCCCTAAAATCCAGCTCAAAACGCTTGTCCATAGTGTGAGCCAGGTTTTCCAGACTTTGAAGAGGTTTTGCTTGCATGCAGCCCATCTTTTTTGTGGGTCTGGGGAATATAAACCTATCCAGAGCTAACAGCAGGCCTCAGAACTTTACAGGTCTCACAACCCTTCTGAATTATTTGACCAATGTATGCCTTCCCTGCGCCTGTGCCATTTTACCAACCATAAACCTGGGAAACTCACATGCACAATTTCACTTTTCATGATTTTTTAACCCTTATTATTAGAGCTAAGGTCTGGAAGAGGGGTACTATATGAGCCCCTAGACCCCTCATCAGACTTTATCACCATTTTGAAATAAAGGTTACAAAATATTGGAGTCTCAATTATTCCCTGATTGATCTTAGCCATCTGCTAGTTACACCAGTCCTTTCTGGCCTGCCGGCCCCACCACCCACAGTTTTCTGTCTGCAAGGTGCTCTTTATGGGCCTTTCTGTTTTACCAAGTGTTGTGTTTGGCTCCTGGGGACAACATCCAGGAGGACACGGTGGGAAATCTTTATAACAAAAGTCTTGAGGTTTGAAGCTAGCCTTGGTTTATCTTTCAGGGCAAAATTAAGGGCACATACCTTGATTTCCTGGAATACA